>NQII01000394.1:1657976-1733206 GCA_002778355.1 Clitarchus hookeri | reverse complement strand
GCCATTGTAGCAGCAGTAACCGATCTAGCTGCCGACCGCATCGCGTTACTCTGATTGATTCCATACCTCCGTTATATAACAACTTTTTCATGAACTGTACTGAGTTAACGATTTTTTAACTTTTGCTGCTTAAGATGCCGATGAACCTGCAGAACGAAGAGTTTCGTAAATCAGTTTAAATTAGCTTTAAATTGAAAACATTTAAACATTTTGATATGTTAAATGACTTTGTGTGTATATCAAATTTCTCTATTACAGTCTCTAAATGAAAATTTTTTTAGGCTGTAAAAATGGCCCTAAATGTGTGTTTTTCAGGGTAATAATTATGCAAAGGAACATTGCCATAAAAATATAGTAGAGTAGACCATATCTCCTTATAACTTTATCATACCACAAAATAATTTTTGCCGCTTAAACTCCTTCAGTAGCAAGCTATATTCTGCAAGACAACAATCCAGCTGAGAGCCTTGCCCGTAGAGGTGATATGCATTTTGATGCATATATCACAGTCTTCTTTATCGCTCCCTCACTGGAGTGTCTCCAGTGCAAAATATAGCTTAAGAAAGGCAGTATCCTTTGTTTGGTATGTCATCAATGTGCTGTCCTGGGGCACGAAATCTTATGTTTTACATGCGCATGTCTCCTATAATATGGTTACCATCTTTTTGTACAATTTCATAAGTGACGTGCAAAAAAGAAGCTGTGAGTTAGTGTTCTTGTCAGAAGGCTGCATTAAACTACTGCAACGGAATAAGAAAATTGCTGTATGTGTATACTTCAAAATAAAGCACTGTTTACGGGTGTACCTTACGTGGTACACAACACCCATTGACATGCCAAAAGTAATTGGATACGCGTCTTTAATGTATTCCCTGTTTCTTCGCACTTTTTTAATTAAATCTTTGAAAAAAACACCCCATGTGTGAGTTGTTTGGTAGTATCCTAAACATATTTTATATCACAAGCATTTTATACTTGTGTTAAATGAAAAGTACCTAATGTTTGGCTTAAGTTCAACTTTTACACATAANTATATCACAAGCATTTTATACTTGTGTTAAATGAAAAGTACCTAATGTTTGGCTTAAGTTCAACTTTTACACATAACTAATGCTATTTATAAAATATAACGATTTTAGTTTATAATTAATATGAATAAAGGCAGTGACAAAATATGTGTTGGTAATGCCTAGTAAGGAATCTCTCTTATGCAAACTAATATTACACTGAGTGCGCACGAAAGCGGTGCGTTGACCATGTAGTGTATTTTACAAAGCTTTGTTTATACGAGGTGGAGGAATATCGCGGAAGAAGAATTCCAGCAAGGCTTCAGAAAACTTAAATGTATCCGTGAATAGACTATAGTATTGCGTAGGCTTTCTTAAAGCCTGGCGAAATGCAGCAACAAGTTGTGGCATTGAGTCCGAAACTGTACGAAGCATACGTGGAGAGATATTGACCCACGACATCTGGGTACTTGCCCGCAGCTCCCTGCTGTTTTTGAATGCAGGATACTGGGTTGGAATCGACCTACCCAAAACATCCTATAAATAATGTATGGGGTTCATATCAGGCGAACGAGGTGGCCACATCAGTCGTCTGCTGAAAGTTCCTCGAATCAATCCCGAACAATTTGGGTCGATGACGCAGTGCATTCCCTGCTGACATTATCCCATCACTGTGTTGGTGCCTGGGGTTCAAAAAGAGATGCAGTGCATTATCCTGCTGATATTATCCCATCGCTGTGTTGGTACCTCATGTTCATGAAGGGATGCAGTGAATTATCCTGCTGACATTATCCCATCGCTGTGTGGGTGCCTCATGTTCATGAAGGGATGCAGTGCATTATCCTGCTGACATTATCCCATCACTGTGTGCGTGCCTCATGTTCATGAAGGGTTGCAGTGCATTATCATGATGGTAATATCCCATCGCTGTGTGGGTGCCTGATGTTCATGAAGGGATGCAGTTTATTATCCTGCTGACATTATCTCATCGCTGTGTGGGGGCCTGATGTTCATGAAGGGTTGCAATGCTATGCCTTGACCAGCGCACACTCACCCGCGCGATGTGACCTCTCGACTGATACCGGGCTGGGCACTTCCAAGACGTAACGGTACGGTGGCGCCACAGACTATTGTGTTTACGTACTGCTACCTGATGACTTTTGGCATGCCAGTGTGTATTGATTATATTTTTTAGTAATTGTATTATCAGGTTGAGAAAACCCGGAATTTGGAATCCTACACATATCTTCTTAACAATATTCACGAGAAATTATTGCGCTGTTATCTCGTAACACGAAGAACTATAATTGTCAGCGCGGATGAAGAAATAATTCACAAGAAATGCGTTTAGCAAAGAAAGATCACCCCAAAGATAATTAAAGCAGAATTTTTTAATATACAACTAAATTGAACAGCAACACTTCTTGGTCTATTATTATTACCATCCTCTTTCTGATAAATAAATAACCGAAACTCATTAATAAGAAATAAACCCTTCAAGGTAATAAATGTTGAATATTAATATAATTTTAAGAATAATAAGTAAAGGAACAACGCTAGTATTTATTTCATTGTTCACAATAATCATAATGAAATAACCTCATTGCATTATTTTTCAATCTATTAACAAGAACAAACCATCTAAACATAACATTAACTCTAGCCATACCTTTATGAAAATCATTTATATTATTTGGTTAAATCAAAAATACAGAAAAAATAATTTACACATCTAGTCCGAACAGGAATATCTGCTGTATTAGTACTATTTATAGNAAATCAAAAATACAGAAAAAATAATTTACACATCTAGTCCGAACAGGAATATCTGCTGTATTAGTACTATTTATAGTATGTTTTGAAACTATTAGTAACATTATCCGACAAGGAACCAGGAACTAAAGAAGAGCAACACTACACTCAGAGAAATGTGGAACGGCAACCCACTGTATCTGTATTCGGGAGGGTCAATACTCGGTTCCCGTTCCGGTCACCCCGATTTCGTTGCTTCATAGTTCACTGAAATCACTGCAATCGAATGCTTGTTTGGTTTCTGACCACAAGCCGCAGGGCCTCTTCTTTCCCTGGGCCTGGTTGCCTCATCCTCCAGTTCTGCCTCGTATGCACCGCTATCGGCGAAACCATAACCACGGTAAATTCAAGCCGCAGGGTTAATGTGTAAAGTGGGTCGTTTCTCTTCTACGTCGTCCGACGTCAAGGACTCATCTACGCCCTGGCTCCCCACCACCACCTCCTAGATCTCTCCCGCCGAGCCTCAAGTGTGGTAAGTTTCCATAAAAAAAAACAGCCCCCCGTAATGAGAAATACCATGTTCCTGGCGGGATCCACGGTGAGTGGTTGCGTCCGTGGTACTAGGCGTGGAGGGGGGAAGAGGGCGTGAGTTTGCAGGGCAAGACGGAAGGTAGGAGTAATAAATTTCGCGTGAAGTCGGGCGGAATGAAGTGAATTTGTTGCGAGCAATATGCTTGGAGACGAGGAGAGAAGTTGGGAGCATGCGCGGGGGCTTCCAGGGGCACTTCACAAAGCTTTGGGCGTACCACGGGCCAGGCTCAACTGCGGCGCCCGGGCGATAATTACGGGCGTGCAGCATGTGATGAGGCGGGCGGTGAAGCGTGGATCTGCGTAGCGCATGATGCCTCGATTTCCCTCTGCGTTGGCCTCCCCAACGTAGAGGTAGGTACGCAGACTATAAATTTAATATTTCACTATTGTAAACACACATTTCTGTAATCTTCCTAAACTAATAATTCGTCTCCTACAGCTACCCTTTTTTCTAAACATCAGTATTTTTGATACAAATTTTGAAACCTTTGATAAATTAAAAAATTATTATGAGAATAACTTTAAGGTTGTGATAGGCTTGTCATCGTGTATAAATATATATGTATATAACCTAATTTTAATATAAAATATTAAAATTAAATCTTTGCTTTTAGAGGCTGAANGTGTATAAATATATATGTATATAACCTAATTTTAATATAAAATATTAAAATTAAATCTTTGCTTTTAGAGGCTGAACTACTTAAAAAAATTACGTTAGTCAGAATGGGCTGATTTCAAGGCTGTATTTTACAATGTGAGACTGAAAAATTAAGAGTTTATTCTTTATCACGGTTAGAGATGCAACTAAAACAGCACGGGCTAAATATTTTGGACGTAGAAATATATTTTTTTACGATATGCCATGTACCCTATGCCTGACAGCCCTCGTTTTCAAATATTTTATCATACGTTTAGGTGCGGTGAAACGAAAATAAATTCCAGATTGAAAGTAAACTATTCTCTTAAGACGATGTTGGTCATAAACAACCTCAAATATATCAGTTGAATTCTACAGATTTTAAGAAGCCATCATGCAAAATCTAAGAAAGGAAATACTTGATAATGGTTTTTGCCAACGTTTTAAGCAATTATTTGCAATATTAGTGAATTAATTTCGCATAGTGTATTGACCAGCAATTGCATTAATTAAGCTCGGCAGAATTGCAGCATTTAATAAAATATTTGTTTTCATAGTTAGTAAAATAATTATAATGGATCACCCTGTCTCTTTTTTTTTCTATTGTCACACATACAATGTCAACTGATACTGCTGGTTTTTATATATACATTTTATACTTACGTTTTATCGTTAACAAATTAATTAAGAACTATGCACCACATTTTAAAAACAAAATTGTCAAAAAATTAACCTGTTATATTTACAAAATTGCATCATGCATCTATGGTCGAAATAATTTATGAGTTTCCATTCGTATGAATCAAAAGGTTCATTCAAAGCACTCATAAAACCGGAAGTTCGTCATTGTCCGACTTCTGTGGCGCAGTTGACTGCATACCAGGTTCAGGGTCAAGAAGTTCTTGGTTTTAATCCGGGACAAGGCATGGGTGTAAATTTGTGTCCCCTAAAATTGTAAAAAAAAAAGTTGCATATATTGCCGAGGTTGTAAGGGCGTTAAGTTAGAACTACGAATCATTTCCAGGTTTGGTTCCTACTTAAAAAAAATCACGCTTATGTCTGCTTTATAATTAAGCCACCGACTCATGCCCAAATTCGTTTCCCCGCATAATGTCAGTGTATAAATATCAAATTTATAAATGACTGATGCAGTCCCTCCATAGCACCGTAATAATTTATTCCTGAACTCNTCAGTGTATAAATATCAAATTTATAAATGACTGATGCAGTCCCTCCATAGCACCGTAATAATTTATTCCTGAACTCGTGAACTTATTTGACTTATTTTATACATCTTTGAAGCCTCATTAACAATAAAATATAAACATGATTTAATATTAAATGATTATGTGGCCCGTGAAGTCATTCAAATATCGTGAATAAAAGTTTGTTCTACACTTAACCTAAGGGAGTCAGTTATATATTTGCTGTGTTAGGGATTACTAAAGTTGTTCATTTGTTTTTAAACTGTTGTGAAGTATTTCAACGTCAATTCATATCAGAAATGTGTATGGAGGAAAACTGCGTGCTCCCAGTTCTGTAAGTTTTATAGCGTCTTGCCTTTCCACCAAAAGATCACGCGTCGTACTATTGTCCTTTATCTCACCTTTGCAACTGTGTAACTCATAACCTTAAACACTCGCTTCATACCTGTGTAAATCTTTCATGAATATTTAGGTATATTCATTAGAACGACTGTGGAGATTCAAGAATATTTAAATAACTTCGAGAATTATATCGTAGGAGACGTGCATCCTTTTTCAATACAATTCGCCGAGAATTCTGACGGTGAAAACCGCACAGTTCATTGCGTACCTTTGTGGATACAGTTGGCGGAAGTCTCAGAGGTCCAGTACTGGTCTTTTAGTTTTGTGTCAACTGGACTGGAACTAAATTTCGTCAGGGAGTCATGTAATATTCAAATCTCTTGGAGAGCCGTCCAGTATCACTCGGCCTCCCGTCGCGAAAACACAGAATCTCGCTAGCCCACTATTTCCCGACAAATAAGAAAGGTTTATTTCACGACAGAGATAGACAGTGTATATTTCTCATGAATCACAGTGTGACGTAGCAAGGTGTACCGTTATCGATATTGTTTTTATCAAATAATAAATGCCAATAATTGAGTTGTCGTGATATTGTAGGCATCCTTATGCAGAAAAGTACACAGAATGGTAGAGTCTCCCTCACATAAAACATCATCAACTGCCACTCATCATGTTGGAAAATTACGGGGGCGTGCAACTAAGACTCGTGAGTTTTACATTTATTTTACGTTTCTCAAAACATTTCATGCTGTAAACGGTTTGCGCAACCTGCTTTTAACACACAATTATAATTTAAGTTGCTGAAATTCTGCAACTTCCTAATTAAAATATTGCCTTTATTGCACGTAGACGGCGAAAAATAATTCTTTTAAAAGCNCTGAAATTCTGCAACTTCCTAATTAAAATATTGCCTTTATTGCACGTAGACGGCGAAAAATAATTCTTTTAAAAGCCTACGTATTTGTAAGTAATAAATTTTATGTAATTTTAAGAAAAAAAAAATTATTTAATATTCATTATTTCTACGTAATTAGATGTCAAAATAACAAGTAAAACGTTTTGTGAGAAAAAATAACAAGAAATAATATTTGTACCAGTTCGGAAAAAAATACATAACAGTGGAATGTTGTTCTGCAACTTATTGTAAGACGTCCTAAACAAAACTTATTTGTAAAATTTTCTGATAAAGCCACAAATCACAAACATATAAAAAATTCTTATATTTGGTAAATTAACAAATTTGCAATAATTTTTCTGTTAGTAATTGGATAGGTATCGTGAAATAGCTCATGATACCGTTTTTCGATGTAATCGTATTCCATAAACAGCAAATTTTGATTTTGATTAGAAAATACGTACATAAAATAATTAATATTCTTTCCTAATTGTTTCAAATCACGCCCTTGACACCTTCGGTAGTTAAAAGTAGCAATAAAGAGTTTTCTTGGAAATCGTTTTATTTTTAAATTTCGAATGTAAAGAGAAGATAATTTCTTTAGCTGTTAATTTATAAACTTTATTTTTTTTTTTTGCTGACATAGATCTATTTAGATAAACTGGTAAGTTTTCATTCACACGAAATCTCTCTTCCAAGATGAAGAGATTTATCNCGACATAGATCTATTTAGATAAACTGGTAAGTTTTCATTCACACGAAATCTCTCTTCCAAGATGAAGAGATTTATCAGCACGCACAGTGCGCTAGCAATAAATTCTAATTGATATTCTTCGTAAACCAATCATTTTACGGTCGAGCGATTTCACTCGGGTGCAGGTTATTTCATGACAGACGAAATTGTTTCGTCTGTCTTGCTTCACAGATAGAACAATAAAGCGAATAATCTCATACACAGTGTTATTGAAGTGTTTTCACGGCAAAGTAGGCACTTACATCATCAATCTCTGAAAACAGATCCCTGCTCACAATTTGCTTATAAGTTACGGTACACACCGACAAATAGGTTCCTACGTAGCTAAGTTGGCAGCAAAGTAAAAAATGAACTATTTCCAAGACTTTACGTTATATTGAGTGTATGGTTTTTAAAATTGTGTCTATTGAAGCAATTGTCCCTTTTTTTATACACACAATGGTAGGAATTTGCATATTATGAATATGATTACTATCTTGGAAAACGCACTGAATAAAGTTAGCCGGTCAATGACAATGTTAATTTCACGTTTGGCAGAAGAGTATAAAATGTAAAGAAAATTACATTCAAAGTGCTTTCAAAAATTCTCAATTAACGGCGAACAGCGTATTTTATTTTATATCCCGTGCGCACTGTAACAGCAACACTACAGATGTGCCAGGGAAAGGTTAATTCTACTCAGGTTAGGGACAAAACGAGTTTTCTTATAGGAAGGTTTGACATAGGAAAAATTCCGCCACTAGGTGCGCAATGTTCCAAAGTGGTCACTTGTATACAACATTTTAAGCTAGTGAGTAATAAAAAAGAAATATTTTACTTAGTTACGAGGTTATTTTATATTTTACTCATGATTATTGCAATTATTTTGTTTTTAAAATGTTNGAAATATTTTACTTAGTTACGAGGTTATTTTATATTTTACTCATGATTATTGCAATTATTTTGTTTTTAAAATGTTAAAAATTGAGAAAATCCGGTACACTTGCGATACTAGCACTTACTTAGTGGCGAAAAAATATTTAGTTGCCAAACTAAAAGCAATAAGCTTCTCAACCTGAGTAGAATAAACCGTAGTCGCGGTTAATACTCCTCGCCCACGGCAGGGGATCAAACCCGGTTCGGGTTCAACCCCCTGCCGTTNGAAATATTTTACTTAGTTACGAGGTTATTTTATATTTTACTCATGATTATTGCAATTATTTTGTTTTTAAAATGTTGAAAATTGAGAAAATCCGGTACACTTGCGATACTAGCACTTACTTAGTGGCGAAAAAATATTTAGTTGCCAAACTAAAAGCAATAAGCTTCTCAACCTGAGTAGAATAAAACCGTAGTCGCGGTTAATACTCCTCGCCCACGGCAGGGGATCAAACCCGGTTCGGGTTCAACCCCCTGCCGTTTCACTCCGGATTTTCGCACGTGGTAATCGTGGCGGATGATGCTGCTGGTCGGCGGGTCNTTCACTCCGGATTTTCGCACGTGGTAATCGTGGCGGATGATGCTGCTGGTCGGCGGGTCATCTCGGAGATCTCCCAGTTTCCCCCGCCATCTCATCCCGGAACTACAACATCCTCACACCTCACTCTGTCAAGAGCCGCCCAAATCTCTTCACTTCACTCGACCCGGGGTAACACCCGGTAGCGGAGGCGACTAGGACTCGTGTTCCCCGCAAGGTCACGGTGTTGCGCCCTTTGCTCCGCTGCTCGGCGGGGCGGAAACCACCCCCTATCGCAAGGAAGAGGCAGCCGAGCGTGGCGGGTTGCAGAGTCTGCGAGAGGAGGGGCGACCGAGGTGGTTGGTTGCGCAACGAATCCCAGACACGAGTTGAAGGGGTTGGAAGGGGAGAGTGGTCGCGCCAGGGTGGGTCGGGAGGTCGACGCACAATGTAAATTAAGACTGCAGCTAAGAAATTAATTACTCAGCTCGCTTGGGTGGGGGAAGGGGGTAGGTGTAGAAGAGGGGGTTCGGGGGTAGAGACGCTGGCGCTTCAGTCTGAAGTGGTTAATAAGCCCTGAAATATCTATTACTCTTGCTCGAGAGGTCACCATGATGCTAGGCTGGCAGAAATGTGCTCCCTCTCCTCACCTATAGCTGGAAAGCTAATTACATCACCGGAGCGTTTATAACGCCAGCTTGAGGTGTTTGTTTTTATACAACTAGTATAGGTATTCTAGTTTACTTTAAATTATTTTCACGCTCGCACTTACGTTCATGTGGAAAATGATTAACTAAATATAATTTCAGCGTTAAAAATAAACGAGACAAAACTCTACTGAGTGCTCTATGACTCTCTAAACTGGAAAAGTTAGAGCACTTACTAGAAATTCCAGAGGCATTATATCTTCCATCTGCAACTAGTCGCAGATTCGGGAACACATTCCCCTTCATATCCAGAATTTTATTCCTTAACACAACTGCTCATTGAAAAAATTGGGCCCAAGTTTTAAATTATCTTACTACTCGTGATGGGAGCAGCAACGTTATTTTTAATAATGTTTTAATAGAACACACTAAAATGGAACATTATAGTTACAGCGCTAACGATAAATAAACGCAGAGAAAACTAATTAGGTTTGCCATAATCGCAAATTACTTACAGTTCCATTATGAGAAATTATTTGGTGATTTTGACATTTATAATTTAAATTGTTTTCCAGAGTGTAATTGGATATCGTAAAAGTAATTATATAACTACGGTCTGACACGGTTCGTATAATTTGACACCCGGAATTTTATTTAATAGCACAAACATATTGAACTCAAAAACTTCCAAGCAAATTTAAAATGAAGTTTTGTTCGAAATATTATTTAGAAGTGAAAGCCCTAGAGCAATCTGACTTAGCCAAATAACCACTGTGAAAATGTGTGAAATGAATTTTGCTACCACAACCTAAAAGCCCTCAATAATTATTTTCTTTTAAATCATGTGTGATATACACCTNATTTTCTTTTAAATCATGTGTGATATACACCTAGGTGACAAAAGTCATGGGATAGCAATATGTACATATACAGATGGCAGTAGTATCGCGTACAAAATGTATAATTGGGCAGTGCATTGGTTGGGCTTTAATTTGAAGTCAAGTGATTCATGTGAAGAGGTTTCTGACGTGATTATGGCCGCACGATGGGAATAAACAGACTTTGAACCCGGAATGGTAGTTGGAGCTATACGCATGGGACATTCCATTTCGGAAATGGTTAGGGAATTCAACATTCCGAGATCCACAGTGTCAAGAGTGTGCAGAGAATACCTAATTTCAGGCACAACCTCCCACCATGGACAACGCAGTGGCCGACCACCTGCATTTAATGACCGAGACCAACGACGTGCGCGCAGAATGGTCAGTGTTATCAGACCAGCAACACTGCGTGAAATAACCGCAGGAATCAATGTGGGACGTACGACGGACTTGTCCATTAGGATAGTGCGGTGAACTTTGGCTGTACTGGGCTATGCCAGCAGAAGACCGACTCAAGTGCCTTTACTAACAGCACAAAATCGCCTGCAGCGCCTCTCCTGGGCTCATAACCATATCGGTTGGACCCTAGACGACTGGAATACCTTGGCTTGGTCAGATGAGTCCCGATTTAAGTTGGTAAGAGCTGATGGTAGTGTAAGTGTGTGGCGCAGATCCCACGAATCCATGGACTCTTGTTGTCAACAAGGAACTGTGCAAGCTGGTGGTGGCTCCATAATGGTGTGGGCTGTTTTTACATGGAATGGACTGGGTCCTCTGGTCCAACTGAACCGATCATTGACTAGAAAGGGTTATGTTCAGCTACTTTGAGACCACTTGCAGCCATTCATGGACTTCATGTACCCAAACAACGATGGACTTGTTATGGATGACAATGCACCATTTGACCGGGCCACAACTGTTCGCGATTAGTTTGAAGAACATTCTGGACAATTCCAGCGAATGATTTGGTCACTAAGATCGCCCGACATGTGTCCCATCGAACATTTATCGGACATCATCGAGAGGTCAGTTAGGGCACAAACTCCTGCACCGGCAACACTTTCGCAATTATGGACGTCTATAGAGGAAGCATGGCTATTTCTGCCGGGGACTTCCAACGACTGGTTGAGTCCATGCCACGTCGAGTTGCTGCACTTCCGTGGGCAAAAGGAGGTCCAACACGATATTAGAAGGTATCCCCTGACTTTTGTCACCTCAGTGTAATTCACGGGACATAGAACAATTTGACACACGTATGTTGGAGACAGGTTTCAAGACGCTCACTTGTCCTGGCTTGTGACTCTCTTCGTAACTTAATTCACTCCTCGCAAGTTTCACCTAACTTTGAACTGCACGGCCGAAGATTTTATTCGTTTATCATCCTCCTTGTTTAACAAACACTACATGACTTGCAATTGCTACACGCTTTGTAACTCATTAAAAAATATTATTTATTACTTACGACTCATAACATGACTCGTTTGCAATTAAAAACTTCGCAGCTCATCTCACGGTTCAGTATGTAATTTGCCTCGTGTTTGTCATGCCAGACAAATCTTGCCATAATAGTCATGTGGTATTTAGAAATATCTGTAATGCACTATATAAGAACGCAGTCTGCTTCGCGTATCTCTAAAATTTGAAGAAAACTATATTTTTGAAAATAAAAACAAGTTTTTCTCCACAGCTTAGTTAGCTCACGTCCACAAATATCGATTATACACTAACAATATCACATATTATTAGGTAAACGTTGAACGTATTTCTTAGATACGAGTCTATTTTGATGCAAAATTGAATTGCATTCGACATTGGGGCCTATTTATAAGGTGTACACGTTAACCGATAGAGCAAATGGAATTACTTTAAACACTTGACCGTAGAAATATTTATTTGAAGGAAAGGTATCGGTTTGCAAGGGAACATTGGTAAACTTTATACCTGCATGACACCCTAGTAAAAAAATCGGGAAAAAATATTTCTAGCCAAAAATTGTTACTTACAATCGATAATGGCGTTGGGACGCGCGAAAATAAAACAACGCGTAAATTAACGGATGATAACACCGAGATTTAAGTAAAAACTGCGAAGAAAATATACGGATCATTTGGTGAACTGTACGGTCACAGGGGCATCGTGGGTATAACGCATGATCGAGTGTTGATCGCCGCTACCTCTACACACAGAAGTTGTTGAACCCTAAAGTTTGGGCCACTTGCGAGAACGCGTGTGTAGCTCTCGGTGTGTACTTCGAACATCTGGTGTACATCCCACCCGTCCAAGTGGTGTGCACTCCTACTGTGGACCGCTAGTTCGGATATTATACTTGTGTAGGCCGTTCACGGTTAACTAAGCACTTTTGAATGACCTTGCTTACAATCTTCTTCTTGAATTGCATTGTAAAATTCCACTAAATTTAAATTTAACGTTGTCACGGGCCCGATCACTTTATTCATGCGCCGACCACGCAAAACTGTTAAATCATTAGAAACGTACATGTTTTGAAAATTTGCTAATTCTTACCTATATAATAATGAAAAATTAAATGAAAAAATTTCAGTATCAAGAAATTTTTACCTAACACTTTTTTATTCAGCGATAATAATAATGGCGTGTGGGGAGTGCACCCAGGGCAAGGCAACACCCCCCGAGTGACGGTCTTTCCAGCTGGGACCCGCAGGTGACAGTCATCCCCGGATATTACAGTTGTGAGGTCCTAGAATGGAGCGGCGTTGGAATGCAAGGGCGGGGGAAGCGGGAGTGCCCCGAGAAAAGCCTCCGGCAAGCGGCAACGTCCAGCACGATTCCCACATGCGAAGGTCCGGGAGTGAACCCGCCGGGGATCGAGCCCGGATCGCCGTGGTGGGAGGCGAGCGCCCTGGCCGCTACGCCACCGCTGCACCTACTATTCAACTATAAGACATGGCACTACTTTCCCTTCGTCGTTATCAACTTTATTGGGTGCATGCGAGACATTGTGCCCGTTAAAATGTATGCAGGTACAGCAAGCGACATTTTTAAAATGTTGATTTTAAAAATGCTCACTTCACCGTGAACAGTCTTAAATATAGATTGATATGTATTTATGTGTACTGTCATTACATGATGTTTCACATGTGGGATTTTACAACGCATAATTTACTGCCTTCTTCGCAGCATTGCTGCGTAGCTGGTGCCATGCCCCACTCACAAACATGCGCTAGATTCATGTGGCCGCTTAGAAATAACGGTCAGCCATAATGACCCGCAAGTATGTTCTTCTCTTAGTTTTCACTCCTATACGCAACCCCCGGTGTTACAATCCGCTATTTTTTTTCACGTGGTGTACACATTTTTTATATGTCTGTGGCGTTACGTTTCTCGTGCCTTTCTAGGACGGAACTCTGACACCTTTCACCTTCCTAGTTATTGATACTATCAACTGTGAACCAGATATGCTGAGTGGCAGTTTGTTATTACTCACGCGCCGGAAAGTACCAATCGTCTCAAAGAGCTTGCAGTCAGGACGATGAAGGACATTCAAGCAAATAATTAACGAAGATTTACAGCGGTGCCGCCAAGTCCATCGGTGGAAACGCTTTGACACTGCCGAGCTGTTGCGAACAGTTTTGACCTTCACGCTAGATTCCACNATGACCCGCAAGTATGTTCTTCTCTTAGTTTTCACTCCTATACGCAACCCCCGGTGTTACAATCCGCTATTTTTTTCACGTGGTGTACACATTTTTGATATGTCTGTGGCGTTACGTTTCTCGTGCCTTTCTAGGACGGAACTCTGACACCTTTCACCTTCCTAGTTATTGATACGATCAACTGTGAACCAGAGATGCTGAGTGGCAGTTTGTTATTACTCACGCGCCGGAAAGTACCAATCGTCTCAAAGAGCTTGCAGTCAGGACGATGAAGGGACATTCAAGCAAATAATTAACGAAGATTTACAGCGGTGCCACCAAGTCCATCGGTGGAAACGCTTTGACACTGCCGAGCTGTTGCGAACAGTTTTGACCTTCACGCTAGATTCCACACACTTGAACACGCAGGCGCAGAAGATCTCATTATACACTACTCGTTTGTAAAATTATTACTGTTTGGAATTTTTTCTTACCAGTTGTTGTGCTCGTATTCATTTATCAGACTGGGATATTCAAATTTTCTTTTGAAGGTGTATAATGCTCTCCACATAAAATGTAATCAATCTCTCAGACGATCTACATCTTAAATTTCAAAATCAGATGTTCATTGTTCAAAATCGAGAGACAGCACGGTTCCTTTAACTGCAATTTTTTTTCACTTTCCATGTGTTTTAAAATATAGCGTTTTTGTTCATTTTCCGACAAGTGTGTACAAATATATGTCAACATTTCCCGCAGTGTTTTATGTCAGTGTTTTGACCGTTACGGTAGTGTACTATAGCATGAAATCTTATCCCTTCTAGTAAAATGAGTATTTATCCTCTGATGTGGGCTGTATAGAACAGGTTCAACAGGTTCAACTCGAATGAAGTATTTCCCGTAGAAGCAATTTTGTAACGGGGTTTCGTAGGTATGCACATGACTCCCCCTTTGATTTTTATCGATTACTTAGTAATTATCTTTCAGGAACACGTGCTAAGTTTAAATTGATTCTCAATACTTCCGATTCCACCATTCCATATATCTAGCTTTTTAAAGTAGCAAGACTTATAATAACATCGCTAGAATAATTTTGGTAAGTAAGGTCTATTTTAAATACTGAGAAATTGCATTAAGCGTGTGACTGGATCTAGAGATCAGCAATGAACATAAATGTTGACAGCTGTGCTGCTAGAAGTAACTCTGACTGCCTGAGTGAACTCAAGTTTCTGGCATTCATTGCTTAAGACGTGGCCACGAATGGCATTCGTGAAAATGAGTGACCCGTAACCACAATTTTGGCGAAATATAATAATATAAATGGACACTAATGCATTTAATGATGGTTCAATAGTATTATAAAATAATATTTCCTCAGCAGAAATATTATATCCCTTACGCTAAGTGTGCTTCAACTCCAAAAAACACAACGCATTTTCATAGAAGAATGCTTGCAAAACACGAACTTCAGATTGTGTGGAAAGTACAGTCAATATTCTTCACCAACCACAAAAATAATAATTAATAATTTAATAAATTAGTCATATTCTTAATTTTATTTATTTTAATATTTTAACAATACAATTTTTTTATTCTTCTCGATTTTTCTCGATTTTTAAAAAATCGTCTGCGATTTTTTTATTTATGAGTTTAATGTCAGCCGCGATGACGGTTGGGGTCGACAAAGTAATTTTTCCCATTTTTTTATAATTTTCCCAATTTATTATTTTTCTTGATTTTTCGACTTCATGGTCACTCAAAGGTCGCCCGAAATCAATTTTAAGGGCACCCTCATGTCGAGTTCACGCGCCTCCAATATTGTCAACACAAGATGGCCACCACATGCTATGACATCATTTAAGACAGATCCTCCACTCCTCCTCTGCCATCCTTTGCACCATAGACTTTGAAATATTAATTATTATTATCCTTTCCAGATCATAGCCTACAAACATGTTGATAAGTTAGGTTTTCCCACTAGATGGCATTTTATTTACTGTATATATCAAAATTCCTCCTGTACCTTTTAGTTTATTGGAAAATAGGATGACTTTCATGCTAAACTCACATAAATTTATAAACATTTATAAATACTTATTTGTACTTTATTCTTTCTCGGCACCGATCCGTGCGATGTTATCTGATACCTCGGCAGAGATCACCATTAGTGTGTAGGATAATGGTAGATTTTCAAAATTTGTAAGTAAATATGTGCGATTGAATTTCATACTTTCTAATAAGAATTTAAGCGGCTCTTAACAGAGAGGTCTTGAGAGCCGATGAGGGTGAAGTGAGGTGAGTGTGAAGCAGCGTCGAAATGCAAGAGCGAGGCACACGGGAGATCCCCGAGAAAACCCGCCGACCAGCAGCATCATCTGGCACGATTCTCACTTGCGAAAATCCAAGGGCGACCCCGCCGGGAATCGAGCCCGGTTCGCCTTGGTGGGAGGCGAATAGTATAACTACTACACCACCGCGGCCCCTAGTGCGAGATCGGTTATTACTTTGATTGCACTGTAGGACGTATCGTATAAGCTATTTTTAAAAGTGAAAAAGCAGATTTCGAAAAATATTTTATAAATCATAAGTACGTGGTTACTTTCTTCATCCATCATCTTGTATTACTAATTGAAAAGATTAAAGTCGGAAAATTTTATTTTTAAAGAAGCCTGGCAGTTTTTAAATCCTCTTTATCGTAAGAAATACACTTTCTACAATGTGTTAACAAATGCAATCCGTAGCGTTGATTAGCGTAAAGGCCAAAACCACCAAACCGCTAGAAGTGAATAGGTTTTCGCTGTGATTTTTCTTCCCTGCAGCATTTTGAGAAGCCCAGAACCTGCTCCCTGTCTGGAGAAAGGGATATACTTGTGGTTCCTAAAATACCACACAATTGGTCGTACGACGAGAGTAGATAGGCAGGGACGGAAAAAAAGGGGTGTGCGGCAGGGGCAGGAAGGGGGGTAAAATTGCAAGCAACATATCTGCCTCAAGCAAAATTTTTAATCAAAAGGGTCCATCACGCGGGGGCTATTTCCTTCATGCTGAAAGGAACTCATCTTTGTCAGCTGGCGCAGCGAGAGTGCTTTAAGAATACGGAATAAGTTTTCTTTCACGGAGTTAATTGGGAAAAAAACTTCCTCGTGTGTGGTCCTTGTTTGCTAGCGTATCGCGCACAGGAGAGTGTTTTTTTTTTGTTTCCGTGCGTCGAATCAGGCAGTTTCGGGCGTTCCTTCAATCTTCGATCAACTTTATTAAACGAAACACTAACAATTCCACCTTCCCTAATCTTTACTCACAATATTAAACACTAACTTGCTATTTTCTGTTATAATTTTATTAATAGTAAAACGATATTATCTGATATGATGAATACAAAATCTCCACAAAATAGAATAAAAGGACTGATTTGAACAGTATTTTTTACTTCCTGGTGTCGATCGTAATAAAATTTCTTCTCCTAGCAAGGGGGGAGGGAGGAGGGGGTTCAAATGTGAATTAAAATTGACATGGTGTTAAGATTTGTTCACTGTAAATGACTAGAAACCGGAAGAAATTTTATTGCTGCACCGCAGGGCTCAATAAAGATGAACACATTTGTATGTTGTACGCTATCGGCAAAACGTTTTTCGTATTCAACGCAGTAAACACTAAAATTATAATATTATTTATTATTTGTATTGTATGCAGTAATTTACTCATCTAATTTCGCGTCAAGGATGTGAACGTTTGTGAAACAGCTATAAAAAAATAATTAAAATATCTATAGCAAATCCACAAAACTTAAGGTCAGCATATATTAAACATCTCCACAAAATAAGAATAATTTTGTCTTTATGTTTTTTATAACTGTACAGTGGAGCTCAGTAGTGCAAAACTAAGATTTCGCCGTCCGACTACGAGTTTCTGGAAGCGCATGTTAGAATATTTAAGATAGCCAATTATTATTTGTCTACAAACAAAGCGTAGAAGTTATATGTGACAGTTAAAAATAAAACACCTTTGCAATCTGACGGCTGTCGGCTTCCAGGCTGTAGCCGCGTCTGGTTTGTTTCTGTAACCAACGTTTCGCCGTACATCGCAGTTGACATCTCCCAGGTCACACTATCTTTGCAATCTGACGGCTGTCGGCTTCCAGGCTGTAGCCGCGTCTGGTTTGTTTCTGTAACCAACGTTTCGCCGTACATCGCAGTTGACATCTCCCAGGTCACACTATCTTTGCAATCTGACGGCTGTCGGCTTCCAGGCTGTAGCCGCGTCTGGTTTGTTTCTGTAACCAACGTATCGCCGTACATCGCAGTTGACATCTCCCAGGTCACACTATCTTTGCAATCTGACGGCTGTCTTGGCTTCCAGGCTTTAGTCGCGTCTGATTGGCTTCTGGACTCAACGTTTCGCCGGTCATTGCAGTCGACATCTCCCGGTTCGCACTATCTTTGCAATCTGTTATAACTTCCACTGAGCAATACCATGGGTATTCTGTAATGATAATATCCTCGAGGACCTTTTCCCAATTATTTAATCGTAATTTATGCAATAAGGCTCTGTCGAATCTTTTAAAGCATAACATTTTGTAATTTGTATCTCCTTCGTGCACGTGGTTGATACATAACACACACTGAAATGTTTTTGACGAAGTTTTCCTCTTCCTAATTTATGAGAAAGAGTACACAAAATGTTATAATCTTTCGTGCCTGCCAAACACGTACATTTACAAACACTGGTAATTACTTGACTCATGCTCCAATACCACTAGGAACCAATACCTATTAACGTCCTTCTGAGATAAGTGTGTAACACACTTGTTTTAAGCATAAACTGGTGTGATAGCTTGAGGCAAGACCTGCAAGCAAAGTGAAATATTTTTCTCTTAAAGAACTCTTACTTATTTTGACCTAGTTACTGAATTTATTATAAGGAGGGATAATACCGTTCACAAACCCGTTACCTCTGTACTAAATAGTGTAAAATGACTTTTAAGTAATATGAGAATGAATTACACGCTCCAAGGGCATATTCCTTCTTTATATGAGCCTCTACTTTTAACACGTGGCTGATATCCAATAACTTCTGGACCTATTTCTACATTACCAAATTTTGAGAATAGCAATCATAGTAAAATTATATAATATTTGATATCAGGCATATAATTGTTGTACAGTTACCACGACCGGGTGAATGAACATTTAAATTTTGATTCGACAAAAAATAACATTATTTGATATTTTGAATAAGTATTATAAACATATCATGTAGTATGCAAGAAAACTTGTAGATGAACGAGCATTCCTAAATCCAAATAGGTGCCACGGTGACTGAGTGGTCAGCCTGCTCACGTCCCACCATGACAAACCGGGTTGGAACCCCGACCCGGCCCATTCCTGAATTTTTGCATGTTGTAATCGTGCCGGATGATGCCGCTGGTCAGCGGGTATTCTCGGGGATCTCCTGTTACCCCCGCCCTTTCATTCCGGCACTGCTACATACTTACTGCAATCACCCTCATCGGATCTCAAGACCTCGCTGTTAAGAACCGCCCATAACTTTTCACTGTCTCACTCACTAAATCCTAATAGAAGCATGCAAACAAATATAATTTTATTTTCAGCAAACAAATTGTATTAAATATAGAATGTACTTGAGATGCATTGTATGTAGTCTTACTTCATTTAAACGTGTACTTATAAAATTAGCGATATTATACAAATAATGTTATTTGTTTATAACAGTAAGAAACAGTAGTCAGTAAGAGGAACTATAAAAACACCGGAACAGCATTTCACTGTTTTGTATGTGTTCACAAGTTAAGAACAAAACAACTTTGTATTGCATAGGGTCTTCCTGATTTATAATTCGTTAATGGGTTCAAGCTGACATGCTGTAGATCGGCAAGAAATTTCCCTTAAACCTCTATGTTACAATTCTTTATGTTTTTAGCAGAGCACCTTCGGAACGAAGGTATTCTGAAAATATCATTGCAACTTACATCTCCGTAGATAACTTCGAATGGGGGCTGCACTCTCTCATCGCTCAGTGTGGTGAAGGGAAGTCCGGTTATCGGATATCGGTGAGGAACGCAGTCGCTAAGCTGGTACACTGGAAAAATGCAGCAGATAAATAACATGTTATCTAATATTTGAAATGTATGTAAATAGAAACATTCCCATTTGGACATTAGTCACTTGAGATTAAATTGTAATAGTGCAACTCTAGGGCACAGATGCTGCTGTTTTTGACATTGTTATGAAAACACGAAATTATTTAATGTACTTACAGCCAAAAAATCTTTAGTTGAAACAACTAAATCTTGGTGTTTAAAGTAACGAAAAAAAAAATTAATAATTTGCTTTCAACAACAAAATATTTAATCGCCCATATACGAGGGGTTGATTTGATTGTGCCGAACAAGTTTTGTTTTACTAAACGCAATATTTTTCTCAGGGAAATAAGACTTTCGCCTGTGAGGTGAGAGCAACAGGTTTCATGGCCGTGCCGCTGCAAGGAAGCAACGTTTCACTCGGACCAATGACCAGTGATGTTTGGAGTGGTACAAACAAAACCATCAAGTGACTATGGGGCGTTTGAGGAAGATCCCATTGAGTGATTAGTCACAAAATATGATCTGGCATTCAAATTAACGTAGAAACGTGCACCTGGCAGATGCATGACCAGCATACCTGGGTACATTGTATCGACAGCGATACCTGGTTGCATTTTTCTAGGGCTGGGTCATTAGTTTTGATTCGTGGTTCGATGAACTCTGCCATGTGCCAAGGTATTTTGGAGAATCACTTGCGTATTTCACAATGGCCTTAATTCCTACACAGTATTTTTGGACAAGCCGACCCGCCAGCCATGTACCGGAATTTATTGGGTAACCAAACCGCTATGGTTGACACCGAAATAACTCTAAAGGGAGACTGATTTCTATCAGTTAAACGGATTACACGATTGTCGCATTTACAGCCTACAGTAGAGGGCAGGTGTCCAACAACTTCTGGCTATAANGAGAATCACTTGCGTATTTCACAATGGCCTTAATTCCTACACAGTATTTTTGGACAAGCCGACCCGCCAGCCATGTACCGAAATTTATTGGGTAACCAAACCGCTATGGTTGACACCGAAATAACTCTAAAGGGAGACTGATTTCTATCAGTTAAACGGATTACACGATTGTCGCATTTACAGCCTACAGTAGAGGGCAGGTGTCCAACAACTTCTGGCTATAATTGGTATCATTATGAACCGATAAATATAATTACCAATTAAACATGTGTTTTAGCCATGATAAAGAAAAAATGATCCACTTTTTCGAGAAGTGTTAATTTCGTTTAGTATTTCTCCAAATTCGCAACTCTACACCAAGTGAAATGACATTATACGAAAAAAATACTTGTCGGAATTTATTAACCAGAATCGTATTATGTAGATTATCCAACTAAACCGAAACGCAAATTCCACAACCTTGAATACAGTCTTGGACATAAAATAAGAGAAATTTTTTAACCTAAATTCTTTTTTAAGTCTTGTTGTGTAACGTTCAACAGGCGGACTTACTCCCACGTGCCAGGTGTAGACGTGATGTGTGTGTGGATACATGCTGAAGGAATAAAACACTTTGGTGGGAAAGTACACAAAGCATAGCAGAACAAATATTTCAGCTAATTTATTTGGTAGTTTTATTTGGTGTAATTGTGAATTAGTATGGTTATCTTGAGTATAAGCTGTTCACGGTTAATTGAGCACTTTTGAAATGAACCTTTGCAAATAGTTGCTGTCCCTGCCTGCGTGTATTTTAGCGGTCAAGCTGACTGGTATGCGTCCAATTATGTTGGTAACGACGGAAGAAAGGCAGTTACGTGTCTTAACGTTTAACTAAATGTGTCAGGTAAGCGTTTCTGAATACTGGAATGATTTCTATTTCATAATGTTTTTAATGCGTTTAAGTGTTAGAACTATAACATTTTTAAAATATCGACTTTTCTAATAATTTTGCATTTTCACTTTAATTACGAATGATTTAAGTGATCAGGACTATTTCAATGTTAATTGTGTATATATATGACGGATGAATACACAATTTGCATGCAAGTAGATACTAAGCATGGCTTTCAAATGTGTTCAGTTTACCATGAACGGCCTATACGTACTGGTAAGTTTGAATACAGAAGTTTGAAAAAAATGCAACAATTTCAAATATCATTAAGTTTGAATTTAGTAATACACAATTATAAGATTCTTAATAATGCCAAATTCAGAACATTATTGAAGAAATGTTTATGTATCTGACAATGCGCTTTTAATAACAGTTATCGGGAAGTATTTGGGCGAATATTAAAAATGAATTATACTTGGAAATTTGTTTATTACAAAAATTAAATTTTATTTAAGCAAATTTAAGAAAAATTATAAAGATCGTGACCCGCATGGTGCAAACATAAATGCTGGCCAATAATTTACACAAATTTTCAGATATATTAAAAGAGAAAAGTCGCGCAAATTTAATTTGATTTGGACTCACGTGTCGTGGTTATTAACAAAACTACCCGAGCAGAGAAACACCGATGTATAGACGCATGCCAAATCAACCTGAGCCGTCCGCCGCAGTTGTGTACAATCGCCCTCGCCCCGAGTCACCGCCAGTTCCCGTCCGCTCCACGCACATTCGGCGCAGAGGTTGTCACAAAAACCGCTCGTTCGATTCCCGTTGGGGCCACCCGAGGATTCTCGCATACGGAACCGTGCGGTACGATGCCGCTAATCGGCGGGATTTCTCGGGGTTATCCAGTTTCTCCCCTCCTTGAATTCTGACGCTGCTCCACACTCACCTCGTTGCACCCTCATCGGCTCCCAATACCTCGATGTTAAGGGCTGCCCTAAAACAATTCAATCACTTCACTCGCAATAACTGCTGTTCCAGAGGATGCGAGGCGATGTATTTAGCATACGTAATCCATTCCATTGCGCTCTCCGCACTGCCCGTCACTGTAACGGACAGCCATGTTAAAACAATCCCCGTGAGGAAAAACACTTCCGCGGTATTCTGGCCAAAATTCGGCAATCAACTGTAAATGTCGCGTTGTTAAGGCACTTTAACTGCGTTGCAGAGTGCCTGAAATAACGATTTTTTTTACGAAACTATTAAACGTGCCCCCAGTATCCTTACTTACGAAAAGACATCTTCCCCAAGACGAGGAAAGAATTGTATTTGAAAGATACAACTCATGGTGCAAATACTACTTTGGAGCTCTCTAATACAGTAAACCAAACTTTTTTTCTGACTGGTGTATCTTAAAACATACCACAGGCTGTTCACGGTAAAGTGAGCACTTTTGTGGCCCTGGTTTCTTATTAATTTCAGAAAATTTTGTATTCCTAAATTACATTTTTACATAAATATTGTCATGTAAGTAATTATCACAGTGTGTGTTTTCCACCGCACTCGGGCGTTAACGTCTAGGGCTAAAATTTAATATATTTATTTACCATTATTTCAATTGAGAAGACTTTCAGAAGGGCTCACTTTACCATGATCTGCCTATAGCTGAACACGAGCCGAACTACGATAGAAGACTGTATTGAACTTTGCTACTAACTTTTCATCAATGAAACGATACGGTCATCGCTGAAAGTCCAATAGGTACGGGCAGCACTACGAGAACACTGCACGCCAGTTAAAATCCCTGCGCGTAGCGGCGATAGCACTGTTGAAGCGCGTGCAAGTGTAAACCTTATAGATCCCACGCTTCGCAACCAAAATCACAATATTTTTTTTTTTTTTTTGCGAAATACTGTTTAACTTCTAGACATACATTACAAGCACTATTTCATCACATAAAACATTTTTAGACTGCACATGTTTGCATAAATGTTTGTAAAAATTACAATTTTATTGTTTCCGGGACAAACAAATAACAAAAATTAACTCACTGAAATGAGATAATTAACATTAAAATAAAGAAACCGTAAGTTGCTTCAAGAAATAAAAAAAAATCACGCTATGAAATATTTTTGCTAACCAAAAAAATTGCTTAAAATAAAGACATTTTCGCATATATTTTATTTTTTAGCAGTCTATGATTTTCTAAAAACGTCTTTTGAAGCAGACCTTAAATTGGGCTAAGTCATTACTTTTCAATCTCCCTTGCCAAATTTTTTTGTAAATATTTTTGTTTATTTTATTCATACGTCCAAAAAAACTCAAAAACTGTGATTTTGTTATGACATTATGTAAAAGCTATGCGATATAAATTTTTTTTATTCGAGGAAAGATTACTTGTTGTAATTTCTGGACAAATATTTAAAAAAATTAATTTTTTGGTGACTAATCGTTAACAGTCTAAGAAATAAAGAGCATCGTGCCTTGGGAAGGGGAGTGGAGGGACGAGTGGCTCGTATGATACTGGAGTCGCTTAAAAATATTGATATGGGTACAACTCTTTCGTCCCTGATCACTGCACTGCACGGACATGTTGGTTCGAGTTATCTTTCTTGTTTGCACTGAACATATTGGTTGTGCATGCATTTTCTGGTAATCTGTTCGCAAATACTGCTAAGTTGAACACCTCGTGTCCCCCTTATTAATTTTACATAGGTTTTCACGAACACTATATAAAGCATAAACGTAATATAATTAACCTGTTCCGCGGTTATCGTACGTTTAAACGCCCTTATAAACAACGGATATGGGTTTTAAATAAATGCGGCCGAATACGATTCCAGCAGTTCAAGGGTCCTCATGCAACCCACAAAATGCCCATCCAATTTTGAAAAAATACTTATGATATGGTTTTAGCAACCAAATATTATAATAAGGCATTTAAATACATTATTACTTATTTTATTAGAGCAGCAGTTGCTTAAGTTTGAAATGCGTTCTATGAAATCAGCCATAGCTGATGATTTCTTCACAAACTTGAGTAATGAGAGCAATCATAAAAAATAACAATAAATCCTAACTCTATGCCTGATTTCTTGAAAACGAATTTCAAACAGGAGCAGCTGCATATAATATAATAATAAAATAGTTACTAATATTTTCGTTTCTATTGATAGGATCATAAATAAATTAGCCTTGACGTAAATGCGGTTGTTGGGGGTTCTGCAGTACGCCTGAATCGATGGAAAACTCCTCTTAACGAACTTGCGTTTAGCAGTACCCAAGCAATTTTTCTGTTCCGGCCTTCCGAAATCACTCCAGGCGATTGGTGGGGTTGTTTCTTGATGCAGGCTTCATTAATTCATTTCCCGTTCAAGATTGTTGAACAACTAATCCAGACGCTAGTGACTCTGATGTCTAACATACTTTTCAATTCATATTAAAGGGTTAGGCGATCTGATACTGTTCTCCCTTTTTACGCCATCTCACCACATGTACTTCGCCAATGCATATGTTACACAAGAACAATGACATCATCATATGGTGCCCGTCATGAATGCCATATTATTTCACTAAATCATTAAAACGTAATTTTTTTCCTTACAATGAAATGTTTGTACTAGTGTGTTACCTAGACATTTTTTTTAAAGTTTGTAAGTGAAAGAAATTTTTAGGTCATTATTTTTGGACGCCTTAGTCTAAATTTTTTTGTGTAATGTAGTTGTTAAATGTATACTTACCATCTTTAAATATCGCACAAATATGTAAACTTATTTACCTCGAACCTAAGTCACGTTGCACTATCCAAAATAGTAAACTTATTGAAGTTTATAATTTTAGCGGCCTGTATATTAAATCTTTGCTTGACAAATTTCATATTGTTTTGTCAATAATAATAAAATAATTCTTATCTTGAGAAAACAACAGTATATACACGAAGTTACAGACATAACTAATGAACCTACTTTTTTAACATGGGTTCAAATAATTTTTAATGGAGTTCTTAAAAGCTATGATGGTAGGTAGGCATTGATGTCTAGTTGACAGCAATATCAAAAGAGATGGAACCAGAAACATATGCAACAATAGTCTTTCAATTACAAATACGTACGTACCTTAACCACAAAAACTCGTGCCATAAAATAGCGAGCAACCAACTTTATTACGTAGGTAAGGTTCAGAGCATCATCTTCGGGTGTAATCAGTCCAATGTTTTGGTCGATATGGTTTCCTAAATAAAACATTTATGATGCCGTTGTTTTGGAAATAAGTACCCCAGTCACTTAAATTATTTACCTCCTCACTTAATACCGTATTGCTACTTGTGTGAAGAATTTAGTGGGAATCGGTTGATTGGTCCCCGATAAATGGCATAAAACCTCTATTTTTTCATGATACGATCTTCAAAAAATGGCGAACAAAACGTTATGTATTATCAAATTTGATGATGGCCAAAGACAATCCAGGGTTTAACGTTGGGTTCAAATTATTTGGAAGATGAGGCATTTTAAGCAAGCATGCTAACATGACTCTTGTTTTGCATATACGTGACAAACACTTTAAATCTTATAAATTTAGATGGACTGAAATGTATAAATTTGATGGGAGTTATATAAATATAATTGTTTCCTGAGATAGGACATAAAAAAGGATCTTTTGCATGTGGTGCTATCCTTTAAAATGGCGCAGAAAATATTTTGGGGATAAGCTCATTTGATATTTGCGTGGATACTGTCAGTATACGATGTTAAAATGAAACTGGTTACCTTGTTTCGTGTATTTAAATATACTAACATAAAATTCCTTCCCAATCTTTAACTCTTCACATGGTACTATCATAGAAAACTGTGGACAAAATTTGTTATGTGTTGGCATATATAATGCTTGTAATATGTATTTTTAGCATACAATGTTTATTCGAATTTAGCCAAATATTATGGTAGATAGAGCAAATAAACTTAAAATATTTGTATAACAGCAATTTAAAAAAACCTTATCTATTTAAATCGCATATGTTTAAATGGCATACCATAGTATTACATATAAAATCGAAAATCGGTTGAGTAGTTTTCGAGATATTACGTAAAAGCTATATTTTTCTATACTTATTCATGTAGTGGTATGTTCCAAAACGGTGCGCCAACAACGATTACATTATGCATAGTCTACGTACAACAATTTGTTAAAACCTGTTAAATGTTTCCTGATATATGAAAAATCACCTTTAATTTTTTAATATGGCTGCCTTTTTGGAAATAAGTACCCGACGTAGTTAAAAAATACAATAATTATGTCATTACAAAATGTTATATGGGTGCCAAGTTTACTAAAATTTGTTTCAGGCGTTCAACATATTTAAGGGGGTGAACACAAACACGCAGACACACATAAACGCACCAAACACTCGCACACATACACATACACACATACATAGAGAGAGGAAAGTGATCTTATAAGCCTATCTTTCCTTCGGAAAGTAGGCTAAAAACGGCTCGCAACTGCGTATAGGCCTATTTCAACACGATATTATAATTAAATTCATATTTCTGCCAAATTGTTTATTACATTTCTGATGTTTTTATTAGTGGCGACGGAAATTAGTTCATGTTGGTGCGTGACGCATTGTGGAAATACACCGCGTACTGAAATCATTTTTATTTCTTCTAGCAATGTCGTATTGCTACTTGAATGTCGCGTATGTACTAGACGTCGGGTCAATTCAAAATGTTAATTTGTCGAAAGGATATATAGTAACATGAGGAATAAAAGCTTGGCACAAAATTCCAAAGTGTGAAATTCATAATTAATTTCAGTCACAACTTTTTTTTTAAATTCAAGGTTACCCATCTTAGGAGCGTGATGAACCATTTTAGTTGAGTTTTCTTGCTGCCCAGTACCTCTCCATTCTCTCTGATTGTGATTGTTTTATTTCTTCTGTGAATATGTAGTTGCGTTTCTTTCTGGGTTTCTGTCTTGTATGGCGTTTTCTGTGATGTTGAGAGCTTTCAAGTCCGCTCGTACCCCTGCGAGCAATTCGGTTGCGTTTTTTTTTTAGGCACGAAATGTAGTCAAAGATTTTCTTGGTCACAATTTATTATAATACATGCAACTTTTTTTTCTTAGTCGTAGCTCTCCGCCTTCACCAGATATCTGACGAAATTAGACTGCAGAGCAATCCATGCTACCGTTGTCAGAACAAACCCGACGACGAGCAGGTGAAATTTCTTAACCTTCATTAGCATTCGAGCGAGTAATGCGTTGTTTAGCAGCGGGTGCAGACGGTTCCCACCGCGTCGCCCGTTCTTATCCCCTTCCTGTGCCCCGGCTCTCAAGACCTCGCTGTTAAGAGCCGACCTTCTGTGCCACTCTTGTAACTTCTTTGCCCGCACCCCTCCGTCCCCCCTACCAACCTTTTACATCACTTCCCCCTCCCCCCACCACCTTCGCAGACTTCTGCGCGTGGTGACGGGTGCTGGGAATGTGCATCGGAATAATTTCGGCGCCAAGGGAAGCCGGAACGGCGTAAGTCAAACCGGAAGCACGCGAGGACTGCCTGAGGTATATATTTTCTTCCTCGCAGGAGCTGTTGTGTCTCGCCTCGCACTGCGCGCAGCTGTTTTCTTCTTCACGGAGGAATAAAATANGAAACCATCAGGACCAAACCATAAAAAATTTCTTCACTCCGAGTAGTATCAACTTTTCTTCCGGACACAATTTGCTCCAAGATATAGTGGAGATTCTTGGACCGGTCGTCCAGATGGTGAAATTCATGGTTCCACGCCGCTTGTGTTCAGCAGAATGTTATTCGCTAGTGGTATACATTCCCCCTTTTTTTATTGTTAGGTTTTTTGCGTTTGTTTCACGCAGGGATGTAACAGTTGGTAATTTTTTTCTATAATTACAGCGTCTAGAGCTGGTTTATCAATTCAATGCTTTTCAAACCAGCATTAAAAAAAACATATATATATATATACATGCTTCTTATAACAACACATACTTTAACGTAAATAATGACAAGTGTAATTACAGTAATGGTGACAGATATTTTGGGAGTAGTTTTTTACTTTAATGGTTAGTCGAAAGTATATTTAGTGGTTACTGAATTCGGTAACTTTCAGTTTTGATAATAACTTGAGCTATTTCACACTGGGACTTAATTTACGTCAGAGAACTATTGAGTATTTCAATGGAAATGTTCATTTTTATACGTATAACGGGGATCTCACAACGGACAGGAAAAAATAAACTTGGCACAGTTTCTGTAAGTTGTCAATTATCTGTGAACTATAGTGGAATATGGTCTACTTTTTTTGCGCACTTTTATATAATATGACATTTCGTAATTTATTGTTAAACTAAACGATTTAAAAAGAAATTATAAAAAAAACTGTCGGTAAAAAATAGTTTAATTTCTCGAAAAATTACACTTACTTTTTTTAGTAACGGATTTTCCATAAATTGCACAAAACTTGCAGCGTTAATTCACGGTACCCTGCCGTAAATTTGCTATTGGGCTTTTGTGTATTGCCAACTTAATAAAAATAAATTAGGAAAAAAAAATATTTACGTTATGAGGGGGATTTATTCTGTATAAAAAAGGAATTCAAAATGTTTGTCTTGGAACGGGAATTAAACTTGAGGAAACGACTTTCACACCCAAAACTCTCACCAATGCGTTGTCCCATCTCGACCCGAGGTAGGTGTTTTAACAGTTTATTTTAATACAGAATTGTGTGAAAATTTTGTCAGTTTATGGTAATGTTGTAGGTTTGGAAGTGTTGCTTGCTGCTGCAAGTGGTTCGTAACACTTTTTGATGTTTTAAATAAAATATTTAACTGGTGTAAATATCGTAACTGTCCCAGGAACGATAATTTTCTATTTTAAACCGTTAACAACTGTACGCGTAGCTTTGACATTGTCTGTTCCCGGAACCTGAAGCTGTTGTAAATTCGTAGATGTTCCATTTTCTTTTTAAAAGGAGGTCCAGTTCAGTTTTACGTCATAACGGAGAGCGATTCCGTATATTAACCGTGTATTTCCGTAAACATTTCCAAGGATATACGGAAATACTTAACAGTGTAGTAACTGACTAATTTTTGAAATGCAACTTTGAAAAGCAAATCTGGCTGCTCCTTATTCCATAACGGTCATGTATATGCTTCCAGTAAATTTGGCAGTGGCATAAAAAGTAGTTCTACGTCTTACCGTCCTAATAAAATGTAATGTTAATAATCCTTTTGATTAAAATTTGTTTGTATTTATGAGAGTCGTGATCAGAACAGTCCTAACATATTTATGCTGCTAACAATTTCAACATTTTATTTGAACGTCTCATGAATATAATGATCGCTTCGTGGCAGTGTTAACATTTAATTCGGCGGAAAAACGCAGCATTGAAAGAAAAATTTATCCAAAACAGTTTTATTACGAATTCTCAAGTATTAGCGAGTATCCTATGCCTTGTAGTAATTGATTACAGAGTCTCTGCAGTGTATTTGCAATTTTAAATACAAACCTTTAAAAAATAAACCCATATATTACGTGTTTTGTTGTTTCCTAAATATTGCAGAATTTCTTTAATCACTATTTTTAACATTCAGAGGAACCATTAAACTTTTACTCATCTTCTTATTTTTCTTTTATATTAACCACTTAATGATGATGGTGACATTACTTTTTAGAATGCCACTAACAGAATAAACAAAACAATTACTACATATACGTATGCATATTATCTGAAGACCGTAAAAATTATATTCAACATATCCACTTAATGTTCACAATTGGTATTTTATCTAAAAATTTAAAAATTAATTATTTTACAATAACTGATTTTAGATTATTAAATTTGCGACAATTCAATGGTTTCGTCAATATGTCAGAATATTTCATTTTCTTACATTGGTTTCCTTCTTGCATTTCTTTACATGTTTAACCGCTGCTTCATTATCTGACCTATCACTGCTTGTTTTGATAGTCCTGTCATCGGCACTCCAATGGTCATTTTTACCTTCGCCCTTCACTTTATTCTTTGCTCCTGCTTCGGATCTTTGAGTCTTAATGGCTTCGTTTTCCTTGCCATCAAGTTGTTCACTTCTATCATGATTTTTCTTGTCTTTAAAATTTCCTCTCTTATTGGTTGTAGTCTATTTTTCTTCATTAAAGTCTTTCGGGAGAATCTTACTCTTTTCTTCATACTTTGGGTGTACATCTTCGTGATCTGCAATGGGTCATGTGTTATTTTTCTCCAAGGAATGTTTTCCATCTTGTATAGCAGGTATACAGATTTCTTTTTCTGGGCAATTCATAGCTTCCCCATAAAAAATCATAACGTAGTCCTCAAGGTCACTGACCATGGTCTTCTTCCTTACTCCTTCTCTTTGGCATTCTTCCAGATTTGCACCTCTGTCTNAATGGGTCATGTGTTATTTTTCTCCAAGGAATGTTTTCCATCTTGTATAGCAGGTATACAGATTTCTTTTTCTGGGCCATTCATAGCTTCCCCATAAAAAATCATAACGTAGTCCTCAAGGTCACTGACCATGGTCTTCTTCCTTACTCCTTCTCTTTGGCATTCTTCCAGATTTGCACCTCTGTCTTTTGGTACAGTTTCTTAAATGTTATCCAAAATGTTTTAACGAATTCCATTATATATAATATTATATTCTTTGTAAAAAATTGTGTCTTAATTTTTTATTTAAACATTCCAATGTTTAATAAGAATCGCCATAAATTTTACGTCACTGCATATATCTAATATTCTTTTTTCTGGGTTCCATAGTCTGCAACCATTCGTTGAATATCAAATCATTAAATGTTTTGTACATCTTTCGTCCAATTATCCTAGCCGTTCTTAATGTTTAGCAAAAGCCTTACAGCCGAATAATTTTAAATTTCATAAATATGACATTTTTTTAAACCAAGATTGGGCAGGAGTTTTATTTACTCTGACGGTGGGGCTTCTGTTCAATAAATATGAAGCAGTCTCCAAAATAACTTGTCGATTCCGCTATCAAAAAGTAATGCTCTGGTTTTCTCAGTAAGTGTGAAGGTAAGACTCTCGGCCCGGCTATTCATTTCAGAGGTTTTTGGAATTATTAAATCTAAAGTAATTCCCTTCTTTTAACACCAATTTTTGGAATTATTGTTAACATATTCACCTCCGTCATCGAACGTAATTTTTTTTATATTACTTAACCACTTAACTTCTATGTTTTTAACAATTTTTTTAGAATTTTTCTGTTACTTCAAATTTTTTTCCTTGCAAAAATACAAACGAAAAATGTGTAAAATCGTCCAAACACGTTAGAAAACATTTTTATTATCTCATATTTTGCTATCAACACAACAAACATCAGTATGGATGAGTTCTATTTGTTGCGTAGTCCTGGTGAGATTGTAATTGAAAGGTGTTCTTGTTAATTTTGCATTTACACACACGTCACATGTTTCATTTAAAACACTTAGATCGATTTTGCTAATATTCGTTCAATGAGCTACGTCATTTAATTTTATTAAGTTATCTTTTACAAGGCGATCAAGATTTATTTGCCATATGAGAGCCTCACTACTGGTTTGAAAAAGCTAGGACTCATCTGCGGATTTGCTTTAAAAAATTTTTTAAAAAAACATGCTCTGTTTTTGAACTTTAAAGAATAGTTTGGACAATACTTAAAGATTTCAACAATTTTTTTTTAATTTCCCCCTTTATTGGATGTGATTGCATTTATGCTTAGTAAATTTTTTAGTAAAATTGGGAACTTACAACACATTATTAAACTAACAAATGTGAGTTTCTATTTATCCAACACCGACAGCTTTCATGAAAGTTATTTTTTCCTTCAAGTTTTTCAACATGCAGTACATATTCTATTGATGTCATATTTAAAATAATTAATAATCTAAAATCAGTTACTGTAAATTAATATATTTTAAAATTTTTAGCTGAAATATTATTTGTATAAATTAACGGGAGATGTAATTGTTACGTTCAAAATTATGTCATATATCCGTTTATCTACCAAAACGCTTGAAGGTTATCACATTATACAGTTCAAGGGAATTTTGCTTGCTTGGAAACTAATTACAGTTTCTCTCCGTATTCTTACTTTTTCTCATACTTACACTCGCTGCCGTCAGTGTTTGAACAGTTTGAATTTCCTTCTCTCCTCATACTCCCAGCGATTGTTGCAAGAATAACGAATTGTATGGGCGTAACAATTTCCTCCGGCCTACAACACTCTTCCGGCTGGTAACGGTGAATTTCCGAAAAAAATAGCAATTTCAAGGCAAGTTGAGATATTACCTTGAGAAACTTTTTAGGGGCTGAATATTGTGTTCCATACGCCCAGCTACTGCTGCCTCCTCCCCGCTCTCTTTCACGAAACCCCTTTTCAAAATCAGAAAATTTTCCTTCCCCTTTGTGCTACTGTTGGTAGTCAGTGAAGGGTGCAGGAGTTAAACTGCTGTGAATTTTCGCGATTTAACGGGGTAATGAGCACAAATTTAGTATAAAAAAAAGTTGGGTGGGGGAACATTAAAACTTTTTCCCCCCGCCGGAGTGGAATGCCTTGTTGACAATGCATGTTAGCTGCTTTGCATGAAAATGTCAAACGAGATTAATAAAGCTTAGAAAGTAAAGCTGAAATTAAAATACATGTTTCTGTTTACAGCTCGGTAGTTAAGCTTTTCATTTATACCTGTCTTTAATAACTCTTTTCGTAAATTAAGCTTGTATGGAAATTATTAGAAAGGCGTTTATTGTTTTCATACATAAAGGGTTTTATAATCTGAAATTTTTGTGAAATATCTCTTTATATTCCATGCCCTATGTAGAAAAAAAAATTGTTATATATTATATATAGTACTAGCATCAAATAAAAGTAGTAAAATTGTAATCACTCTTATTATAATCACCAAGTTTCTCAGTAATACAATCATCAATCAACACCTAAGGTACTACGCATGTGCGTGTAAAAACGACCCCTGTAGTTAATATATTATCCTTGGTTAGTTTAAACTGTAAAGCCACTCAATAAACTAGTATCATCAATCAATGTAGGCTAGTACAGCTTACAGCGTAAAAACATGTAAACGTCCACAATCCTAAGGTCCTCTTACGTTGGGAAACTGTGTTGATAAATGATGTATGAAATCGCACATGTACATTAACAATAACCCCCAACACACACATTCATAGCATCCATGGCCTTGTCTTCCTGAGTGGTGACATCTTACAAGCCGTGTACTGTATCTCAATGGTCACTGATTACGGCAGAGCGAGATAAACTGTTCTTATTCAGTTTGAAGTGAGAAAATAAGACAGATTTACTAAGTCCCTTACAAACATACTGAAGCCTGAGGAAATGCACATATAAAGCAATTGAGAAACTAAGTTATAATAAAAATAGTCGACCATAACTGCTTCACTGTTGAACACTCTCACAGCGTTGCCAAAAATAATTTGAGATTCTGAAGGTAATATCACGTATGACGTGTCTTTTTACTCTGGGAGTTTCACACAAAAACATTTTTTTTTCTCGCCATTTTTGAACAGTTTTGTTTTGCAGGTATATAGCCACCTAGCGGACAATAACACTGCACCAATATTACCCGAAGTTAGTTTTTCAGAGGCAGTCATGGACAGATAAGTAATCTATCTGAATAGCACAAGTGGAAGCAATTTTGTTTAAAAAATACAAATAATTTAAATTCTTCACACAATTTTTAACAAAGTTAAATTATATCGGGAAAAAATATATTTTAAAATAACCTAAATAATTCAGACGAAAATACCTACAAGAAGTTACTGATTTGACTAATAATTCTTCTTTTCTCTACATGGTTGCAAATTATTTTTAATGAAATTCTTAGAAGTAAAGATAATATCTAGGCCTTGATGTATTGTTGACAGCAATGCCATTCGAAATGGAATCAGAAACGTATGCAACAGTACCGAAACAATTACATATACACACGTGCCTTACCTGAGACTCGAACCCAGAAAATAAAGTAAACATAAACTGGATTGCAATCAACTGTATCACTATGGTAGGATTCGTAGCATAAACTTAGGATGAAATCAGTCTAATGTTTTGAATGATAAGGCCCCATAACCTTAATATTTATATCGCCATAATTTTGAAAATACGCGCGTGAAGCACATAAAACACGTTAGTGGAAATCGGTTGATTGGTCCCTGAGACGAGGCATAAAAAGCTATTTTATTAATCGCTGCTATCTTTCAAAATTGCCAAAAAAAAAAGGTTTTTTTATAAGATAAAAAAGCATCTATAAATACAAAAATTTTGTTTGAATTTTGTTAAAAAATTAAATACATGAGAAAAAATCAAACTTTTAACATGGCCGCTATCTTGCTAATCAATATCTGACTCGACTCCTATTAAATCATTTAACTCTATATTGTCTTCTTTAGCACTAATGGTGTGAAACGTTTGGTGGAATTTAGTTGAATTATTCCTGTAATATGACAAAAGGTTAAATTTTCTCACCTAGCACTATTTTGCAAAAATGCCAACAGAGTATCTCTGTATGCATAATTCGTGCTTCTATTGAATGCTGTTAGCGTACAAAACTAAGTACATTTTGTTGAATTGCTTTATAGGTATAACATATTAATCTTGATTATTTATATTAACACCATTTTAAAAATGTCTGACCCACCTAAAACTTACATAGTCTACTGTAGCACTACATGCGTGAAAACTTTGGTGGAAATATGTTAATTTGGCCGCGACATATGGCATAGAACCTCAATTTATTCAGTTAAAGATCTTCATAAACGGAGGACAAAAATATGATGCATTAGCACATCAAAAGGTTGTTGTAGATACAGCCAGTATACAAAGTTAAGTTTAAGTCGGTTACATAACTTTGTAGATATAGCACACTAAGCTAAAATGATTTAATAGCCACTATTCTTAAAAGGAAGGTCGTGTAAACTTCAAACATATCAACTAATATGGCCTGTCACTGTACATCTTCTTCGCCGAATTTGGAAGGAATCGGATTATTGTTTCCCGAGATATGATACAAAACCTATAATTTTTCATGCGGGGCGATCTTACAAAATGGGGTAGAAATATTTTATTTAAATAATAGATACTGCAAGCATATAAAGTTTCTACATAACATTGTTTCGTAGTTTCGTAAACATAACATCCCTAGTTAAAATGTTTATATGGTCGCCATTTTGAAATGAGTGTCTGACCCACGCAAAAACTATCAGTATACATGGCCTGCTGTATTGCTTGTCCGGACCAGGTTCCTGGTCTAGTGTTTCAAACTTCCCGCCCTCGGTGCTCAAACTACAGTGGCGTCCAAGCTGGTGCCATTTTGGTTTTCTACCAGTCGTTCGCAAGGCGTGACCACGGTCAGTCGTTACCGGCGTAATTAGTAAAATATTTTAATATTTAGTCCACTCTTTCGCACCTCGAACCCAGACATTGTGTCCTACGGGACGGATCGAACCAACAGTTCTCGTGTTGGTTGTTCGTTTGCTCGTATCGTTCAAGTCGTGTTTCCATTTGTGCTTTGCAACGAGATTGACGCAGTTCGTGTGTGAATATGGTGCCGAAAATTGTAAGTTAGCATCTGAAGATTAGGGATGTCTCCTACGCATAAATTTAATTAGCGCACACAATTGGTAAAGATATTTTACTATGCAATAAGTTTTTGACCTTTAAGTATTACATGTACACAAAGGTTAACGGNACACAATTGGTAAAGATATTTTACTATGCAATAAGTTTTTGACCTTTAAGTATTACATGTACACAAAGGTTAACGGTAATGAACGAAAAGGTACCACAAGATGGCATCGTATTGTCGTCACAGTACTGTTCGAGTCGAGACCACAATTGACTGCTGCGCATGCGAGATCGACTAATCGATTGTGGACTTTTCGTATCGACTCCTTTGTTTACCTAGTACAGTTGTACTTTATTTACACCATGGCTGCGAATGTTGAAGTTTTAGCAAGTCACCAGGAGCGTACGGAAATCAGATTGCAGCGCGCATCGGCCCTTGCAAATACAGTGGACTCTGACATCTTAACATGCCGACTGTTTATTTCTACATGCCGTGACTTGCCTGACCTCAAAGATATATTTCAGAATGATCACTTAACGTTCAAGTTGAATTGCAAGATCAATGAGGATTTTGACCAAGGTAAGCACAAAGAGAGACTAGATGAGTTGTATGATCTATTTTATTCTATTATGTCGCTTTTAGATGATGTGTCCTGTAATTCCAAGTCAGGTCATGCCTCCAAAGAGAGCCTACACTTTCACCGCGAGTGACGCTGCCGTCAAATAAACTCCCTCATTTCACAGGAAATCTAGCAGCTTGGATCAATTTGTGAAATTTATTTCAGACTTTAATAATAAATAACCAGGACTTTTCCAATGTGGAACGACTCACTTACTTGAAGCTGGTCTTAGAAGGCGAGCCTTTAGGGTTCCTACAGTCACTGCCTTTGACAGGTGACAATTTTGAGGTTACTTGGACACTATTGGTGCAGCGATATGATAATAAGTGTGAAGGGTATGGTAGAGAGACAATGTAATATACACACATGACACCCCAGATTGACTTACTACAGACCTGTATCACACCAAAGATATTTGCAGCTTCAGAACACTTGCAACAGCCAACTTCTGTAGGCTTCCAACAACATACAAGATCCACTAGTGAGACACAAAAAAAAAACTACCTCTAGCTACTGATCAAAAGAATACTCACAAAGACTTGCGTGGAAATAAATGTGATTTATTTGAAAAAAAAATTCTAACATTATGAATGAAATAAATATCAGTGTAAATAATAAGTATCATGTAGCGTTGAAACGCCAGTAATAGGTTTGATTAGAAGAAAGCTACTGCGACGGGAGCCGTTTCTTAATTAGGCAAAATCTAATATGCAGCATACGAACTGTTAATGTATAAGAATTTTCTTAAGACAAAATTGCTACTAGAAAACCTCGCCTCCATATTACGCATGTAGTTCTACACTTTTAAACGAATTTATAAAAGTCGTGAAATGCTTTCGCACTGAAAGGAAACAGGATTTGTGACACTACCTGCAATGACAGGATCGTCCGCACATCAATAAGTTGTTAATATGAAAAAAGTGTTAATATTATTCTCCAGGCGTAAAAAAAATCTCTCTGACTGTATCAAACAAATTTTATTAGATAAGCCTTAGACATAACTGCATTCATGTGGACATTGGTTAGATATATGGTAACTGCATTAACTGCCATTTATTAACCAACGGGTTTTTAAAATATGGGTCCGAGGGGGCTCCACATTATTAAGGTAAACGCCTCATTTGCCACTTTCTGTACGTTAAAGGAGGAAACATTAATTGCCTTTTCTGAGCCACCACAACAACAAACCGGCACTTGCTAAGAAATCATCAGGTATTTTTTATATTTAGTTTCAGAGATCATACATTTCTTAATTTTCACACGTGATGCGTCACAAGAAATACATATCTGTAATCCTTATGTACACTGCTGGACTGAGAAATTGAAACACCGCGAAGGAGACATAAACATTTAAGGAATAAAATGCACAGAAATAAATACATTGCTATTAAGCAAGGAGGAGCACTGGGAAAAATTCAATTAATAAATGGGGATACACAGAGCAATAATTCATTGTTTCAACAGAAGTGTATTCTACTTTGGAGGCAATGTAGGTGATCACAAGACTTTGCATTGACTTATACAGTGAACGAATACGTTGTATCCCACCATTCTTCCACCTAGTTCCAAAGAAGTTAGGAATACTGTGAAAAAGGTTTTGTAGAATGAAACAAAGGTTTTCTGGAGCAATAAAAGTATCTTTTTTATAGGGGGAATTGAATATTTTGTTGTTGAAATCCATTTTTTTTCCTTATTTGATTACCTAAAATGTACGATTTAGTTAGTACAATAAAAAAATACTCTTTGTCTCTGCGTGCATTGAACAGCTTCGTTTATTACATAATAAAGTGAAACACGAGCGGGTTTCAAACCCGAACCACTTTCACTAAACATTAAGCTCTAGCAACGTCAGCTAAAGTAACTAATGGCTAAATAAGTGTGTTCATAATTACAAATTTTCAAATACTGGACAACATGCATAACTAAAAAATTTCAAATTCTTAAGCTTTGATTCTTAGTTTCTTGTTGAACGTTATCTATTGGGATGTTTATACCTATATAGAGCCTCGAAACATGCACTATCAAACACTGTTAATATCCTAATCATAACCAAAATTTCAAACAATATCTCGAGCTTTATTTTTGGAAAGAAAGCATTCAAATAATTGACCAAGAAAATATGTGCATTTGTGTCAACTAAATATTTTGTTGAAGGTCTAAATTTTTTTGGCCCAACATAAATGTGTCGTTTATTCAAATGTGTATTTGATTAGAAACTAATTTTCTTTTTCTTCTCAAGTTATTTTTACTCAACAAAATATTTTGTCAGACTACTAAATATTTGTTTACCCATTTAAAATCAAGTCTTTTATCGGCAGTAACAAACATTTCTCTCAGTGCAAGTCGCGGGTGATGGATCCCAGATACTCCCATATATGCTCAGTTGACAACAGGTCCGGTGATCTCGCAGGCCAAGGTATGGCGCCCATACCTTGCAGAGAATGCTACTCGATGACCGCGGTATGTGCACGCGCATTATCGAGAGGCACGATGCCGTCGGGTGTAAGCGGTGCGAACAGCGTAAAACAGGGTCGTACGACTTCGAAAGCATATCGGTGGCAGGACACAAGAATGACTGGTTCTTGGACCGTGACTACTGGTGGCCCAAACCATATCTCAACGTGTACGTTCAAATTAATATACGGCTGATTCTGACACTCGGTGCCAGGTCCGGATACAACCATCTTCTACTCCACAAATGAAGCGTGATTTGTCGAAAAAGAAAAGCGACGCCGTTCCCTGCATCCAGTACCGAAGATCGGCACGACACTGTTAACGATTCGCATTTTCGCAGAGATTCGAAGGCAGTTAGCACAGAGAAATCCGAGAATCATGTTGACCGACTTTCTGCCCTACATTAGGACAAAGGGCAGTCAGCACAGAGAACGCCGTGACTCATGTTGGCCGAGTGGTGGCCCTACATTAGGAAAAAGAGCAGTCAGCACACAGATCGCCGTGACTCATGTTGGCCGAGTGGTGGCCCTACATTAGGACAAAAGGCTGTCAGCACAGAGAATGCCGTGACTCTTGTTGGCCGAGTTTATGCCCTACAATGGGAAGAAATGCAGTCAGCACAGAGAACGCCGTGACTCATGTTGGGTGAGTTGCTGCCCTGCATTGGGACAAAAGGCAGTTAGCACAGATAAATCCGTGAATCATGTTGACCGACTTTCTGCCCTACATTAGGACAAAGGGCAGTCAGCACAGAGAACGCCGTGACTCATGTTGGGCGAGTTGCTGCCCTACATTGGGACAAAAGGCAAGCAGCACACAGATCGCCGTGACTCATGTTGGGCGAGTTGCTGCCCTACATTGGGACAAAAGGCAGTCAGCACACAGAACGCCATGACTCATGTTGGCCAAGTTGCTGCACTACATTGGGACAAAAGGCGTCAGCACACAGATCGCCGTGACTCATGTTGGGCGAGTTGCTGCCCTACATTGGGACAAAAGGCTGTCAGCACAGAGAACGCCGTGACTCATGTTGGGTGAGTTGCTGCCCTGCATTGGGACAAAAGGCAGTTAGCACAGATAAATCCGTGAATCATGTTGACCGACTTTCTGCCCTACATTAGGACAAAGGGCAGTCAGCACAGAGAACGCCGTGACTCATGTTGGCCAAGTTGCTGCACTAAATTGGGACAAAAGGCAAGCAGCACACAGATCGCCGTGACTCATGTTGGGCGAGTTGCTGCCCTACATTGGGACAAAAGGCAGTCAGCACACAGAACGCCATGACTCATGTTGGCCAAGTTGCTGCACTAAATTGGGACAAAAGGCGTCAGCACACAGATCGCCGTGACTCATGTTGGGCGAGTTGCTGCCCTACATAGGGACAAAAGGCTGTCAGCACAGAGAACGTCGTGACTCATGTTGGCCGAGTGATGGCTCTACAAAGGTCAATAAAGACCCTGCCTGGGGTCTCGCCAAATTGTTGGTATATGTATTTGTCAATACAAATTAAAATAAATTATCCCATTAGTACTTCGATATTTAAGTAAAAAAATTTAAATTTTACATTTGACGTTTTGTATTATGATAATGCATTTTAGTATATCGTCACAAATTGATGCGCAGAATGTATGAAATTTGAAATATTTAGCATTGACTTAGCGGAACTAACATCACGCTCAGGGTTGTTGACTGCCATTGAATTAAAGGTTCGCAAGTTTGCCGCGTGTATATATGGGCAGAGATCGCAGATATTGACTAAGACGGCAATACACATCAAACTGACTTTAAGTTGAGTGAAGAGAGTGGAGTGGAGATATTTGGGTGGCACTTAACAGCGGAGTCTTGAGTGCCAATTAGGGCAAAGCGAGGTAGGAATGGAGCAGCAACGGAATGCCAGGGCAGGGGGAACGGGATATACCTGAGAAAACTCGCCTACCAGCGGCATCGTCCCACATGCGGATATCCGTGAGCGACCCCGCCGGGAATCGAACCCGTTTCGCCTTTGTGGAGGGCGAGCAGTCTAACCACTACAACACCACTACGTTGAGTTCGTCGATGTCACTGACACACTGCACATTCGTGTGTACGCCTTGCAGATGCCTTAATCTGCAATAACGTTGCAGTAGGTTCGGCTGCTGCACTTCTTCGGACACGCCTGTACTCACGTTCTTGTAGTTCGACCTATCGAGCCAGAACCCTGTCTACGCGAAAACGGCTTTCGAGAGTCCACTCCCAAACACTACGATGTACAGTGTTCACGGCATAGCCCACATGAACATGCCCTACAAACGTTATGCGGTCCTGCGATATAATCACGTCCACACACCTCCATATGTGTAAAAGCTGTTCGCTCTCTACGTCCCGTCATACTGTAAGGTTGGATGCACTCGACACCATTGGCAAGTGTGCCCTCGCGGTGTGTTCTGAGTACTCTAGGTCACCAGCGCAACAACTAACACTCCGTATACCATGTGTTCCAGCTACTTAACGCAACGTCATCGTTACAATTTGCACCCCTTTTAACGGGGGTACGGATAACAAGTCGCTTAATTCGACCACTGTTTTCTTGTTGTCTAGCTTCTTATTCCATCATATTGATTTACCAATGAAAAACAGCTGTTGTATGTAGAGAGTGTTCACGATAATGTTAGCACTTTTCAAAGCCCTCCTTAGGATATACATTTCTCCCCCATTTGTATCCTTCCACCATATGAAAATTTAACATTGCCATGTACCACGTCGGTTTATTCACGCGATAGTCAAGCGTGAAATCGTTAGGAATGGAAATATATTACTAATAAACAAATCATTACACTTCTGCACATAAAAAAAACAAATGTCGCACTTATAATTCGCCAATATATGGAACTATTTTCCATACTTCGTTGCCAACCTTACACGACAGCACGCCATTCATGTATCCATTGAAATGTACGCACTAACGGACAGTGATTTTTTTCAAACGTTGATTTAAAAAGTGCTCATTTCACCGTGAACAGCCTATAACAATGGATAAACAAGCGTCTTTATCTATATCTCAGATTTCCAAACACGCATTTATCTTTCGAATTTTGCTATGTTTTTATTATAGTATGTTCACTGTTACTTCCAACTTTTCCGAAGCCCTGCTAATACTAGGCATTACCAACACACTTTTTCTTCCTGTTTTAAAACATGATAATTACAAATGTAACATAATTATTTATAAATGAAATATTATAATTTACAAATGAAATATAAGCTTAAGTTCATTTTAAACTAAAAATAGACACATTCATATTAACAGACAAACAAAACGTTTGTGTTACATGATATATTCTGTAAACAACCAAACACGTCATACATATGCTGGTAATTCAAATGTTTGGTTTCGAAAAGTGTGAAGAAACCTCAAATAGGCTTCAGCACCTATATAAGAATTTAACGTTTTAAATTAACACACTCAATTATTGAGCTAGCACTTTAGCAAATACGAAGAAATATTGGCTCGTGATGTTCGTGGTAACGAACGAAATTTCAGCCAGGATCGTCGGTATAAGTATTTGTGTCCATTCTCTCTCGCACGCACCCTCGTGAAAGGGTGGGTTTGTAGGGGGAGGCCGTAGAAGGGTTGGGAAGGTGGTTTGGAACCGTGACGCGGGAGGGGTGGGAGGATGCAGCGTGGGTGCAGCTATCCCACGGGAACACATGGCGTAACCTTGGTTGTCAAAATGGCATTATCTACCACGGATCCCCCTCCCTCCGGATGACGTCACACTCTCACTCCCGCGCTTGCCGCGAGGGCCGTAGTGGACGGCGCTGTTGCGGTCCACGACAGGCCCAGTAAATCAAATGCTAATTTAGGAGAAGGGTGGTGGGGGGTTGGTGTTAGGGGGCGCCTGCGGAGGGATCGGTCGCGCTGNATAGGGGCGGGTAGGGGGTGAAGGCTGTCGCGTGTCATGGCGGTGCGGTAACACGAGCATGTGGTTCGGACACGAGGGCCGGACAAAGTATTTTATGGCTCCGCCTAGGATTAGTTGGATTTTATTTGAAAAAACAGCGCACGCTATTTTTTTTTCCTCCCTAAAATCCTGTAATAGTTTAGTGATTTTAAGCTGCAAAGTCCAGAGTGTTACTGTCATGTATGTACTGAAAAAAAGAATACGCACATGAGTGACAAAATAACGTTTCTGTAATCGGGTTTCATGGTATATACGCAACCAAACTTCTGTACAAGTGTCAGAAAGTTCTTGTCAGTGTTGAAAAGTTCTGAAGCGGGAACTGAGTATTCTCCTGTAGTGGTTGGGTATACAACATTCAATTATGTTCATATTACTATCTATATTTACCAATTTAGTTATATCTACTTCCCGTTTGATAGTTGCCCGTTTATTGACACTTAATATCGGCTATTAACAAAACAATTTCCCTCCTACAATTAGTTTCATTTTTATGTGTGTGTTCGTCTGTAACTCTTATCGATGTTCCTTTTCCCGCATTCTACGACGTTGTGATCTTATTTCGCTGTTTGACATGTAAACGACTTATATTTGTGTGTTTTGATTGGTGATAAACTGCATCGCTTAACACTGTCCTTAATCCAGTAAATGAGACATGACGTTGATACTGGCACTAGACCACGGCGAGTTTGATGCTATCTTACGCGTATAAAGAGGAGCTGGAAAGAGGTGATCTAGCGAAACGTTCTCGTAGTCCTGCAAGCTACATATGTGCTATAGCTTTCCAGTGACGGTCAAAGGAATTTGTTTATAACTGCGGTAAACGATCAAGAATGTAGCGAGACTAGTGCACTAATTATTCAAAATAAGATAATAATTTCGTGTGGACGCGAGCTAAGCCCTCCTTGCTCAAAGCACTGAGTGTAAAGTAATATATTCAACTACTCTGGACATCGATGTGGTTTATAACAGCTCTCGGGTATAAATACTACGTGGTCAACATAACGCCCTTGAGCGCACGAGTGTTCAGCAAAATGATATACAGTAATCAACAGCAAACAATATAAATTGTATCTGGGACTGATACTGTTTGCATGCTTAACGGATTTAGGTATCAAGTAACAACATTTGAATACATAGTAGCTATTTATAAATGAAATTGGTTTTTCTGTAAGTAATTCAATATTGATTGATGACATCTGAATAATTTTTTCTTTCTACGAAACGTTGAAGCTTTATATTATCACGAAGGAAGATATCTACAAATGTCCGGAAGTTTAACGTTTCAATTTTTCAATTTTACTTCTACAAAAATCGGAAAATAATAGTATTTTTATAGCATAGTAAGACAGTAAACGTGCCCTTGAAGGCAATTTTTTTTTTGCCATATGCTTATAAACGCGAGAGATGCTAGCATGCTTGAGTGTTGCGTGCGGAGCTGTGATCGCTGACGCAAACTTTCAAATTGGTAAGGCGACTGGCCATCAAACGACGTGAACTCCTAAAGCATCGTGCTGACGACAGACCAAGATTACCTTAACACAACAACACTTGGCTAACAGTCCGGAATCAAGGAAAGTGGCAATGCAGAGGTGAGGAAAAAATGAAATTTTTTTTTTTATATTTGTGAGCTCAGAGAAAACTAAAAACATTCCATCGATGTAAATGTAAATAACATATACGTGTAAATCATCCTCAATATAGCGCGTGAAGTTGATAACGACGAATATGAATGCTAACCGATAGTTGACCAAACGAGTTTTTCTGCTTGGAATAACTTAATACGTAGGATATACCAAAAGTATTAATCCCTTCCCTGTAAAGAAAATTATATAGTCCAGTCACGGTTACTTCAAACTTTACTGAACCGCTGTTAAAAATCTTTAAGTGTATTCCTCCGACTAATGCAAACAAAGCTTCACATAGTCTAGGAAAGTTATACCAAAAGGACAACGCACCGCATTCGTGCGAACTCAGTTTAATATAATTTTGCATTAGGACTATTTCTTGCCAGGCATTATCAGCACACCTAATTGCTCACTGTATTTAATAATAATAATCATAAATGAAACATTAATATTTATAGATTAAATAAAAGAAAAGATTCAATTTAACCAAAAGTAAGATACGTTTACGTAACATAAGTATGAAACGCTGGTGGTAAATGGCCTATTAAGAAAACAACCAAACACGTCGTTTGTGGGGTAATTTTTCAAAAGGTTTGATTCAAAAAGTGCGAAGATACGGCGAATAGACTAAATGTACATGAAAGGAATTGAATATTTTTTATCATAGTTCCCGATTGTGTTGTACCTGTATTCTGTCACATCGTGCATGAGTACAGCGAGAAAGAAATACAGCTACGGCTTAGGGCTCTGACGGTAATACGGCTACGGTCCCTGTAAGTTAAACCCAGAGCTCAAACATCACCTTCCCCCCAGCGTAGATTGCCAGGAATGATGTGGGTGGGCGGGAGCATTTTTCCTCCCACCACCGGCTCGATTTACTTTATCTTCGGGAAGAGAAAACAGGCGAATAAACAAATACACGGAGTGGAAAGAAGGGGAGACGCAGAAGACTTCCCTTCCTTTTGTCTCAGCATCGCATCTCGGACGGGAGATCGGGAGGGGCACCGTTGTTTTCTGAAATCAAATATTCTCCGGGCCATTTCTCCCGTAGGATGGGCCATTCTTTTGTTTCTGCAAGGCAAGCTTGTCTGCCTCCCCCCTCCTCCTCCACCAAGACCTTCTTACACTCCGTTCGCTCCGGCCGTCATTCGTGTCCTCGTCTTAACGACAGTTATGCCCGTGTTCGAAACTCATCTTGTAGTTTAATACCTTCATTCTCGGGGAAGTCTTAAGGGGTCTGGAGATCCAGAAGTGGTGACTTCCATTCAGGATGATGACAACATCACTTCCTTCTAAGAATTCGCATCTCCGCCTCCTGTGCGAAGCGTTGAGAGTCCTGGAAATCTTGCGCATGCAATTAACAAAAGGAACAGGTAATATAACGGTTTAATTAGCAAAACAGTATAAAATCCTTGTTTCATTTTTTTTCTGTATGTGAAAAATTATATTGTAAGGAAACGTTTATAAATATCACTGACGAAAGATCAAGGTTCAATAAGTGATCGTCTTACTATAAAATTAAATTCAGGGAAAATTATGTGTTTTTTCATAAATTTTTTAAAATGTATTAAAGGTGTGAAATTTGTACCGATTTTATAGTAGGACACTTGATGGAAAAATGCTGAAATAATACGGTTTTCATGTTTCCGTAGAGTACGATTTTTTTTTTTTACGAATATTTAAAACACAATTTCGTGTTTAAAGCAACGCTGTCTGTGATTTAGTATGTTTTGCATGGATTAATCTTGCAAATTACGTAAGAAAATGAGTTTGCATCAGCACAAAATACTTTCAAATGGTTGCGATAGTTCGCATCAGCAAAACGTTACTACTTTGAATACTGTGTTAGGTCCCAAAATTATCGATTGTTTTCATTGAATCAACAAACCAGAACTCCCAAGGAACCTACATTACACATATTTATTTAATGCTGCCCTAAAACAAATGTAGAATCACGTGAGTTAAAGGATACTAATGATTCATCTCGCTCCACTTATATTCAAAATAATTTTCAGTGAATTGCAGTATGTTCCTTTCTAATCATGCAGTAACACTCACTGAAGTGCAAATCGGTAGACGCTGAATAAGATAATGGTAATTTAAGTACTTAGAGAATAAAGATGTGCAAATAAAGATGAAGTTCTACTTGATTATTATTTTAATAATTATCATTGTCTTCAACTCAACGTGATGATTACTTATAGTGAGCTGAGATAGATTTCTGAAAGGTAAATGGTTTCACGTGAAACAAATGTTTGCTCACTGCTATACATTCAGAACGTGGCGCCATAACGTTTTCTTGAAATCTCGTGAAATAATAAAACCATATTTTGCAACCCCCACCTCTTCGGTGCTGTTAATGTGTTTGTTGCGGATGGCTGTTTCTACTTTGTGGAGTCAAGAAATTTGTTCGCGTTGATATATTAGAGCTTTAAAAAGAGAAAACTAATTTTTATTTGCATTCGCTTTGGTTCCTAACAGAAATTCCGTTAAATATGGCATTACCCTGAAGTTCTCACAATTGAAATATTTTCTTTTTTTTATATTTTAATTCTAGACTATCTTAAAACACTTTTTAAAAACAAAATTTCCTTCCAGGATAAATTGTATTCAAGTGGAAGTATTCGATTTTAAATGTTAATTCATAAAGTCCGCGGTGGGACAAATGCAACGTATTAGCTCGGAGATAAATTAAATTGTATGCCGTTGTTGCCTCAAGTACTACCAAGAGTTTCATATGATGCGGAAAAACTACAACATGCAGCCTAAAATAATGTTAAAGCACTCAAGGGCAGTAGTTATCACTTTCCGGCAAACGCGAGTTTGGCATAAGTGGTCCATCTACTATCCGCCGACCTGCTATTTCTCTTTCCAAAGGACGTTGACTTCACCATTCTCAAGGTGTAGATGCCATCTGCTGTTGGCCCACCAGCTCGTTTAATTCGGCGTGAAATGCTAGTTTCACCCTAATTACGGCGGTCACATACGTGGGGAATTTTCCCGCGTCTCAGACCCTGAAACGCTGGGGCGATAAGGGCGAAGGTGACACGCGCGTCAAATGCGACGTCGCCGCTTTGCGCGAGGATCCGAACTGGCGTGAAGTGTCATCGTGCTGCGTGTACTTATACGACTTTCAATAGTGACGTTCTCATTAATGGGTATAATGATCCAAAGTTCAAAAACGTGCTCCTATCGTAGTTTCACTCGTGCCTAGGTAGCATGTCTTAAGATACAGCAGTTTGTAAAAGCGGCCTCTAACGAAGTTGGAGGCCCCCAGAACAGCATGTAATGCATGCGTGATATTTTTTAAGTACCGTGTCCTAATCTTGGTTATGTTTCTTATTGCAGGCAAACACATTGGGAACACGTTTAACAGTTTCATCAAGAAATCGTGTTTGATATACTGCAACGCAGCTCAAGCAGCAGGTAGCAACCGCTTTATTGTTACTACGTTTTAAACCGTACATGAAAATAAATGTTTTTAAGAGGAGTCCTTGATGGATTATTGTCTGTGAAATCGTTGCTGGCGCGTATTTGCGTATCTCAGTGAATAATTGCCTTGAGAATATGACTTTTTCCAAGAGAAGGTAGAAAAAGAACAATTATCTAAGCCCGTATATTTTTACTTTTATCATATTGAGTGTACGTATGAAGAAAAAAATATTGGTTAAAATGGTATTTAAAAAAACCCATTTTTAAGGCTTACCTACGCAATAAGAAGTAGGAAAAAAGTACGTAGTTAAACCAGTGGTCTTTCATCGCGTTTAATGAAGTTCCACTGTTACAGATCTAACTTTCATAGTAACAGACCAGGATTGAAACACAGCACGCCATGCGCGTAGGAGCGATAAGGTGATAGGCGTGCATTTTAGCATCGCCCTTATTGCTCCCTCGCTTCTTGAACTTGAATGCGCAGATGTATACTCCTCTTATTGGCATACACATCAACCACTGCAAGGAAGTTAATTTTTTTGGTAACACACGGTGTTTGAATATGTACACAAATTCAGTGTGGTATTGTAACTTAAGTATTAACGACCTATAAAAAAAAAGTAGTTCCTTTCGTAGTTTTTTATTATTTTTTTATATTTGTAGATTTGTACCTAACAAGTCAATACAACGTGTGAATGTTACATTAGCTTGTTGTTTGTTGTAATATCGTTTATCAGTATGTAAATGTTCTATATCACTTCCGCTCTTAGCAATAGTAACATACTTGTAAATGTGTTAATTTTTTCGCAGAATTCTTATGTTGCCTCTCAGCACAATCACCCTGCCAAAATAAACTTCATTTTCAAAGTCAAATATTGCTCTGCTACTCGGGAATCTTATAATTTTCTAGGCCTACATAACAGTTGCCAAAATTAATTTGCTTGAAATGTCTACCACATTATCTGAAAACTCCACATAAATTTTGTATGTCTAAAATGTTAAGGATTTTATAAAATATATTTTTTCTCTGTAAGTATAGAATTTTTGCCATTTAATTGATATTATATATATTGTTTGGCAAGTAATGAAGAGGAAATTTATTTCACGTACAAGTCACATCACATTACATCACATTTTTCCTTTTTTCGTTTTTCCTACAGTAGATTAGAGAAGAAATGCAAAATTTTACAGGTAGCAGAAATTCTTCACTCCAGGAAAAAACAAAATATTATAACGGTGCCTACACAATGGTTTTTTTTTTTCAAATCAACATTCTCAACTAAAAACTAATGCCTGATATTTAAATACACCCGACGAATTATACTACATAGCTTACACTGAAAAAAACAACTTAAGACTGTGTTTGTTATTCATAGTAATACTTGCCAGGTAAAATTTTTTGTACGTACTATTATCTCATATATATTAAAAATAATCCATGAACTTAAGACAAATCTTAACAAAGAAAATTTCCGCTGGGAAATAATTTTTAACAGTTTTGTCGTTCTGGATTCTCAAATTCCTGCCAAAACTAAATTCAGTGTTTGAATCAGCACACCACTTCGGNAGACAAATCTTAACAAAGAAAATTTCCGCTGGGAAATAATTTCTAACAGTTTTGTCGTTCTGGATTCTCAAATTCCTGCCAAAACTAAATTCAGTGTTTGAATCAGCACACCACTTCGGATCAAGCCAACGTCTTTTGACGTATTTAAGTTAAAAAAATCTACGGCGTAAATTTGAGAAATGAAAATCTGCGTGATGGCTTCACCTCAATCCGTCGAGCGCCTGCATTGAGAATGCCCTTGCCATTTGCTGCTGGTTCTACGAGGAGACACNATTGAGAATGCCCTTGCCATTTGCTGCTGGTTCTACGAGGAGACACACGTGGACGATCGCTACTGTTGTGGACGTGGCTTACCTTGCTTGGTGCGAGCGGACAGTCGAACTGATCTCCGTCGTGCTGTCAACTGTTCGGCTGTAGTCAAACTGCGCGCTGGCCAGCTTGTCTGGTTTCCTCGTCAGACCACGCCCCCCCCCCTCCCANACACTGATTAAGGAGTTTGCTCACATCTAAATTTTTTAAATGACAGGCACTATTATATTAATAAAATACTTTTTACCAATTTGAGTTTAATCGAAATGCATTACAAAAATTTGGTTAGTGGAAGAAGTATACACACATTTCAAAGCACTTGTTTACAAATCAGTTTTCTTACCTAAAATCCGAACCGTGCCGTTTACGCTAGACGTGTCGAAAAAAAAAAAAATCACAGTTCAGTGTTGGAACACGGAGGTTGATTGCGCGCAGCCAGCGAGTTCGGTCTACCTCGCCTTTAGTCTGTGGTCTCCAGGACTACTAGACGGCGCTCGTGCAGCATGTGACGCCACTTTGGGGTGCTCTCTACTCGACGTGTACGGCGGAAAACCTCCCAGAAAGGGGCTTTTAATAAATGTAAGCCTTGGTTTCTCAATTTTCAGTAGGAGAAGCACTGAGGGACTCTGTTAGAGTGAAACCCTGTTCCTTAAGGTAAGGGACGGCTGCCCAAATGATTTTGTAAACGGTAAGTTGTAGACCCTTCGGGGTTTTTGGGGTTTAACTTTTTATTATGTAATTTGTGATTTTAAATTGCGTTAGGCGGTAGTATTTCACTGTTTACCTGAGGAGACGTTTAGGTGTATTTTTCTATAATAATCGTTTGTTGTGTAATAAACTTTTTTGTAACACTGCGTTTTTTGAAATTTATTCTTGTGTCAGATTTTGATGATTGTTGATGGTCTTAATGCATTATAACCGGGAAATTAAAAAGTATTTCACACAAGTGGTACCCAGTAAATGTAGAAATAAAATAAGCATCACTTTCTTTCAATTGGCAAACCCAACTCCAAGAATATTCCAAATACCACACGCCGTGCGGGGGAAGGGAAGGGGGGTCTCTGTTTTCATGGAAATGGTATTCATCTAAAGGAAGTAAAGACGGAGTTACTGGCATATATGTTGGCAAGCTGCCGCCACGATAGTATAAACATTATATACTGCTCACAAAAAGTTTAGCATATTCCGAGTTCGCCAAAAAATACGTAATTTTTTTTTCTAGTAGGAGTGAATGGTATCTAAGTTGTCTGTATTGTGCAAACATTGGCGTCTTCCATACCATCGACATTCGTACTGCATGTACACAAACACAGTAGGTTCAACCTCAGGCCTTAAAAACACCCGCAGTTGAGAAAATGCATAATAATGTCGTTTTCGGCATGCCTTGTCGGAATCAAGCGTGCCTCAGTAATCGTTGAGGTCCTATACGTTATTGAAGTTTGTCGNCGTTTTCGGCATGCCTTGTCGGAATCAAGCGTGCCTCAGTAATCGTTGAGGTCCTATACGTTATTGAAGTTTGTCGATGCATCTGGGAAGACATTTTTGTTGTTATTGAATTTGGTGAAGATTCCTTTGTATAAGATATTTTTAAGTTTATGCCTTTTGTTTGTTTCATACTGGGATGATGCAACGGAGAATTTTAATTTTTCCACTTTATGTGCTATTGGGAGTACAACATGACATGTAAACTCTTTTTATTCAATATAACATCCTAGAATCTGATATATGCTAAACTTTCTGTGAGCAGTATATTACGTCAAATAAACACTACTGGTTGTTATGTAACCATTAGAGCAGAGAAAACTTTCTGTGTGCGTAAGTAAATTCAAGTTATTTTTACGACTTGTTTTTAAGCTCAGAATTGTACCTAATGACGTCTCAAACAAAATTTATATCATAAATTAACAAAATATACTTAAATAGCTAATGAGCCTGCTTTCCTTCTCATGGGTACAAAAACAATGAAGTTCTTAAAAGCTTTGATGGTAGGTAGGCTTTGATGTCTCGTTGACAGCAGCGATGGAACCAGAAACACATAAAACAGTAGTTAGAGAATTACAATTACAAATACACACATGCCTTACCCGATACTCGAACCTAGGAAACCTCATNATAAAACAGTAGTTAGAGAATTACAATTACAAATACACACATGCCTTACCCGATACTCGAACCTAGGAAACCTCATACCATAAGGTGGAGTGTTGTCTACACACTACAATATAGTAAGAGGTTTACTGGATTCTGCAATTCGGAGGTAGGATTCGGAGCATCAACTTCGGATGTAATTAGTCAAATGTGGTGGTAGATGAGGTTAAATAATCTAANATAAAACAGTAGTTAGAGAATTACAATTACAAATACACACATGCCTTACCCGATACTCGAACCTAGGAAACCTCATGCCATAAGGTGGAGTGTTGTCTACACACTACAATATAGTAAGAGGTTTACTGGATTCTGCAATACGGAGGTAGGATTCGGAGCATCAACTTCGGATGTAATTAGTCAAATGTGGTGGTAGATGAGGTTAAATAATCTAAAATATTTACTGGACCATCATTTAAAAAATAAGCGCCTGAACCACTGAAATAATATAGATTTACATCGCTTACCGTAGCGCTAATTGTGTGAAGAATTTGGTGGTAATCGGTTGATTGGTTCCCGAGATATGGCATAAAAACTTTATTTTCTCATTTGGTGATATCGTACGAAAAGACTTAAAAGGAGGTTCTGTATGCGATGCTTCTGGTTCATACTTTCAACATATAAGTTTTAGTTTTATATGGTTGAATTGATTAACAGTTATGAAAAAATTATCTCAGTTATTTATATTGCCGCCATTTTTAAAATAAGTTTTGGTCCACAAAAATTACGTAAGTTAACATGGCCTTATATAGACCTAATGGTGTGCGAAATTTTGAAGAAATTAGTTGAGTGGTTCTGGGAATAATGCATAATTATCCCATTTTCTCACATTGCACTATCTTACGAAAAGGCCGGCGAAATAGAACCTCTGCACGTAAATTCGATGCTTCTAAAGAACACTGTTAGCATACAAAATTTAGCTGAAATTTTTAAAATGTTAAATATACATAACATATTATTTTTAATAATTTATGTTAACAATACGGGCCTGCCGCACCTAAAACGTAGGTTTACATGGCCTACCGAAGCACTAATTGCGTGTAAAATCTGTTAGGATGCTGTTTATTTATCTCAGAGATGTGGGAAAAATACGTAATATTTTCACTTGGTGATCTCCATAAATAACGAACAAAAGGTTATGTATAACCACATTCGATGATTGTTATAGAGTATGTTAACATAAAATGTTCGAGTGAAATTGTTTGGGACATATGGCATACTAATCAATCATATTCACATGGTTGTTATTATGTGGTTACCCCCTTAAGTAATCTAAATATAGATTGACCAGAAAGGAATTCCTTGTTGCATGAATTTGGTGGAAATTATAACATTGTTTCCTGTAATAGGGAAATAAGGCTCAATTTTGCATGTGAAGCTATCTTATATAATGGCAGAGAAAATAGTTTATGAATAAGCTCGTTTGATGCTTGCATACATATTTACTTCCAAAATACAAAAATAGGATGAAATTGGTTGCATGGTTTCGTAGATGTAACATACTAGGTCTGAGGGTTTATATAGCTGCTATTTAAAAATAATTGCCTAACCCACTTAAAGTATAGAAATACATTCATAAAAAAAAAAAANATAGAAATACATTCATTAAAAAAAACATTTATTGCCATTTGAATTGCGTGAGTACAACGAATGTTGCGACAATGTATCGTCATAGCCCGACATGAGTCCAATTTGCGTTTATTGCAGTTTGCTTGCGTGGATGTGCCACTAAGGGCATGCGTGTCTCGCCTTCATTCATAGCTACAAGTCACCAAGTAAGGCCTTAGTAGAAGTGTGAGCCTCAGAGCCAAGTTCAGTGAACACGCAGCATGCCCCGACGGCGGATTCGGCAAGCCTTTGACCAGCTGGATGAGTTTGAGAGAGGGCGCATCGTCGAACTCCAACAGGCAGATTGGACGTTTTTGTTCCTTTTTCGTCATTTGAACTGTTCTGCGTAAAGTGTGAGTCGGTGTTGGAGGCATTGGGAACAGAAGGGTACACACAACTGTCTAGAAGGTTCAGGTAGACCCCGGTGGACTACCAGTTGGGAGGATCGCTTCTTCGTGAGACAGGCTGTAAGCGCCCAACGAGCATCGCTTCGCACATTCCAGATAAATGTTAGAGCGGCTGGGAATATGGCTGTGCCCACCAGTACCATATCCAGGTGGCTAGCAAAGCAGAATCTGTCGTCCTTGCATCTTCTTTCCCCCTTCCCCCCTTTTTTGTTCATGGTTTTCCTCCCCCTCTCTTCCACCCTACCTCTCCCATTCTCCTCTTCCCCCCTATCTTCCCCCTCCCTTCACAACAAAGGTTTCCCCACACATCCCTCTCCAGCCACCCTCCTCCACTCTCTCATCGCTATCTCCACTACCCTCTCTTCATCAACCCCCCTCCATCCCTATATCACTCTATCTCTATTCATCTATCTACCTCTATCTCTTTCTTTCTATCTCTCCCTCTATCTCTATCTCTATATGTCTCTTTCTATCGTTATATATAACTTCGGAGGGAAGACAGTCCCGACTACCGCACTTGGATGGGCGATCACCTAGGACCGCCATGTAGCGACAGACACACTCCAGGCAGCCTTTTAGGCTCGGCTTCACCTCTTTACCATAAATTCTTCGTTTTCGCACCCTAATTTCGGATTCATAGTAATTACTAACAATGTACGATTACATAAAATTTACATTTTAAGAGTTTTTTAATACTCTTGTGTGTACTCTAAGCGTGTGTTATCTGCTAGTTGTAAAAAGTCAGGAACATATGTATATTTTATTAATAAGTTCCTGCCTTTTTGCAAGCAGGAAATAANGTAAAAAGTCAGGAACATATGTATATTTTATTAATAAGTTCCTGCCTTTTTGCAAGCAGGAAATAAAACACGGCAATAATTAGATACAAAATTATAATACAACCAGTAAATTGTAAATTTTATATAACCAAACATTTCCAGTAGTACCTCCAAAACTGAAAGTATGAAACGAAAAAAAATAATTTTCGCATAATAAGTGAAGCCGAGCATTAAGGAATCCCCACTCCCAGGTACTCCGACCACTCCCAGGTACTCCGACCACTCCCAGGAACTCCGACCATTCCCAGATACTCCGACCACTCCCAAATACTCCAACCACTCCCAAGTACTCCGACCACTCCTAAGTACTCCGACCACTCCTAGGTACTCCGACCACTCCCAAGTACTCCGACCACTCCCAGATACTCCGACCACTCCCAGGTACTCCGACCACTCCTAGGTACTCCGACCACTCCTAGGTACTCCGACCATTCCCAGATACTCCGACCACTCCCAAATACTCCAACCACTCCCAAGTACTCCGACCACTCCTAAGTACTCCGACCACTCCTAGGTACTCCGACCACTCCCAAGTACTCCGACCACTCCCAGATACTCCGACCACTCCCAGGTACTCCGACCACTCCTAGGTACTCCGACCACTCCTAGGTACTCCGACCACTCCCAGGTACTCCGACCATTCCCTGCCCAACACTGGGACGTCGGCAATCTCTGCCCGTTTCCTATTTTCCGGGAGATGAGACACTTCCTTGCGAAGAACGGTTGACGTCGTCAGCGAGAGGTCGCGCTTCTTGTCACAATGATTGATGCCACCTTATGCTTTGGGTAGTGGGATGCTACGAGAGTAAAAGTAGAGACATGGGCCCCTAACTTATTCTCAAAGGAGTCGCGATTTAGTGGTGAAGTAGCGAGTNTACGAGAGTAAAAGTAGAGACATGGGCCCCTAACTTATTCTCAAAGGAGTCGCGATTTAGTGGTGAAGTAGCGAGTTGCCGTGAAGAGATTTAAGAGTTTGTGGTAATGACTCGGATATTTTTTAGATTTAGGCTGTTCATTGTAAAGAGAGCACTTTTGAAAACCTTCTCATTTGGAATAATAGTCAATAAATATATTTTATTTTAGATTTCGACGTTAAATTCAAAGTGCGTTAAAATATACACTCTGTGTGTGTTACATACATATTCATATTTATTTTAANGATTTCGACGTTAAATTCAAAGTGCGTTAAAATATACACTCTGTGTGTGTTACATACATATTCATATTTATTTTAAAAGGTGGTTAAAGGATAAAAAATAGCTGAAATTAAAAAGTAACTAGGGCCTCAAAAGTGCTCACTTTACCATGAATAGCCTATAGGAAGGAACTCGTATGAACGTTGTGAGATGAGGGATCTCTCTGGTTAGTAAGTAGTAGTGTCAGGGTGATTCTGGTACACGGAGAAAGCTGTGCAGTGCAAGTTGCTGAGACGACAGACTATCGGAGTTCAAGAAGAGGTTGTTAGAGCTGTGCATCAGTCGAGGACTTCCAACATCGCGAGGGGCTTGATGGGGAGAGTATCTGCGGCTCCGTACTGATGTGCGTATGCGTTCCGCCGGTGAAGCACTACCAACATCCTAAGGGTTCAGGTGCAGGGAGTACCCTCGGCTTAAAGGACTGTTGTTCGGATACTTAAATAATTATCAGTGAGCAGGACCTACACCGCCAGGTGAGAGGAGTACACTCGTCTCTTGGACTGATGGAATGCTGAGATAAGGAGAATATGCGATGGGACTGTGAGGGATAGAGCTTTTACAGTGTATAATGGGGGTGGGGGGTAGTCTCTCGTCTAGAGTCTGCACAAAGTTATGAAAAATGTATTTGTGTATTATATTTGAAATGTATTTGGTTCAGGGGAAGCCCGTTGGATATTTTTANCAAAGTTATGAAAAATGTATTTGTGTATTATATTTGAAATGTATTTGGTTCAGGGGAAGCCCGTTGGATATTTTTAGATCTTTATATGTAAATTTGATTGTTTTTTTATGCATGTTGTATAATAGATTGAGTGCCATTTTGGAAGAAAAGAATATAAAAGCCACAAATATAAAACAAAAAATTATATCAGTGATAATAATAGCTTTACACACCTACTAACCTGGGCTTAATTGTGGGTAAAATGTCCTTTTCCCTTTTATTGTGTTTATTTTTTTATTAACGCTTCCCATACCTTCCTTTACACCGATTTATGTGGGACGGAATCTTGCGGAAGTTGAGATTCGAAGTTTTGGTGGATGTTGAAGTGGGAGGAATCCACCACATATTACTACTAATTGTTTGCAATGTTTGGTACGGATAGGTTAATTTTTTCCTCAGGTATGTCATAAAAACCTGATTTTTTCATGTGACATTGTCTTAATTAATTGGTGCCTAGAAGAGGCGCTGTGTTGACATATTAAACGGTTTTAATATATACTGTCTGCATAAAAAGTTAACTTGGAATTGGTTAAATGGTTTCATAGATTTGGTATAATAAACTAAAATGTTTACATGACCAAAGTTTTAAAATTTTATGTATGACCTTATACATATAAATTTACACGACCTACTGCAGTACTACTTTGTCTGCGAAATTTGGTAGGAATCGGTAGAGTGTTTCCCGAGTTATGAGGTAACAACTTTATTTAATTTAAACCTATATTACAAAATTACTTACAAAAGTGTATGTGCATTAGCATATGTTATGCTTGTAATTGGTAATTCCAGCCCACCACGTTTGGTCAAAATTCACCTAATGGTATGGCAGATATAAAAAAAAAAATTTGTTCACCGCCATTTTGAAAATAGGCGCATCATACATATAAATAGCAAATGTTTACATGGACTATTATATTATTATTCACGTGCCAAATTTGAACAGAATGCGTTTTGTATTTTCGATATTTAACGTAAAAGGTTAATTTTTCAATACATGTATATCTTCTGAAATGACAGACTAACCACGATATACATATTATCTTAATACAATGCTTATATGATGCACTTTCAACATACAAAATTTGTTTTTAATCGATAATACGTTCCCGAGTTATGTCATATCACTCTAAAAATTCTAACGGCTACCATTTTGAAAATAAGCACTCGGCTTGGTTAAAAAATTTAAAAGTGGATGCAGTTACTAAATGCTATATGTGTACCGAGTTTCGCGTAATTCAGCTCTTGCGTTCAAAATTCTTTAGGGGTTCACAAACTTAGACACACACAGACACACGTAGCTACGCGCAAATACAGAAAAGTGATGTAATTAGCCTACTACCTTTCTTCGGAAAATAGGCTAAAATATCCTTCAAATGTGTTGTAAAAGGCGGCCTAATTTTCTGGAAGGGCAAAGAAACTGTATTTACACTCGGCCGGTCAGTGTGAGATTATTCCGCTCTCACGCGCGTCGCGAGGCGACCTAATTCTGCGTCGAGACGTTTCTCGATTATCTAAAGTGCGTGCAATCACGTCAGCCTCCCTTTCCCGCACCAGGTCATTCGTCACTGTTAGACTAGCATCCTTACAATTGCAAACAACAACACAATAACTGGTGGTGTTTAACCTAGTGGTAGCCTACTCAAACGCTTTTCATGTATACCACCATTCCTCTTCGACAGTCGTTTTTGTATACGACAAGATGTAGAGTTTTATATATATATATAAACATTCAATATTCGAATTTTCTAGTTTCCATAGACACATTTTATTGTCTTTATGGGCGCGTATCTAAGCAAAGTACTGCAGAACGATTCAAAAATGCTATACTACAACCAACAATTTACAGCGCAAGAAATCGGTAGTTGGTTAATTGCGTTTACTTCCAATTTTACATATTTTTTTTTGTAAATTTAGAATGGTTTGAAAAATCTAGTGAGCCTTAATCAAAACACTTATGTAGGTATTTATTGTGTAGTTGGACATTTCACTGCAATTACATTCCTAGCTACCAACTTAGGTCTACATGAACACATGTGATTCCTTATCGATTTTGCTGCGTCTTTACGCAGCAAAATCCGCATTATTGATAACACGTAAAATTAATGCTTAACGCTTTCTTAGGTTAAAGGCAGAAATGACTTAAGCACATTAGTTTTGAAATGCTTCTTCCTCCACTCTTTTTTATCCAAAGTCACGAAATTGTGTGCTCCAACTTCCACCTTCGCAGAGCTTGTATGAAAACCACACACCTGTGTATTTCACATGTGAAAGTGTGAACATTTTCGGGGCATCTCACATAACAAGACTAGACCGCAGACGTCAAAACACTCCGTACAATAATTGTTGGGTTACTTTGTACAGTGGTACTACATACTACAGAAGATGTAAAGGACGGTAGTTAGGAACAGAAAAAAATTAATAAATGTTTTCCATTCACAAAATCTTATATATTCAAGTGATGATAAATTATGATAAACTCAGGGGTAAAATGATTTACATTGATCAGTGAAGTCACATTTATTTGCGTAAATATAACTCCATTTTAATAAAATTGATATTAATGATACAGAAGTGTTAACCTGTTTCACGCGTGTTTCTGCGTCGATTCTGATGTGTAGTAAAAGACAAAACCATTTGTTAAAATATTCATTCCGTGATAGTGTTATTATGCTTCGCCCTACGTTTGGGTTGAGGGCAACCTGAGAGTTTCAAGTCGACTTACTCTCATTTTCTCTTCCTTACGTAATAATTTGCGAAATTGGAAAGCGAAGAACCACTCAAACATNCAAGTCGACTTACTCTCATTTTCTCTTCCTTACGTAATAATTTGCGAAATTGGAAAGCGAAGAACCACTCAAACATTATTATATTCATGAGTAAATTTGAAACGAGGGGAAAAATATTAATTTGCATGATTAATGTGCCCCACTTATACGGTTAAATATAAGTTCTAAATGAATTACTTCTGTCTGGAGAAAAGTCGCCTTAGAAGCCACACAAAATGCAAGCAGAAGCTTCATCATTTCTTTTTAATTTCTCATTTCGCATCGTCTGCGCGCCATCTCTACGTCTGTGTGTGGGTTCGCACGAGAGCTGCTACCCGAGAAATATTTCCACTTGCATTCAGGTGATGCAGCTTCCGTTTCCTGCTTCCAGAGAAAAGCTTCGTACGTGCGTGCGCTGAACAAGGCCGCGTCTCAGCTCTTGGAGCGAGCGAGACGGAGAACGCGCATCACAAGAGAGAGAAAGAGAAGTAGTCGAAAAAAAGGAGGGGGGGGGGGGCGAAGGAAAGGAAAACAATATCCTGGAATAAGCGGAGCGCTTCACCAAACGATTGCGGGAGAAATTTAGCTCCTCCGGTATTACTGCTTGCCTGGGGTCTCGCCTTTTGTGTTAGCGCGTTCCACGTGCACTTAACAGCTGCTGGAGAACCAAGTGCGCTTTCGCGATGCAAAAACGTGCTTTGTTAAAAATTCTATCTCCTCGTAAATGCATGGTTAGGAGGAGCTGTGCTATACTACTTTTCATGTTTGTTAGCTGCTCGAACTTTCAGCGTTTTGCCTGCGTCATTACTATTCCTTAAACAAACAATAGTGAAATGCTGTCAAAGAAGAGAACTATACACCATTATGTTTGTCATGGCATTTCACGTTCAACGAGAAATTTTTTTATTTTAACAAAGAAAGAAAATTATAATTATATAGCTGCTTTAACCGAAAGCATTGTTTGCCGTGCTTGCAAAACTGTTGTTTAACAACCAAGTTTAAACACACTCTAACATAGAAACGGTTAAAATTGCTCCAAATCAGCGAATTTCGACTGCAGAGATTTTGAAACGCTTCCACTTGAACCAGTGAAATTTTACCGATCAATTTAGTTGCTGGTATTCACTGATTAAATAATAATTTCTGCTCATTCTTAGCGGATTGTACAGTCATGGCTGTAAAACCTTGGTGCATTCCTCTAATTCGCCAGTATATAACAGTTCATTGATTGAAGACAAAGAAACATAATTCAACTAACTAAAATCACTGATTCANCTAATTCGCCAGTATATAACAGTTCATTGATTGAAGACAAAGAAACATAATTCAACTAACTAAAATCACTGATTCAGATTTAGAATGTAGCTGGATTAATAAAAACGTTTTTGTTACAAGCTTCGTCTATCTTCAAATTAATTTTGTGAAATAACTATATTATAGCGAAACTTTTCAACAAATACTTCATTGTTCAAAGTCACGAATCCTCGTAAGGAAGAATATGGGCTGCGCCGTTATGCTTGAAAGCGTGTTCTCTGAAGTTCGTCAAAATCTCGTTTACGCAAAAAGCCGTACAGAAAATTTCCATTAGCGAAACGCCGCTGAATAAGATGCTGATAGGTAAAATGCCATTATGCAAAACATACTTAATCACGAATTTGCTGTCTGATCGCGGCCCAGAATTATTTAAATTATATGGTAACATGTCAGGTTTGAATAGGAAGAGAGGTCTTAACGTCTCGTCGAAATAAAGATCATTAGATATGAAGCAATGCACTCAAAGAAGCAGAAACGATTAAGTAATAGGCCATGGCGTGTAGTAAAGAACCATCCAGAGTAATTTCGATAAATCATAGAAAACCGAATTTCGGATAAATGGACTTTGAATCTAATCCGGGACCTTCCAAATGCGAGTCTGGAAAAAAAAATCTAATGAGACAACTCATGCGGTTTATCACTTTGACATGTCCTTCAGTTTTGTGTAAAACAGGAAAGCGAAAATAACAGAGATTTCAATTTTTGTCTGTAAAGCGTTAATATTATCCACGAGAGCAACTATATTTTTTTGGTAGGCTCTAATAAAGGGCAGCAAAATAATAGCAAGATTTATGGCGATCAGAAATCAAGTGAGATCACCAACGTTAGCTATACATGCTTCTTGCTAGAACTAGTACTGGCCAAAGTTGCTTCCAGTGTTAGCAAGTTCAAAATGTATTTTTTCAGAAGTGCACACGGAGAATTCCAAGAAGAAATTTTCTCGGTGCCAACATATGGCATTTGGAATCGAATTACTGTGTTGTGTATTGGAATAATTTTTCGCTACCAATAAGCTAGTGAATTCCATTATCTAATTGTGAACCATGATAACCAAACGGAGGGATTCCTTTTTGAGATATTAAGATCAATTGTGTTTATTTCGTACCTTAACTAACCACTTAGCAGAAAATTAAGGTTTTTGATTAATTATATTTTCGTACTATGTACTTAAATAACCTAGTTTGTGAATACGAATTTTGTTCACGTGTCAAATAGCTAAATCCTCTTATAAATTGTAAGCAGTAATTGCGTATTAAAATGTGAATTTTTTTTGCTATACATTAATGAGGACACAGCTTACTTTAATAACTATGCGAGAAATTTTACTTTGTGTGTGTGAGGGTTTGTAGAATTTGATGGAGTGTGTCTGAAAAACACATTTTCAAAGTAAACTCTAGTAAGTGTTTGTAATCAGTTTCCAAGCAAAATTAAACTACAATTATATTAGTCCGCAACTCAATTTCTAACACATTGCGTATAATATAGAATTAATTGAAAGTTTTTCATTACGGCCGAAAACGTTATTTTCATGCTGTTGTTTCTTACAGTATTGTGCGTTATCCGTGAAACTAATAAAATAAAGACATTGAGATTTCCAACGAACTTTTCGTTAATGAAATGTGCCGTTTAAAAATATGTCACGATTATTTTACTGCTGTGTCACTTCAATTGTAATATTTTTAAATTTTTTTGAAACCTCATTTTAGTCCTTAATTTAGAAAAAAATTAATTGCAAGTATTTAATTTATTTGTCTTATTACATTTGGTATTTGATTAATGCTATTATTAATGCTTTTATTATCGGTTTGAGCATCTACAATGTATTTAATAATGTACTATATTTGTCCAGTGTTATGATATAATACTTTATGGTAAATATTTTATATATTAAATATGTAATATATTATTTACGTATTTCAATTTTTTTTAATCTTTGCTCGTCAATATTTTATCGTTTTATGTTTTTTTTCGTTACTTTGATTTCAATTCAGTTTTGGCTTGTGTTTTCAAAGTTACGTTTTTATCCAGTGTCACCTGCAGACCCGTGTTTCAAGAGACATTGTTTCTCTGCCAACCTGTTTATGCAAAGCCGTGTTGCAAATCCTTTCAGTCGCCGTCTTAAGTTACCTCTTACACTCACTTCCCTGTAGCTGCAGTCATTACAAATTTTCTCGGCGTATCCCTGCCTCTCAACGCGTGAATAAAAAAAATGCTCCTTTGTTCACTTAAACAGACGTCAATCGGGTGAGGTGGAAGTGTACTACTGCATTATTAATCTCCAAGAAAAACAACAATGGTATTTGCACTACTTCTCTAAATGTTCTAAAATAGGTAGGATGGTTGGGTGGATTTTGGTGTTCTTGAAATATGTTCCCGCACCTCTGTGCACTTCAGCACATTTCGCCTCTTCTGGACAGCCTGCGACATCTATCGCCTAAATTTTATTACTTTCGTTGCTCTTTTGTTTGACGTTGCATCGTGCTTCGCAGCTTTGTTTCTGGCACTTCTGATTCAGCGGAGGAGCAAGATGGCACGTGGTCGCTGTGTTCCCGTCTGTGTGTTATTTGGGACTTTGTTCTAATGTGAACTGGTAGCCTTGCCATAATGTAGTCCTTTAGTGCAAATAATAGCGAAGTTAGGTTGTCCATCTGGATTTATTTCGGAATCTTGGTGGCGCTGACTACATGACTTTCTCCATTTGTCTTTTTCCTCGTTGATGAGTAAAGTTTTCAAATAACTATTTTCTCCTCTTTTTTAAATTGCTAAGTAGTTTAAATAGTTATTTTTGCACTCCCTGTTGTAGAGAGGGTTCAATTAATTCCAGTAATCCTGGTTCCTAAAAATTTTCCCAAGTTTTGTGTTTGCGGCAAAGTCCTGCCTTAACCTCACAACTACAAGTCACGACTGAATGTCATAGAAGTTGGGCTTTTCATGTGCTCCCAGATCTAGTCCTTGACTGTGAAGGCAGTGCTGTTTTCGTGGAACTGTTCGCTGGACTCAAGCTAAGTGGATAAAATATTTTTTTTTATAAACTATCTTCACGCACATGCGACTGCACGATTTTCGACACTTTTCTTACTGGCTATTACATTTGTTGTTAATAATTGTTTTTTAAATTGAATATGAATTAGCAGCTTAGTTTTCCTTGATAATAATTTAAATTTACCATAAATCAATGTTTATGCACTTTATTTGTTGTATATCTAGTTTTGTGGACATATAAAAGAATATCTTTCTTACATAGATAATATGATTTGCGTTTGAGGTGCAGTTAATAATTTTACATTTTTGAGAAGTTTCACTATAATTTTTGTTTAAAAGAAATGCTTTGCAAATACTTGTGTTATTGATGTANTTTACCATAAATCAATGTTTATGCACTTTATTTGTTGTATATCTAGTTTTGTGGACATATAAAAGAATATCTTTCTAACATAGATAATATGATTTGCGTTTGAGGTGCAGTTAATAAATTTACATTTTTGAGAAGTTTCACTATAATTTTTGTTTAAAAGAAATGCTTTGCAAATACTTGTGTTATTGATGTANATTTACATTTTTGAGAAGTTTCACTATAATTTTTGTTTAAAAGAAATGCTTTGCAAATACTTGTGTTATTGATGTATTCCAGGTTTACTGGATTTGTCTATTTCTTGATAGATTTTCTTTTCGGTCCATCTTTTGTGAAAGAACTATCATTCAGTTTATATATTTTTTTATAACTTCATCAAAAAAGATAAATAAACGTAAATTAAATTTTTAGTAATGCACAACCACAAGTCTGGCGTTATTACTTGATGTTACTCAATTTTCCTTTAAGCCTATTTTGTTTTGTGTTTTCCTTTTCTCTCTCTTTTTTGTGCACATGTACAACACCCAGCATTATTATTTATAAGCGCTTCCTGATTATATTGTTATGCAGGTTCTTTGGCTTTTATTACGATATTTATTTTTTGAGGCACTGGTTGGTTTGTGTTATTTGTGGCTTTTGTGTATTTTTGTGTGCCAGGGACTCATACATGTATTGTCTTTTCGTCGTACATGAGCACATAACTGGTAGCGGAGCTGAGATTTATGTATCACGACTTATACAGACTTGTTACAAAACTGATTTTGACGTGATTTGATTGAGTTTCACTTTGTTAAAAATTTAGTAACTTTTTTCGTTAATAAATTTACGTTACTTGGGGTCGTTTTTCGTTTTATTACGTTCGCAATGTTTCTTATAAAACATAATTTATATCTGATGCATTAAGTCAAACGTACTTTGCCAAGTTTTACGAACATAATTTTAATAAGTGTTGTGAGTTTAATCTTCTTAAATTGGTTAATGTTTTCCTGTTCAATTTTACAATTGCATGTGCGTGATATCTTAATATTTTGATAGTTTAAGCTGAAGTTAATATACCTATTAGTCATAATTTTAGGTGAAACTGAGTCTATTTTAGTGTGACAGTCTTTTGTTTGGCTACTGTCATCGTCCGCGTGACCTACTTTCACCGGTGTTTTGACCTTCAATTCGGAAGTTGGTTTCCTTNTGTTTGGCTACTGTCATCGTCCGCGTGACCTACTTTCACCGGTGTTTTGACCTTCAATTCGGAAGTTGGTTTCCTTACTCTTATCACCCTTCGTTCGTGTGCATAACGCACGTGTTTATCATTTTACCTTTTGAAGTCTTCAAACCATGGTTTGATGCTATGTTATGTGTGACAAACATANAACGCACGTGTTTATCATTTTACCTTTTGAAGTCTTCAAACCATGGTTTGATGCTATGTTATGTGTGACAAACATAGTTATATTTAATCTCTTTGTGTTATTATTACGGTAGTGAATTCTCGGGTCTTTTGAGTGTCTCGTTACGCCATTTAATTTCATCATTCTGAGTGTTTCATCTTTAAAATATCTTGTGTTTTGGCCTGATGTGAAGTATTCTTTTATTATTCAAGGTTGTGTTTTGTTAAACATATACGTTAATACTTTCTTTCCATAAGCAGAATGTTGTTTTTTAAATTCCGTTTTCAATCGTGACTTTGCATGTTATTTGGTTTTAAAATATAGTAGTTCTTGCTATGCGATTATAATACGCGTTTTTAATTATTTTTCTGTGTGTATGTATTGCGATTTTATTCATTCTGAAATATTCGTGTTTTGAAAATACGTAATCATAATGACGTCTGTATCGATTGTCGGTTATTACAAGATAGCGCCGTGCTAGTGCTGTGCATTGCTGTCAATCTATGTTATTATATGGCCCTACGGCCGTGTACTGTCTGTTCTGAATACATCGTCGTATGTTTATTATCCGTCGCAGTGTTAAAATATGTTTAAAGTAATTTGTTTGGATAACATTACGTATAAAATAATTTGTTTTACTAAGAACAGTACGTATTTTAAGATTGTACTGAATTTCTGTCCGTATTTCGTATTCGTTTCTCATTTGTTTTGTCCTCTTACATCTTGGTCTTAGTTGCTTCGTGAATTAATTATTTTGTCTCGTATCCGAGAATTCAGTTTCTCATGATGTGTGTANCATCTTGGTCTTAGTTGCTTCGTGAATTAATTATTTTGTCTCGTATCCGAGAATTCAGTTTCTCATGATGTGTGTACATTTTTTTGGGATTGTTGAATTTTATTAATTATCGGTCTACAGCAGTATTTTATTTTCTGGTCTATATTCCAGTGTAGCACTCCTTCGGCCCCCTTAAATGTGTTTAACGTGTTGATTTCATTTGAATTTTATTACTAGAATTTCAGCTTTGAATTGAATGCATTGTCTTTTATAAAGTTGCATTTGTTTAGGGTAATATAAATTGCCCTAATATAAATATTATTTTTGTCTGTAACCTAGTTTACATTTTGTTGTAGCTTTTGTTAGATGCTGTTTTGTGTCAGTGTCCAGGTTTGGCTGTTATTCCTTTTGAGCTGATTTATGCNCATCTTGGTCTTAGTTGCTTCGTGAATTAATTATTTTGTCTCGTATCCGAGAATTCAGTTTCTCATGATGTGTGTATATTTTTTTGGGATTGTTGAATTTTATTAATTATCGGTCTACAGCAGTATTTTTTTTTCTGGTGTATATTCCAGTGTAGCACTCCTTCAGCCCCCTTAAATGTGTTTAACGTGTTGATTTCATTTGAATTTTATTACTAGAATTTCAGCTTTGAATTGTATGTATTGTCTTTTATAAAGTTGCATTTGTTTAGGGTAATTTAAATTGCCCTAATATAAATATTATTTTTGTCTGTAACCTAGTTTACATTTAGTTGTAGCTTTTGTTAGATGCTGTTTTGTGTCAGTGTCCAGGTTTGGCTGTTATTCCTTTTGAGCTGATTTATGCNAGTTGTAGCTTTTGTTAGATGCTGTTTTGTGTCAGTGTCCAGGTTTGGCTGTTATTCCTTTTGAGCTGATTTATGCACAGTCATCTGTAATACACTGCACAGAGTATAGGTCCTTAAGAACTGTAACATGTGTAACACGTATATGGTTTTGCTTTAATTTTAGTCATCAAATTTGTCTTATTCATTTATCTTTCAGGTTCTTTCTCTTGCACTTTCGATACTCGTTTGGTTTGGATTTCGTTATAGTTTTGGTGAACCATGGCTGTTCTCCAGTGGAATGTGTCTACAGCGTGGAGTTCTCCAGAGTGGCTGCTGTGTTTCCAGTACCGCTCGCTGATGACGGCACACTGTTTCCAGCTGCTTTTAGTGGATTCCACGTTGCCGACCTTCCTATTTGGGAGACTGCTGTGAGGGGCCAGGTTTTTCCTCTCTAGATTTAAGGCAGTACTTGGAATTGTATTTATTGTCCTTTGTATACTGGTTTATTGTAAATTTATTTTTATGATATTTTTTAAGCCTACTTTTGAATTTATGACTTTTAAGTTTTATTTTTCTCCTGGTTATTCTTGTGTTCTCGGTTTTATCAGGGATTTTGTCAAGCGCTCCAGTACTTCGGTACTCGTTTTTCGGCTTGTGTCGCGAGCACGTTTTTTTTATAGCTGTGTTATGGGACGCAGTTTCTTTACGTTTTGCCTTTTCTCTGAATCTGTGAACATTTTGAGTAATTTTTAGTTTGGTAAAACATTTTATTTGCATTTCCTATTCTTTATTTTGGGCTTCATTTATTTGTTTGATGAGTGTTGTGTGTCGTCACTGGTATGGGAATTTGTTGTTACATTTCGTGTCATCGAATACCTGATGGCAAACTAACCTCAATTTATGTTTAATATTTGTTTCCCATTTCAATTAAATGTATTCTTTTGGAATTTTATTTAAGTCTTGTTGGTTTTCTTTAAGTTTCGGTTGCCTTGTTTTGTTGTGATTTATGTCAGTTTCAGTGTAGATCTCGTCTGGTGTGGTTTTTATTGGTTTTCAGTGGACTGATCGCCCGTCGGCAGTTCAGGTCACACACTCTAGTTGCGAGCCTAGCCAGTGGCGGTCAGGACTTTTGCTTGGTTTCGTGCCAACATCAGTTTGGGTTATAGTTCTTCCCTTTGTGTATTTGTTTTGCAGTAGTGTTTGTGGTATGTTGCACACCACGTTTGTTTTGCCCCTTGGCACGTGGACTTTCCCGTTGTTTGGAGTCGTGGGAAGTTTCTTGACACCCCGTTAATTTATTTGTATTTTTAGTAATTCACTACCACAAGTCTAGCGTTATTATTTGATGTTACTTAATATTCCACTAGGCCTATTCTGGTTTCACTAGAATGATTTGTGTTTACCTTTTTTGTCTCTTTTTTTTTGTGCACATGTCTGACACCCATAATTGCTATTTATTAGCGCTCCCTGATTATATTTTTATGTTGTGGTTGGTTGCAGGGTCTTTGACTTTTATTATGTTGTATATTATTTTCGAGGCACTAAATCATTTGTGTTGTTTGTGATTTTTTTTGTTTTTGTTTTTAGGACTCGTGCATTTTCTTGATATGATAATTAATATTTATTTATTGAANGTTTGTGATTTTTTTTGTTTTTGTTTTTAGGACTCGTGCATTTTCTTGATATGATAATTAATATTTATTTATTGAACTTACGTCGTGCATAGGAACAAAAATTAGAGAAGCATCATTTAAGTCCTACTGTGAAACTTGCACAGCGAAATGCCNTTTACGTCGTGCATAGGAACAAAAATTAGAGAAGCATCATTTAAGTCCTACTGTGAAACTTGCACAGCGAAATGCCTAAACGCCAGTCAAGAGCATTGCTTATACAGACGATAGAGCACTTAATCCGCATTTAAGTGCCACTTTTATTTCCGCCTTATTTGTTTGCCTGAGAAGCGGAAAAAAGCACCATGTAGGTGGGCTTCCTAACAATATATACTTAATTTAAAAGCTGGACACTAAGTCTAATTTACATTTTTCATTATATTTATTTGAACATGCCTTCTCCCAAACGAGCGGTACATGAAAAAAAAAGAATGAAATAAATTTTTAGATAGAATCCTTTTTAAATTTTCTTTTAAATTATTTTACGTATACAAAAATTTTTAAGTTTAAAATATATTATTTTGCAGCTGATATACCAGTTGACTCTCTTTGGCATTTTTAAGTAATTTAAATTGCAGTAAGTAAAGCACTTACTTTTTCCTTACTTCCAATATAGCTTTTTAATTCATAACCTGAAGCATAACTAGTACCTTGAGATATCAGGTGCATTCTCAAAACAAAACCAAATTACATCCAACCTCCACATAGTTCAAGATTGTACATATTTTAATTCACGACGATCTAAAGCATGCAAATATTAGTGAAAACTTGGCAGCAATATAGATAATGCTTACTTTTATTTTATAAGAGAGCCATGCATCAATTTTAAGTTAAATTAATATACACAACTGGCTTCACCGAAACGAGCGACACTTTTTCCCCCACTGTTCAACGTAAACATCTCTAAAAATGGTACTAACTATTTGTCGTTTATGCTATTCAGGCCAAGAGTAACTTCACGCCAAGCAACATGACGCAAGTGGAACGCCTTGTGGCTTATCACTTGAAAACTTGCGGCCACACTGGTATAGTGGTCAGGCTACTCGCCTCCCACCTAGGAAAACCGGGTTCCATTCCCGGTGGGTTCGCTTATGGATTCTCGCATATGGGAATCGTGTCGGACGATGCCACTAGTCAGTGGGTTATCTCGGGTATTTCCCGTTTCATCCGTCCTTGCATCCCTACGCTTTTCCATACTCACTTCACTTCACACTCATCGGCTCTCAAGTTTAAGGTGTCAAGAGTGTTCTAAATCTTTCCACTGGAATATCATACGGAGGTATTTTCAATTACTGTAAAAGTAGGAAGCTGTAAGAGCGTTATATTTTTTTAACTTGCAAGTAGCTTTGATGCCAGTACACTGAAATATGACAGAAAATATAACAACGAAATACTTAGGGGGGCTATGTTCAAATGTCCCCGTTACAAACAAAAAATCTTCGTAACTAGATATTTGTTTTTAATTCGCTGAACTAGAAATCATGAAGGAGCCCTTCAGGCCATCTGTATTCTGTAGTCCGAGCAGTTCTTTAGTAGCTGCTCTATCAATAACATTTTCGCTACAAGGAAGATATGACCACAGAATAGCCAAGTATGTAGAAGTGAAATAATCCAAACGAGCCAAAAAATAGGCTTCATCTGCCAGATACAGCTGGACCTAGTCACCGATCAGTGCTCAGAGGCAAACTTGCCTGCAGGGCAACTCTGCAGGCAAGTTGGTGTCGATTACAATTGAGTTGAGAGACTTGGGCGGCTCTTAACAACGAGATCTTGAGGGCCAATGAGGGTCAAATGAGGTGAGAATGGAGCAGCGCCAGAATGCACGGGGGAGACCTCCGAGAAAACCTGCCGCCAAGTGACATCGTCCGGCACGATTCCCACTTACGAAAATCCGGGAGTGACCCGGCTGGTGACTGAACCCGTTTCGCCTTGGTGGGAGGCGGGCTGGCTAACCGCTCAGCCACCGCGGCCCCGTTGACGATTAGATGTGAGGACTATTTTTTGTAGAAACCTGGCTTATCAGCGAATGGACACACCTGTGAATAAAGGGACAATCATTCCTTTTTGAATATGTGCACCATAGTGTAAAAATTAGGTAGGGCGATTTTTCGACTTCTGCGCATATACCCAACATGACCTATCCCACATCAATACAACTGTCAAAGTCACATGGTCAACAGTGATGGACTTATTTGTTTATACCTAAATTTTTTAAAAGATAAGCCATTTAATAGTAACAATACATATTTGCCATTTTGAATGTAAGCTTATAGCGTAACAAATTAGTTAGAGGAAGTTTACAAAAAATTTCAAAGCTCATGCTTACTTAACAGTGTTCTGACATCTAAACATAACCACTTCGTCCATGATAGTCGAACTTAGCAGGGAAGAAGCCTAATGTACGGAAACGGAGACTTGTTTTGTGCAGATAGCGTGACCACTCTACGATAAGTACCTGTTAAATATGCGATGCGACCCTCTGAAGCAGTCGTCCTGTGGACGCACACGGTAATAAACGAGGTGACGTAGTCCTTGTACTTGGGGAATCGACCGCGAGAACTGGCAACGTCCCACATCCGGCGGGCATCGACGTGGATTTCGTTGCCGGGAAAAGTCGTTAAATTACCTGAGAAATACGAATTACGGCAACCTTAACTAGTCTTTGTCCCTGCTGAGGTTCCGGTCTGGATTTCGGTCGACTATAGTGTGTACAATGAATATAAAACATTTTATATTTGTCTATTCCAAGGTGGCTACTGGAATGAACATTTCCAGAAAATTATTCTAAGCCGTTGGCTATCTAGTCGTTTTTAAGTATGGTTGCAGCAGAAAATAAATACCTAAGTAGCTTTTAATTACCGACATAAAATTCAAATATTTTAATTATTTCTTCCATCATTTGAAGATCTATAATACTAAAGCTTCCTAGGTGCATGCAAGAGTATATCCTCTTACAGTTTGAAAATATTATTTCGAAAGGGCAGTTAAATGATCCCAGGACTAACTAACATATGGCATCAAAAAGTTTTGTCACGCTACTTTCATCAATCCGGTCTCGTGTAACATTTTGTGGGGGATAATTATCTGCACATACCCAGCACGTTAATGCACTCGTTAAGCAGATGAATAAAACGCTCTTTACTTTACGTGGCTTGAGTAAGCACAACTCCCCTTTTCTCAAGTGAATTTAAAATTGACTTGTGGTTTTGTTTCACTTTTATTTAGACGAAAAATTCTTTCTTTCTTTTTTGATTATGCCTACAAATGTCACAATTTGTAATCACGTGTGAAATATTTAACATGATTATTTTAATCTTTTATATTTGAAAACCTAATTATACATTTTTAATAACATGTAAAATATCGATTAGAAAATAAGTTAAATATATTTTTTAGCAAATTACAAAATATGATGCGATTATATGCTTCAGGTACATCAATACTTACGTTCCTAAAACCATTTCCAAATCATTAATTTACAAATTTGTTCTAAGAGGAAATGACGTAAGAAATTCAATTCCCTTGTAATGGAAACCACGTCCTGATACCACTATGATTTCCATTTTGTTGCAGCATTAGTCGCCACGAAGCACTTGACGCTTTGGTCACCCCAAACTTGAACCACTTTGATTACAGCCATTTCTTTGCTAGTTTTTACTTTGCAAAAAGAATGTGTTTTACAACAAACTAACGATATTCTAACAAAAACCCAGCTTAAAAGAGTGACGTCATATTATACCCCGAAAATATATATTACTTTCAAATACATCTGATTCATGGAAGGTTTTTAAACCAAGCATTTCATAAACCCTTTTTGGCACAAGTGTACAAGAGCAAAATTTGCCTAACTAAGATAATACATTTAAAAAATTACGAATTTTGCTAGTACATACAACATAACAGTCTTCTCTGAAGGACAATTAGAGTTTACGTAACTTAGCATGACTGCCTCGCCTCTGCCNCTTGACGCTTTGGTCACCCCAAACTTGAACCACTTTGATTACAGCCATTTCTTTGCTAGTTTTTACTTTGCAAAAATAATGTGTTTTACAACAAACTAACGATATTCTAACACAAACCCAGCTTAAAAGAGTGACGTCATATTATACCCAGAAAATATATATTACTTTCAAATACATCTGATTCATGGAAGGTTTTTAAACCAAGCATTTCATAAACCCTTTTTGGCACAAGTGTACAAGAGCAAAATTTGCCTAACTAAGATAATACATTTAAAAAATTACGAATTTTGCTATTACATACAACATAACAGTCTTCTCTGAAGGACAATTAGAGTTTACGTAACTTAGCATGACTGCCTCGCCTCTGCCTGCCAACGCGAAACGAGGGCTCTATAAAGGACTCTCCCCCACACCCCTTTCTCATTGCCTAACCCATACTTCGTGGATCGTACTTTATGGAAACTAAAGATGCGGAGATGTCCAGAAGGAAACTATATAAAAAAAAGGGGATATTCGTTCAAGGGCAGTTCATAAAACAAATGCGCAGGATTAGCTCTGAGAGGGACACACATTCCTTTTTCTACTACGGGCTCTCCATTCACCAAATGTGACAAGAAAAGAAGAGTTTGGGTGACGCGGTCCACTGTCGACGATCATCTGTTAACGTGAAGTCATGAAGGGGAGACAGGTATGCGGCGACCGCCGTCAACTGGCAGAAAGGAGAATTGGGCTGAAGGAAGACCTCGTCCGCCCTCGGGCAACCTCCTGGGGACAAGAATCGTTCACACAGGGATCGCGACTCCTTCCATTCTCGTCTTTATCTTCCGCCTTCATGCACGCGCTAACAATGCATGTTAAACACTGCACGAATTTTTTCATTTTCCTTCCTGGGATAGAGAACCCGCCCAGCACGTCCATAGTTATGGAATTTCCTCCGGCGGACTCGCTGGTTCACCATGAGCCTTCCACGTGCTTAGCCCTGGTTCAGTTTGAAGGGAGCGACCGGTCGCGAACCCTGGCTTGGCACTCCAAAACCTCACTTTGCCGATTGATGCATGCTCCTCCTGCACCCAACGTTTGTTTGTAGAGCGTGCAGGCTTAGGGCTTGGCACGCACCTAGAACCTACTCCCCCTCGTAGCTCCAGCAGTTGGCCCTCTAACATAGGGTGCACCCCCCTTGCTGTGTTATGGCAGGTAGCCAGCCATGATGTATCCGCCGTTGTTGGCCCGTTGGACGCTCTGCAGTTAAGAAGAGGCTGTTCGTGGTAAAGTAAGCACTTTTGAAACACAACTTTGAAAAAAAAAAATTATGTCCATAACTACATGTGTGCTGCAGTACCCGGTCACATGCTGGCTCCCAGTTCATTTGGTAACAAATTTATTAAATATGAAATTTAATGTTTTGCATTGTTTGAAAACAAATGGTTTAGTTGGCATAATTGTCACCTGTGTGGTTGATATAACTGTCACTAGGCGGCGCCATTGAAAAATGGCGTCTTGTAGTATAACTGTGTCTTCTTTATTGCTGTATATTTGTTATGGTGTAGTGAATAAAACATTTGAACTAGAAATATGAAGTTTTTATTCTAGAAGAAACCCATAAACCTCAATAAAATTAATAAAAACAGTTCTACAGAGAGACTTCATGTTGGAGGGGACAGGTGTGGGCGTCTCTTAACACAGAGTTCTTGAGAGCTGGTGAGGGTGAGGTGAGGTGAGAATGGAGCAGAGCTGGAATGGAAGGGCAGGAATACAAGAGATCCCTGAGAAAACCCGGCCGATNAAAAATGGCGTCTTGTAGTATAACTGTGTCTTCTTTATTGCTGTATATTTGTTATGGTGTAGTGAATAAAACATTTAAACTAGAAATTTGAAGTTTTTATTCTAGAAGAAACCCATAAACCTCAATAAAATTAATAAAAACAGTTCTACAGAGAGACTTCATGTTGGAGGGGACAGGTGTGGGCGTCTCTTAACACAGAGGTCTTGAGAGCTGGTGAGGGTAAGGTGAGGTGAGAATGGAGCAGAGCTGGAATGGAAGGGCAGGAATACAAGAGATCCCTGAGAAAACCCGGCCGAT
>NQII01000394.1:1584106-1654966 GCA_002778355.1 Clitarchus hookeri | reverse complement strand
GATTGCCCCCGGTCCAGTCATTCGTTAAGTGGCTCCGCCAATAACAGCGCTTCTCGCCCCAGACGCTACGTGCGTCGAATTCCTGCTCCCCGACGCCCGCGAGTCTGATCCTCGGGAACTTAAACTATCGCACCTTCTTATTTTCTTCGCTGTTTGGAACAGAAAGAAAAAGGACTTCGCTACATTTTAAATCTTCTTACGACAACCTGATTTGTAATCTCGACACTTGTCGAGTTTTTATGGCGTGTGCTAAGACATTGCAAAACACTTAGTGGCGATCTGTATGAAAATTCTGTGGAATATATGGTTCAGCTTATCTTCTTTATAACCTCACTCTTTCGTAATGCCAGTACTTTCTTCCACAGTTTTTCAAAGCGATCTTCTCTTTGCCATTCATTTCATTGCATCATTTTACATATCCTTCGTATGTTCGGTTTGCTCTTTCCTTCTTAAATATGTTATCGGGTTTTTTTGTGTGTTAAGTGGACTCAGTTGGCACTAATGTGTTTCTTTTCTGACATTCTATATTTCATATTTTCAATAAGATTCTTCCACCTTTTGTTTACAGTGAGATGATAAACTATGAAGAATTTTGTCGCTAAACTTTTACCATTTTATACGTCAGCACATCTTATCCCATTATATACCAATATTTTCATATTTCCATAATAAATAATGTAGCTTAGAAGTGTGTATTTTTTCATGTCTCTCGATTATTTAGCGGTACCATCATTTCTGAACACATGGATATTAGATTCTTGTTTTACCGTTTACATTTCTGCATCATGTGTTTGTTTATTTGCCATTGTTATTATACATATTTACAAGATTAAGCATATTTCATTATTCACCACAAAAGGCTCTGAACACAGTTTTAGAAGTAAATAAGCAATTTTCGGTGTCAAAGGTTTTCTTGTATTAGCCATTTCATTATTACACTGACATGCGAAACAGCGTGGCCTAGCAGTATGTAAAGGTAATAGAAGGTGGTGCCATCGTACAGTTACGTCTTGGAAGTGTCCAGACCAGTACCAGGAGTGCTGCGGCATTGCGAGAATGAGTGTGTGCTGGTCATGGCATTGCACTGCAGCCTTTGATAGACCTCACGCACCGTCACAACTTTGTCATCAGTCAAAGTTGTCTGGACTTGGTTCGAGGGATATTCTGCAGAGTTCTGATCGATGTGGTTACATTGTTTGGCCGATGTGAACCCACATCGAGTATTTACGTGACTTAGTTTGGACGTCCATTCACACCAAGATCCTTCACCTTCATATACCAGGGAGCTGTGGATATTTCTGCTAAGGTGCTTCGTCCAATTGTGGAATCGATGCCACGGCTAGTTACTGCAGCTCGCTAGGCTAGAAGAGGACCTACACTCTACTAAAGCCATTTCTCGTGACTTTTGGTATGTCTGTGTCTTTTCCTCACTTCTCTATTATGCAGTCACTACTTGCATCTATATGTCGAAGAAATGATATTGTTTCATGCGTTGTGTCATTACTATAACATGCTGCACAGAATTATATTATAGTGATGTCAATACACACTCTCGTTTCATTAGAGTTAACAAATCAAACCTGATCGCCTTTTGTCATGATACATCCCTGTCTTTTTATAGTCTTTAAAGGTCTTAAAACAGCCTTCGTTTTTTCGTCTTTGTTGGTTCATTACAAACACTTTGTAGTGACACACTGTCATGTATATGTAAGTATCATTACGTGCTAAATTGTTCAATTTACGTTTATAAGAATTGTGAGTACTAAGACAGGAGAGTTAACACATTTCGAAGGTGAATAATCACTAATGACTTACCTTACGCTAAACATTTTTGGCTAATACAACTATATTAATTAAATATATATCATTCATAACATTAATTTGTATCCGGCATGTTTTAAGCAGTAAAATTTAGGAAATAAAATTTAAATAATTTAAAATTTAAGTTATTAATGATATTTGAGTAATAATTTTTATAAATACACAATCAGTAAATGAAGTTTGTGCGGTGAATGAGGACAGCGAGGAGTTAATTAAAATAAATCATAAATCTGCAGGAATGTTAGAGCTGTGTATATTATTTCTAAAAATAGACTGAAAATAACTGGGAAATTGAAATTCCACAAACTACAATTGTAAATAGAGAAGGTGGATGTAAATAAAAATAAAACGACATCAAAGCATCGAATGAGGACAATAGAACAAGGGACTGCTATGGCAAAATAACACAAGAAACACGCGGGAAAAACACCCGGGAAAATAAAATAGAAATTGCAGCATCCTAGCGATGTATACTATGTGAAGCGCGCGTTCCAGAAGCGCAGATAAATTGCTATCTAGGTCTCTACAACAGCTGCTGCCTTCCATTCATCTTTGTCCTCGTTTGGTGACCGTCTCAGGCAAAAGACATTTCCAATTTTTTTTAATTTACATTTCGTATGAAGGAAATCGCAATCCCGTAAAAAAAATTATTAACCCGTGGTGAGGGAAGGCTTTTCAAATACATTTTCGTTTGACGTATCTTTAAAAATACCTGACTTCGAGAGGCCTGATTACGTACATTTCGTGGGAAAATTCATTTTTAGCATTTGCAACACTTGTATTGAAAAGACCACGCGAAAACGAAGGCGTCAACTGGCAGTATCGTAATGCGGGGCTGAACGCGTTCTTACGATATTCCTTCTGCGTGGGAATGCCCAAGGTTGATCGATTGATCGCGCTGTCTAATTATTATCGACGACTCCTACAAGCTACAATAATTTTCAGAAACAACTGGGAGAAATTTTGGAATTGCTCACGTTTGTGGTTCTTCGCACATTTCATTACTGTTCCTACATAAGTAGAGAAACATTTTTCTTTCGCGGCCTCTCAAGGTATATTTCAAAAATTACTTTCCTTCATGACAAAACTAATTTTACAATATTATACTTACCAGACTACCAACATCTCTTGCAGAGACTCTTATACAAGAGTCTCTTAGGTACGAACTGACGAATTACATGGGGACAAGAATTTAATATGTGGTGTTTGAACATTATGGCTATAATCCTCAACGTTTATACCTGTTGCCTTTATTTCCTTCGCATATCGTACATTCTTTCCAGGTCCTTCGTTTTGACCACAAAATTCTCAATATAACAGCAACGTTCTCTCTATTTTCTCTTGTACGTGAAAAGATGTAGTCAGACTTGTAACAAATTTAATTAGGCATAGATTTACTAAAATATATATATTTTTTTCATTTTACAACAAAAGCCATATATATGTAGGGTACTATGAGGATAAAGACAGAATCATTCGTGAACTTAACAATAAACTTAGTTCCTTATATTACTGGGACAAAATCTCTTTAAGAACAAATGCAAATTCTGTCGAAATTCTCTTTCACGTGCACATTTAAAAAATTACACCTCATTTTACTAAACTCTCTTCAGAACTTACCGCAAAACATAACTAACAGAAAAGTTGCTTTTTCAATAACGGACTTTCCACGAATTTACAGAAAATCTCCGTAAATTGGCCATTTAAAAAATTCATGAAAAAAAAGGAACACTAATTTTCGTTATGCGTAACTAAAAAGAATTTTATAAATGGTAAAATATTAAACTTTCGAACGAGATTTGAACAATTCGTATTTCTAACCACTCACCTATAAACTTCTTCGTCTTTGAGGGGTACAAAAATGTTACATATTGGAATATGACACACATAAGGTTTTTTACGTTTCCAGTGATGTTTGAGTGTTTTAAGTATACCTTACTGTTGCCCCTTGTCCAGACCACGCAATATTTTCCACATAAATGTTGCCAGACGTTATTTTCTGGATACATTTCTCCAGCCGGGTAACAGAGCCCGAGTTGTTGGCTGCTCAAGATGCAAAGACTTTCTGCTTATGTCCGTGTGTCCCGCTCGAGATAGAAGACATCGCCCGATCTGGAAGCAAACTGCAGCAACAAACGAACAACATTTCACGTTTTCAGACATGATTTCATTACTTCTGAAACATTTACAAGTTACTAATAATGTAGCACTTTTGTGAGCACTTCTCATCTAAAATTCTGTTCTAGATATTGCCCGTGTTCGAATTCACTAGCTAAGGGCTCTTACCTGTCTTTGCGCCCTTCAAAAGTGCGTCCCGGATGTGACGTCACATTGCCACTGTCCGAATTCACAGCAAGGGCACATTGTGCACCACAAAATGTCCATTTCAGCCAAGAGCCAGATAAACTTTCCCTTCTCGAGTCCTAAATCGTTTACCGATGGCCAACTTTTTGAAAAATTTAATTTATTTGTGTTTGTTTAATGATTACAACTCTGCATGGCCACGGAAATCACTTGCATTCGTCAGAAAGACAAACGGAAGCTCGCATATAGTGAAGTTCGACAGAGTAAAACTCGAGGCGGAAATGAACACAATGAAGGGAACAAGTGCTCGTGAAACGGGAAGTGATCTAGGGTAAGTGATCAACGGCAAATCGAACACAGTTATTATGAAAATTAAGGCATAATTTCAACGATGCTGTTACGAGATAAAGAAGAAAGTCACGAAAACATTAAAAATTTGATTGTTTGTATATTTATACATACAAATGATGGTTCACATATCCTTTCCAACGTTTGAAATCTAGTTCACGTTAAAGCATGTGCTATCTACCACAGTGCACAGTATACGTGATCACAGAGAGACCGCATTAGACATGACGCAACGCTCTCGTCGCTCTAAAGTCTAGCTTAAGGGGAGGAAACACACTAATAAGCATGACGATATTATCGCAATCTCAAGAAGTTGCGGCCCCGAAAGACAGATGGCTCTAGTAATGAATCAGAATCAGATGCAGAACACGGTGTGATGGCACTGCGTTCTGTTACATGTGCTTAACGTATCGCAGAACACTGGATTTATAATTTCAATTATAATCATAGTTATAATTTTTAGTGCTTGTTGTTTGGTTTTATATTAAATGTCATCTCGCAATACTAAGGGTTTGCAATATAAGGTTCTGTCATGTACCGAGCAACTTGTATGTATCTCCTAAAGGACTTCTGGCCACACACATGGTGTCCTGGTTGGCGGGAGGGGGGGGGATCACCCCTCGTCTTTTCATCAATTTCGCTCCCAGGCATATGCTGCAGGGAGTGATTTAACAAAATAATTCTCCTAATAATTAACAGGAAATACGTTACGTAATTGTAATACACTGGATTTAATGGGACCTATCACATTTTTCTTGTGAATGCAATTGGAAGGAAATAAATTGGTGTCGAGTATTAGCAGATTCACGTAAAATTCTCGGAGCACCGAACTAGTAAGTGAGGTATGGACGGGAGCATCGCCCCGCCCTGGAGATGGAGAGACGATTTTCTCATGCCAAAGCGGAGGTCAGAAATTTCGGTCACTGGAAGGGGCATTTACGTGTTGGGCGTGGCATATTTTACCTACTGTGATCACGGCCGGTGCTATGCGTTAAGTCAATTAAACATTCGTCTTGGTACGTCACCGAGAAGCGAGTGTCTATCGTGGACCATAGCCGTATACAACTAGCAAACTATATTTTAAGATTTCAGAGAAATAAGCTCATCTGGTCGTGTTGCCTGAGTGTGTTATTACGAGCCAATATAACAAGTAGAACTGTCGACTATTTATTGACTGTTTGAATGTATTACGAGCTAGCCGAGGCACATCACTTCTGAACAATAGAAACTGCAATAAATAATAAATAATACTGCTGAAACCGCGGTGTGAGCTGAGTGCCACAGCTGAGAAGGGCATCGCAAGTGATGCAAGTGATTTCTCTGATGAATTCACATAATTGTTTTTATCATGCTTCAAAGTAATATAATTCATGTTTAAAACAGTAACTTTAAAAAAATTAATAAATAATTACATTCACGGCAGTCTTGAGATGGATGAAATTTTACGTCTTACGCCATATGACGAAAACATGTTGAATGTTCTTATTGCTGCAAAAATGTTAACTTTCTGGAAACAAGATGTTTTATTTAAATATAAAATATGTAAAATAGCTGCAGATAAATACTGAAATTTATTTCTTCCCAAATTATTTAAATCGTAAAAGTCACTATTTATTCAAAGTGTCCAATGGAAAATAAAACGGGTCAACAAAATTAAAAGTAGCTATCGATTGTGTAAGTTATCTAGTCATGCAATAATTACAGATAATAGCTCGAAAAGCCTTGCGTGTAATGTAAGCCGATACAATCGATACTTCTGTTAGGTTGTAGTTCCATCCCCGTAAGATATGTACCGCTAGTGAAATAATCATGATGAATATACTGCACTTTCCACTCTATAAACTACGAGAACTGAAAAGAATACCTAACAAACTTGCAGCTAATGAGAAAGAAATCTCAAAAGAAAATAGGTTGTAAGAAACATGCTCTAGTAGAGAATACAAAAAGAAGCAATCAAAAGAGAAGAGTGAAGCCGGAGAAATGTCACGAAGCAAAGGATGGTTTGCCTTTAAATTGTTGACTATCCCAGCTGAAAACGGAGTTACCAGAAGCAGCCGAAGCACAACTGAGGGTGGCCTTTTTAACAATGACATGTCTCTCAGGCCGTTCAGGTAAATTTATCCTGGTATGATATTTTTGTGGCATAGCGAAATATATTCCTAGCTCCCTCCTGATTTCTTGAGCTGACTCTGAACTTCTTTTCGGAATACATTCTTAATGCATAGGCCACTGTTTACCATCTCCTTCCTCATAGTGCCTAGTTCAATATCTCCAGGTTCACAATCTTCGTGATTAAATGTACCTGGAGGTGTTTTAAAAAGAATAGATTGGGCACTTCACCTGAGAAAATCAATTCGTCTTGCCCCACTTAATCTGTATTGAAACCTTCTTTCTCAATAGCTTTTTTGATAAGAAACATACAACAGCTTCAAAACGTTTTTAGTTAAAAAAAAAATGCGTTATCTGCAACCAACACAAAAGGGGATCCGTGTACCCGAAACTTCTGGTAGCATTGTAGGTTTTGAGATATTTTATTATTGTCTACACATTTCTCAATAAAAGTCCTTACTCTCAAATAAACCGCCTTCTGTTGTCTGACCCTGAAATCCTCAACAATTCCGTGATAGTTGGGATGCACACTACCGCTGTTTTCCGGTGCTTAACCCAGCGGTGATTTGTGTATTCCTTCGCAATTTCTGGAGCCATGAAATGAAGCAGTTACTTCTTCGCCTGATTTGGTTATTTTCCAGAATTTCTGGAAAATGTACTTCGCCATCCCTTAAAGGACATTTTCTTCTACCGGCGTACCTTCACATAAACACAATCACAAAAGTCCCCTGCCATCCATTGCAGGTGGGAGGGACTGAGAAACATCCACTGATCCTGCGTGGACGCGAAACATTGGCGCTGCCGTGTTTCCACACAGGCGTCATCATATCCTGCCGACAAGGGGCAGCGGTGGCGTAGTGTCCAGGGCGCTCGCCTCCCACCACGGCGATCCGGGTTCGATCCCCGGCGGTTTCACTCCCGGATTTTCGCATGTGGGGATCGTGCTGGAAGATTCCGCTTGCCGGCGGGTTTTCTCGGGGTACTCCCGCTTCCACCGCCCTTGCATTCCAGCACCGCTCCATTCTAGGGTCTTTTTTCTGTCATGTCCGGGGATGACGGTCACCTACGGGTCCCAGCTGGAAAGACCGTCACACGGAGAGTGTTGCCTTGCCCTGGGTGCACTCCCCACACGACAATATTATTATTATTATCCTGCCGACAGTTGTCCGGGCCGCGAGATACCACGTTGCCGGCGGTTTTCGCCCGGCCTGAACACAGACGTGTATGACGATAACTTTTGCACATGTAGAGGAATAGGTCTGATGGGGGAGTGTGCGTGTCCTTGCTGCCGCTGAAACGATAAAACTTTCTGGTCGCAGTGGCGATAGAAGCTTCGTGCCGTCTCGTCGTCGAAACACGAAGCCATAGATAATACGGAGACGTTCCGTAATGTGTATTTACGGAGATCAGTTTCGTTTTTTCAGTCTTTACGGATAGCAGTTCCGTACATTAATAGTGAATTTTTCTCTTCCCAAAATTACGCAACTTCCTCTTTAATACCTACAGAAGTTACCAACTGTGTGTTTTCATTGGCGACCGTTTGACGCTTTCAATTCTCGTTTATTTAGAAACATCTTTAATCCTGCTTCGTGTGTCTTGAATATAATTTTAAAAGAATAATAATGAAAATTTTTGTCGAAAGTTCCACATTCTGGTGCCGTATTTAAAACTCACGGTTTTCGTTTTCACCTCTACAAGCCTAATTAATTAGTGTGTTCACCCGCACGTGTTCCTGTGAAATATGTCTCTTTTTTATGGAGTTAATGGCCTCGTGTTTTAGAGGCAAGGGGCACGTAATTAATCCAACTTTTCCCATAGGAAAGAAAAAAAATATACACTAGAATGATCTCTTCCAATTTCCGCACAAATCTGTTGGCCAAAACTTTATACCTCCTATATTTTCATTTCCCACTGCTTTTCGTGAAAAGAAGTTGGCTTCGCAGCACAGAAGAAGAGAGAAACGATAAATAACGAGTAGTACCACTTACGGCTTCATGCAAGAAAATAATTAATTGGACTGTATTTCTAAGAAAAAATATGCGGCCCGTAAAAATGTGAGCCTACATTTACTTCCAAATTAAATGCGTTCTTCATCAACATCCTTATTTCGTGTCCACTGAGCCAAATACAGTGCCAGAATGCTGTTTATGCGTATTTCATTAATATCGGCTTGCAGTGTGATAAAATGTGAAAAACTCTTTTAAGTTTTATATATACATGCGATACGTGTATTAAATTTTATGTAGGAAATATCCTGGTTGGCGAAAATATACTGCCTGTGTACAAGTTTTTAAAGTTAAAATCGTATTTTCGTGATATCTGACACGTAATTAAATAACACGTGCATCTTTCATATCATGAGCATTTTAATTTTGAACGGAGGGGTGTGTGAGAGAACAAATAAAAATTAAAATGTAATTTTTTGAAGTACCGGATATTTGTAACATAAATAACAGGCAAAGAAAACATTACTTTAAGACACGTTCCTAAAAAAATTTCAGCCTGAAGTAATGTTATATACAGCTTTATGACATAAATCAATTTCTGTTTTAATATAGTAAAACACACATTTCTGAAAGCCAATCCAATTTGTTTATTTTATTTACGAAACATTTTATTGGCCCTGGAAATGATGTTTGTCCTGTAAGGCCGTATCTCTGATCTTTTTCAAACCGGGGACGTACCATAAATATAAGTTCACGTATATTGAATGCAAAAGTCCTAGAAAGAGCCATTTGCACCGTTGTAGTTAAGCAGATAGAAGTGAAATTGACGCGGGCAGTCCAAGGGGTTTAAGTCTTGGGAAATCTTGGACATACAGGAAAAAAAGGACAAAAAAATGAGAACAAGAGTCTTAGACAGAAATTTCTTATGAGTTTTAGGAGAAGAGGGAGGGTTGTTGCACGTGCATTAGAGGGTCTGACACACGTAGTAATTAGAACAAAACTTGGAGGGAAAAGTACTTCCCAATATAAAAAAATGCCTCCTAGTTTATTTCAATTAAATATTTTATAGAAAAATAAAGGCACATTAATAATTTTAATNTTGGTGATTCAACAGTTATTCCGGAAGGGGGGGGGGATCTTAAGGAGTGTGCAGGGGGTGCTCGATTCTGCAGGGTGGCCGCTCCGAGCGCCCCTAGCGGCTGCTCGCGGAGATAAGTGCGTGCGGTCGCAGCCGGAAACAGCTGGCTGGCCCTCAGGCAGGCACTCTACCTCTCCACCGCCTCCCCGCTTGTGGAACATCCTTGTGCGAAACGGAGAGGGGGTGGGGGAGGGCGTCGTAAATTCCCAGATTCTACAGTAACTGCATGCGGCGGTACCACGTGACGTGAACACCACCTTAGTTTCACGCGAGGAGGAGGGGGATGAAATACGACTTCTGCGCTCCACGCCACACCATGACTCCTTAGATATATCTAGCAAATAGTATGTGATTTCAAATTCTATAAGAATTATTTTAAGTCTTTCTACTTCGAAAGATAGAGGTCTGTCTCAAATAGTACACAGAAAGAGTATAATGATCTCGTAATTAAAAAAATTACTATTGAGGCATTCCTTTAAATGTTAATGTATGTGGTAATGTTAATAATGTTGTGACAAAGTTTATAATGTTACAAATTTAAGAAAAATGATGTTACTTTAATGCAAATATACATACTGTTGAAGTGTTAATTTTAATAGAGCCTCTTAAGTAATATTCCCGGAATCAAATGTCGCATTACACCACAAAATAACAGGAACAACGAATTATTTTGTGTTACTGCGACATTAAAGTTATGTCCAGCCAATTTCAACTTACACTGACTTGGCATTGTATAATGGCGTATACTAGTGAATAGCGATAACTTCGAAAAATGAAACCACTATATATGCATTTTTAAGCGTATAATGTTAAATAAATGTAACTTAGATCAGCTTTCAATCCTTGCGAAGCAGTTTACGTATGCCAAATTTCAATATATTTCTAAAGTATAAACCAATTCACCCAGGAATTACTGCTATGCTCGTCGAACATGCCATTACCTACTCCCTTTGGCCTGCAGGCTTCACCAGAAACCCCACATGAGGTATTTCCGCATAACAAGTGTGTGTTGCAGTTTGTCGTTATGTCGCATAGAATACGCATAATATGAAACGCAGATTATTATGTTAAAAATAGGATTATTCAGGCTCTTGCCCCCATAGCTCGAGGGCAGGGTGGTGGCCGAGTTTTGGTCGGAGGGTTGGGAGTTCGTGCCNCGGCTTTCAATCCTTGCGATGCAGTTTACGTATGCCAAATTTCAATATATTTCTAAAGTATAAACCAATTCACCCAGGAATTACTGCTATGCTCGTCGAACATGCCATTACCTACTCCCTTTGGCCTGCAGGCTTCACCAGAAACCCCACATGAGGTATTTCCGCATAACAAGTGTGTGTTGCAGTTTGTCGTTATGTCGCATAGAATACGCATAATATGAAACGCAGATTATTATGTTAAAAATAGGATTATTCAGGCTCTTGCCCCCATAGCTCGAGGGCAGGGTGGTGGCCGAGTTTTGGTCGGAGGGTTGGGAGTTCGTGCCCCGGTTCCTCCGCGGCAGATTTCTGGTTGCATGTTGCGAAATGTGACTTTTTCATGACGTCGGTTTTACGTGAGCTCGTCAGACGTGAAAAACACGCACTATCAAGCGTCACACACACCATGTCCAATGGCAAATGTATCGGTCAAAATATCAATAAAGTCAAGTTCAATAACACAAATTGGTAAGCCATTGGATTACGTGAAATGGAGGTCGTCAAGCACACAGGGCACGGGGTTCGATTCTCCACCCTTTCTTCAATATTTTTCTTTAAAGGTAATAATTTTTTTGCAACAAAATCATTTTACTTAATTTATTTTACTTCGGAATGTTATTTTTAAGCGAATGAAATACAATAAAAATTGTAACACAAATGTTAACATCAATTCAACACAAAATTTGTTTCGCCGTAACATAAACAACACTTTATTGCTGACAGCACATAAGATGGATATATTGTGTCAGAAGTACTCAATATAACATTTATATCAATCGATTAACAGTATATTACATTTACAGCAACATTAGTTACTGACGGCTCACAGACAACAACAAAAAAAGAGTAGTATTAACATTATTACTGTTCGCACAACTTTAGACCTTTATCTGTTTATCCTATTCGATATCATTCCCGTAGTACTGTCTACCATATTTGCTTATAGTAGTTAGACGATTCGATTCTTGCAAAGCCTATGGGCCGTGTGCAGTTTATTTGCAGCAAAGTTTAAGTATGACTTAGGATTAAATACTATGGTTTTCGAAAATGTTTATGGACACATTAGGCATACAAAACCATTAGAGTAGTTGGTATTAAATTTAACGATTCAAATAGCGCTGACTAAAAATCATGCTTATTGTAATAGCTATTATCATAATGAGAGTGGAAATATTAAAATATTTAATTTGGTCTCTAGTACTTAACTATAAACTCTATTTCTTTGGTATTAAAATGCAATCCAAAATTTTTTTTTCAATTCATAGTGAGTAGTGCTTACTGAGAATGTGGTAATTTTCAATTTAAGAAGTTTCATATGGGTAAGTACATTATTTTCTATACACATGTCTGTTCACAAACTATTATTATAAAATATTTTGTTTTTTCCTATATTTGTTTATAGTACACTTTCTTATTGCTAGGGCTTTATATATATAGGCAAAATTTTATTTGTTATGGCATGCCATACTATATGACTGTTTAAAAAACTAAACTACCTTATTAACGTAATAAGAAGAATCGGTTGCTCACAGGGAGAGTGTACCCTGTCTGGAAATTTTATATTCGGAGCAAACTTCGTGTAATGTATAAAAATATATAATTAAAAGAATGCAGTTTAATACTAAGTTTCTAGAAAATCACGACATACAGATTATTCATAGCAGCTTTCGTGTGTACAATATCTCGTTTGCTTTAACTGGCCGGTTGGCTGAGACAGTCTGACTCCACGAGCCCTAAAGATTTGGTTATACCCTCGGTGCGTGTGACTATTTGATATCTTTATTTTTCTTTGTCGTAAGAATATTCGTTTAATGCATTGCTTGAATAAATGTGTGGAAATAAATATAATATACGACTTGTAAAAATGGAAAAAAAGGTTCTCAAAAAAATAAAAATTATTTGTTTTGGATATGGTATCTTATAAATTATTCAAGCGACATATTTGCAATGTTTTAAATTTTATCGCCCCAGTATGTTAACATGATTAATTTTAATGTGTCATTTCCCAACAAGCCATAACTTCTTTACTGAGAATATATACAATTCTTTTCAGGAAATCATTAAAAAAATATATATATATAATCATGTGAATTATAACTTTAGACAATCTTATCCGATATTAATTCCTATTTTCTGGTTAATTAAATAAAGTCTATATTTATGTTATTAAGGAAATTCTTTACTTATGTATAGAAGTAAAAATTACAGATTTGAACTAGATTAGAACACTTCGGAGGAATAACTTTTACAGTGCAAGTATATATTTTCTCATAACCTTGGAGCTGTGTATGATATGTCAGTCTTTCTTACCACTCCACTTGGTTTGGTGAGAAGAAATCACATTGCTTTCCCCCCGCAGGATGATAGGTAATCGCAGAGCAAGTCCTGGCATAAATGCGTTGTTTTTTCTCTTTTCTAGAATTCGATGGATTAATGACAACGATTTTGATCATTTTCTTGCAAAATTGTCCACGAAATTCTGAACCTTGAGCCTATTGCAGTCAAACGAATATATGGAGTAACACTCCTTGATGAAAGGTAAAAGTATATTTGCGATTTTGAAAGGGTCAATCAAAAGGAAAAAACTTGAACTTCCACCTCCGTTAAGCTAGGCTGATGCAGCCTTGTCGCGGAAGGAAAACGTACATAACCAACACGTCAATACACTTATCAAGCATACCAAATTTGTTGTTATATTGGGTGTAGTTTACGTTTTTGAAACATAGTGAAATATATTCAGTTTAATGTTGAAGTGTTTACGTAAGATATCAGTAATTTTGACACAACTTACCGACTGATATATCGTTGCTTTCTATGTCACAATTAGAATTTCTTTTTTTTTACGTGTGTTGGCGTCACATAGAAATTCCACTGATCAATATTAAAACTATATGATTCGATAATCGTATGCTTGAGGGATCCTAGCTATTAACTCGCGGCAGCAGCTTGGTTTCTGGGGGCCTTCAGGAAACCTGAATAAGAAAGAAGACATGACACTTCCAGACTACCGGTATATTCTTAAAAATAATTTTGCCGAACAAAACAACAGCCTTGATATAAAAAAATCAAATAGTAGCTGCCAGTGAATTCCATTTTTAACATTTCACAAATAACAAAACTAACAGATCGAACAGAGGAGCGTGAAGTTCTTTAAACAGGTGTCCACATAGAAGTAGGTTGTAGTTGCCATTCAACAAAAGGAAATATTATTTACGAATGTGATATCTTTAACTCAGAAGTTCCTCGTAGATGAGGGGACGAGTGAGTGATATCAAAATATTCTTCCCCGGAAATTTTTCTTCAATCGGTAACATTTCTTGCGAAGTTTGTCTACTTCATTTAAGACGTTCTGAAGTGATGGCGATAAACGTGACGTTATATTCCAAAGGGGTATCCCCCACCTCGCCGCTTATCATCCTTCCTGGTTCAAACTCTTCTAATGTATAATCTCCTTCTGCTTCTTGAAAGGAATAATCCAGGCACGTTTCTATCATAAGCCCCTCTTCAATTTAAATAATTTTTTAATGCAGAATTTCAATTTTTATCCTATACAGTTCTTGCTCTATCATTAAAGCATTATGAATAATTAAAACTGAAAATCTCGAAGCAATAAAATTTTTTCAGTACGAAACTTCCTAAGCGAACAACTGTATTCTTAAATCCCAATCCTGACATGTTGAAATAATAAGAAGATTGTTTATGATATCTCCTCTTAAAAACCTAACTCCTGACATCATTATGCGAAACATTTTTCGTGACTTGCTTTATTCACTATAAACACACCACATGACACTTTCAATCATTACCAAAGTCGGGGATTAACCAGGATTGGGCACGTGTAATACATAACGTAAAAAACATGTATTTTACAAATGTATTGTAATATAAAATACGTAGAAAACCCATATATTCATAATTTTCGTCACACTCCAACATACAGTTCTTTCCCTTTGCACGAATTTAGGCTATGTTATGCTTTAAAGTGTTTCGTAAGACTTTTGCTTGTTGTTCAAAGAAGTAGGTAATTATCGCTATATTAAAAAAATTGTGAGATATTTCAACTACCACAAAAAAAGTAAGAACTATTTTTTTTAACTGCAGTATTCTTCTAAAAGTTCACTACACTGAATGAATTGTCTAAGGGATAAAATTCGTGCATTTAGTGAAAATAATATTCTGATATAATTATATCTAGACATATGAATATCTTCCAAGTGGCAAGTGAGGCTACAATGGCAGTTATAAATCGACACGACAAAATAACATTATATTTTTGGCTGAATTTTTTTCTACTAAGTAAGCCAATAGCTTATAATTTTGAGTTTGCGCCCATACAGATAAGCGAGATACACCTTATTAAAAGTACTGTTCATAAGTTGATCATAATTTTTTTTAAGCAGGGATATTATATAGGGTGAAATAAAATATCCGTCTAATGATGACACATTTTCCTTATCGTTGCGACCGGAAAAGATTCTAATTTTCGCCATTGTTAGTCCTGTATAATTTACACTTTTCAGTAAGCTAGTATGAGGATTGGTGTGTATATTTCTCTCGCACCAATATTTCGAATGCTTTCATTACCTTTATCTGAAACCTAGTGATCAAGCAAATGTGATAACAAAAAACCGCTGGAGGAAAGGTATTAATTTATGTTAAGTGAGTGATACAGACAAATTATTTACTTAAACAAATGTTAATTCAGCGTTCTCTATTTTTAGCGTTTATGTACGTGTTATCCAACTCTAATAACGTAACGTCTTTTTTTACTTTTCCTCTGGTATTCTAAAAAAACTAAAATAACATCTAAGAAATTAAGTAACTTTACTGTAATAGAAATGTTTTTTCTTGTGTAATCTTGGAACGTAATCTCGTTTTTGCTACTTTACTTACAGACTTGTAATTTGATTTCTTTTATGCTGCTTCTCTTAAACTTTATATCTAGATATATCATAAAAGTAGTTAGAAATGGTATGTTCTGCGTCAAGGGCTGGGGGTTGGTGAGAAGAGGACGAGCCGGCGGCCATATTGGATGACGCCCCACGGAAACCTCTTGCTGTCATTCCTCGCCAGCAGCGGCCATCCTGGATTTCCCTTTTCTCCCTCAGGAATTTCCCTTTTTCCCTTGGGTTTTTTCTCATATTCCTTTAGGTCGCTCTTCTCCAACATTCATTTCGTTGGGACTTTCTTATATTCCTCCCGGTTTCCTTCCTGTCGCACATCCGTTCTATCCCTAGGGTTTTTCTCTCATATTCCTTCCAGTCGCTCACCCCTCTCTTACTTTACGGGGCCCTCCTCCATTACAATCGACGTCGTCTGCTGTAGGAAACCATTTTTAATTCCCACCGCCAGTAAGCCGCTGCAGGTGGCCATCTTCAATTCCTGCACCCACCACCAGAGTGTTTGAAGTACGATAGTTCGCAGCTAGGAGCGCTGGTATCGGCACGGCCATTTTCTGTGTTGGTTAGTTCACTCGTCGCCTGCAGAGACGTGCTAGCATCGGGGAGTGCAGGTCAAATGTCGGCCGCCAGAAGCGCTGGGAATTTTTTTCAGTTGGTAGCTGTTTCAGAATTCAAAAAATTCAGGAGGCATGCGGTTTCAATCCGACCAACCTCAGGTCGCCAGTCCGACGTCTAGACCACACGACCACCATTGCATGGGAAGAGTTAGGACATAAAGCAATGTGTATACTCGCATCGGCCTACACACACTCGCCAGACAATAAACTTGTAATCGCAAAAAAAATCGACATTTCGTGGTTATGAAAAGAAAGTAAATACTCACATCGGCCTACACACTCTCCAGACAACAAACTCATTATCATCGTATAAAAAACTGCAGGCACCGCGCAAGTGCGTACACACACTGGTAAAAGTTATATATAAATTAATATCATAAAAAAATCATCATTGTGAAATTCAGAAAAATTACTATGTAAAAGTTATATTTGTATCCATACAGAGCCAATTGCTCAGCAATGTACATGTTCCTCAATCATCTGGTTTTTTCATATTACTTCTGGTCTCCTTTCTACTGGTGTCCTGGCGGGGACGAGTCTCATGCTTCACCATTCCAACTTGGTTATCTCATATCCCTTCTCATCCCCTTTCACCTGGCGTCCTGGCAGGGTCGAGTCTAATGTTCTGTCATTCCACCATCATACACACACGCAATTCAGATGCGACGCACATACATGGCGATAATGTGCGAGCATGTACGCACTTCCCTATCTCCACCTTGTCCGTGCATTCGAGCGCACTCACTTCAGTAACTTCAACTTGTCCATGCATTGAGCGTGGCACGCAGCTATGCTGGCTCATGCACGCTAGCCTAGAGTCACACCATGCGTGCGTCAAGTACGCCTTAAGCCCACTTATAAGCATGGTTGGATGTAATTCCCGAACTGTTAAAGATACACCCACAAAATTCATACCATAGGCATCATCCCCCGACAACGAAAAGGACTACGGGGTCAGGTAGGCCTTAAGCCCTCTTATAATGATAGTTGGCTGTTATTTCCGAACCATTTAAGATATTAAGATACATCCAATAAATGTATAGCATTGGTATAACCCCCAACGACGAAAAGGGCCGCAGGGTTAAGCATGCCCTTAACCCACATATAAGCATAGTCACCGACAATTACCCACCCACCGAAGCTATAGGCACCAAATTCATATCATAAACACATGGCTGAATTCCGACGTGCAGCATGCAAAACACTCACCCTTGCATGCAGTACTCGATGCAAGTAGCTCAAAAAAATGCCAGACGTACGATATTTTTCAGTAAACATTGTCAGCTTAACACGTGGGTCGGGGTTACCTCGTGCAAGATAAAAAACCGTTCCATACATGAAAAAATTAAGTTACATAATAATAAATAATAAAGGCTCAACATAGACGCAAGTGTGCTGCGAGCACAATATCTACTATAAAAAAATATAACCTGATAGTTCCACAGTCCATCATAGCGATATCAGTATTACTATTGCGATGAGAATTTGAGTAAAACGCTGGAATGCCCGGCAACGGGAAAAAGATCTCATGTTCACAGGGACCAACCTGAAAAAAAATTCTACACTATGTCAAGTGCAGTACACTATCCACCAGCAGTGACAATTTTAAGACCCATTACACGACTTTTGAAGGCTGTGTTCCTTTGCTTGCCACTAAACATCATGCACTTAAACCAGTGGGCATGCAAGAGACGATGACAATGCTACATACAGGTGATTATATATAAAAAATGCAAAGCAAAATAGTTATAAACACCTACCAACTAACACGTATTGCACAATCGACGAGCACTGTGCATTGCGTCAGTCGCTGCTAGANATAGTTATAAACACCTACCAACTAACACGTATTGCACAATCGACGAGCACTGTGCATTGCGTCAGTCGCTGCTAGAAAAGGCCATGCGTCTGAAAACTGACGTGGTAGCATTGGTTTGTACGGCAGAATGGCAAACCCGATTTTCCCCACTTACACCCTCCGACCGATCTACGCTACAGTACAGGCGCACACGATATCCTCTACCAACCAATGCATAATGTGTGAGCATCGAGCAGCGTACGTAACATTAGGCTAAAATAAAATACCATGACAGAGTCGTGAAGCAGGGGGAGCGACAATGTTGACACTGGTACATACCNCACATTAGGCTAAAATAAAATACCATGACAGAGTCGTGAAGCAGGGGGAGCGACAATGTTGACACTGGTACATACCAATGCAAACGGATAAAAAAAAATATATATTTAAAGGAAACTAGTTATAAGCACTTACCAACCAGCGCATATTGTCCGTCGTGTTAGATGATGATATTCAATACCAGGCAGTCCTGATCAGCACGGCAGAATAGCAAACGATTTCCTTACGAACCGATCGGAATGAAACAGACAAATTCAGATTACAGCCAACACTCAACAACCCGCATGACTAGCGGTGGAACGCGCCCACTCGCGCGCTGGTGTATAATAGGGGCGATCAAGGGGGAGCTGTGCAACGATGGCACGTGTGAGGACATCGGCAACAGCCACCGCTGCCACTGCCAGAGTGGCTACATTGGCTCCTACTGCCAGGCTGCCAGGAGGAGATCAACAAGTTCGAAAGCGCACCCTGCCGCTATTTTTAAGAATGAAGAAAAAATATGTGAACACTCTGGGAAAACCCATTTGCCTCCGCTCGTAATACCAAGAACCGTGATGTCTTACAACCTTGACCTATGGCCATTATTTCTGACGACTACTACGCTAGGAATGAAGGGAAAAAAACTCATACTTTGTTTATAAAACAACCATGGGAACACTCTGAGAAAATACATGTGCCTCATCCACCACAGCAGGAACCATGAAAACAAGCAACCATGACCTTTACCTTGACCTTGGATAACGTCATGTGACCTTGACCTTGGATGACATCATGCGACCGTGACCCTTGGCTACCATCTCGAACAAAATCTACAGCTTAAAACAAAAAAAGAATCCCAAATTTTTTAGAAAATTTTTAAATCTGTAAAAATATCAGAACCTGCAGGTTTCAATTCTGCATTCTGTCACAAATTCTGTAAAAATATAAGAAAATTATTGCAAAAAAAATTAAGTTTTCAGGTAATCAACGTGCTTAAATATCATTAAACTGCGATCGGAGTCTACCCACTTATCTACCTGTTTGTTATTTTATATCATTACTGCCAAACGTGTGTTCATGAAATTTTCAAGTAGTTACTGTTTGCTATTGCTAAATCTCTATATATATCTTTTTGTAGTAATTTTGTAACCAATTTGGTTTTAGTAATATTTCACCTCCACTTTAATTTTTCAGGTTGCAGAACATAGATTACGAAATAACCGCTGTGGTCTGTTCATGCATCGCTATCCCGTTTGGCTACAATTTTTTTCTTTGGAAACGGTAATGGTTGCACATTTAAAAGAGTATTAATAGTTCCGCTAAATGAAATTGCTGACTTTTACAGAGGGTAATGTCGATATAAAATCGTATGAAAGTATTGTAGTTTTATTGACAGTTATTATGATTAAACACAAAAAATTGGGTAAATAATATATATATATANGTATGAAAGTATTGTAGTTTTATTGACAGTTATTATGATTAAACACAAAAAATTGGGTAAATAATATATATATATACCTTCATCAAATTTCATGCCCAAATGTAAATGTGAGTGTTTAAAAATTACAATGGTTTGCTGNAATATATATATATACCTTCATCAAATTTCATGCCCAAATGTAAATGTGAGTGTTTAAAAATTACAATGGTTTGCTGGAAGTTTTGGTAATGTAACTGTTAACCAAATATTAGTGTTGAGCATGAACTCATGAGTAATTCATGAAATCTTCGCGTCGGTCATATTCCTGAAAAATAATATCTTGTATACTTAAGTTTTGCAATTCTTAATATTCAGTAGTTATTATAATAATATAACTTTTCAATAATTATACCCTCTGCGGTGGTAAAATGTTTCTTTATTTCTGAGTTTATTCTCAATTCCGCGAACGCGACGATTCCAAATTCAGTGGTATTATTCAGGTCTATCTAGATGTCGTAGACGCCCTTTTATCTCTCCCCTCCACCCTCTCTTTTCACGCTGAACAATTTCATATATTTCCCTCGACTTTCTCATTTTAATGACTTGCCCCTCGCTGGCGCGTAGAGAGATTTTTGTGAAGAGGCCTGCGTCTCGGAACACAAGACTCCTTGCGTGGGTGTGGCCTTGATAGGGGTGGAGGAGGGGGTTTCGTCTTCACTGTGGAGCGGAGACAAAACAATCGCAACGAGCACACAAGGGCGAGAATTCGCAATATAAAAGGGGTAGGAGTGTTGCCGTGGGTGGATGGGGGGAGGGACACGAACCTGAAGGGCGGGAAAATGAAAAGGTTGGAAGGCGGTTGGCAGGCTGCGATTTTATTATTTCCTTGATCTTTTGAGGAGACTGCCACCCCCTCCGCAGCCTCGCCGCGTGGAGTTTGCTTTCCCTGGCGAGGAGGTAGAAGGGGGGGGGGTGGTAGTCGTTCGTCGCATCGTGTTGGCTAAGGGTGCCCGCACGGGATATGGGATTCCTGGAGGATTTCTGCGTCTTCCCTAGACCTCCCAGACAGAAACAGTCATCGCGGTACGGTCCAATGTAGTCCGGCCGGTCCATTACGGTGATACGAAATCTGAAACACTACCACCATCCCACGAATAAACACCTCGCAGATAATCATGGAATATACAAAAGGAAAGCAAACATTTATGGAATATACATAAAAAAAAAGCATAGCAATTAGACCTTCCTCACGTTACCGATACAAAATGTGAAACTGTTGAGTGTTTCTGACGAAAAAAATTATTTTTCCAATGTCACAACAAATAAACGCTAAAGTTGAGTTGAGAGATTTGGGCTGCTCTTAACAACGAGGTCTTAAGAGCCGAGGAGGGGAAATGAGGTGAGATTGAATCAGCGTTGGAATGCAAGAGCGGTGGAAACGGGAGATCCCCGAGGAAACCCACCGACCAGCGGCATAGTTTGGCACGATTCCTACTTGCGAAAATTGGGGAGTGACCCGCCCGGGGATTAAACCCGGTTCGCCTACGTGAAAGGTGAGCATTCTAACCGCTCAGCCGCCATGGTCCCTAAACACTAAATAAATACAAAACTGACGTAATGGTGTCTCTGATTTGGGAGGGTTTCTTTCTTCCCACTGTGAGATAGAACCACGCATTCTACAGGTTCCAAACACTCTGTGGCATGCTTGTCATCAATGTGTTGATGTCATCTTGCCGAAGAAGGTCCCATTCCTTCTGGGCAGCTCTTATAAGATATGCAAGTGTTTCTGGAGGTTGGGGACGATTATAAAAGGCTGTTTTCCAATTGCCCAAGCCATGTTTGATGAGTTAGTGCGCTTTCTGTTGGTCACAAAAGAAATACATAACTCCTACGATCCAAACTGCCCTATTGCACAATATTCCATACTTTATGTGAGGTGTATATATTCACTTGAATGAAAGAGTTCCCTTCAAATAATAATTTTATTTGTAACATCGGGAAATGGGAGTAAAAACTAGAATAGCTGTTCAATATGTTCTCTGTTTTGTATATAAACAGGGCACCTCTTATTTTTAAAGTCAGTCCGACAGAATTTCTGGAAGTGACATAGGTTCATAAAAAAAACACAATGTTCAAGATGATTGGATGAAAATTTGAAATGCACTGCACAAGACTTGCAGCTCATCGTGATGAAAGGAAAATCAACCGAAAATAAACTATTTGGTAACACTAAATCTCAATGATTTTAAACATTCATTAATCGAACACTGAGCAACAATAACATGAAACCAAATATTATATATTGCACTAACATCGAGCATAGTTACTTGTTGGATGGGGGGGCAGGGGATTGGAAAGATAATACAAAGACTATAAATGAGAGCCGGCGAGACTAGACCTGCCCTATAGACANGGTGGAAGGGGGGGGGCAGGGGATTGGAAAGATAATACAAAGACTATAAATAAGAGCTGGCGAGACTAGACCTGCCCTATAGACACCAATATTGGCTCACAGAAATAAATAACATATCTAAACACAGAAGAAACTGTTCGTAAAACACGTAGGGCAAAGTGGAAACTTTACACCATCAACGCCATTGACTTCCTACTTCTCACTAGTTGGTTTACGCGGTTACGATTTCACTGAGAAAATATTTGAATAAAGGAACTATATTCCTGTTGCCATAACCTTCCAACAGACGTAATCTAAGGATATAAAGGCGTGGTACACTCACGGTGTCATAGCATTTTTTGAAACCATTCTTTTATAAATCACCCCAAGTGCAACAATTTTGCCCGTTTTTTAAAATAAATAATATAATAATCATTTATTACTATAGTCAAAATTAAAGTATAAATTTTTTATTAGGTAAAATTTTTATCAATATACTGCCAAATTATAAAATTTCTTTCGTAATTAATATGAATTAAAATAAGGGACAGCAGTGTTGCGTTCGCAACGGTTAAAAACAAAAACGATTTCATTCAAAATATGATAAAATTAAATTTTTATACGTATTTTTTAATAAATGTTTCTCATTGTCGTTTAAAATTTCCGGTATTAAAATTAAGTGTTAAAAATTACTTGATAAGAGCAAACTACGGTGCAAAGACTGTCTCTTATTTTTTTTCCCCCTCTAAGGACACATAATAAGAAATTTAATTAGAACTTCAGCAAAGTTTAAGTGTGAACTAACCGTTAGTTGAATACAGCAGTCTGATGGACTAGTGGTAATTATAAGACGCAGCCAACACTGACACTATCGCGCAGCAAAGTATGTCACACAACACAGGTACAGACCTACGACCAGCCTACGCCTTATTTAGTTACTGACCAGGAAACTATGTCTTCAGGCATGAGGGGTAAGTATCACAAGGCTTCTAAGAAATTACGTCTTTTCTAAAAAAAATATATCTATATGTACAACAGCTCCTTATTTGTATCGCTTTTAATGAAGCTTTCAGTGAAGTATGAAACGTCCCAGATGAAGAAGCTTTTGGCGTGAATAGACATTGTTACTTCAAAAATTATTAAATCACTTGATCGCAAAAGTTTAGTTTCCGGGCACCCCTACAATTGAAACCAATCAAAATATGAAATAATAAAAATAGAAAAAACACGAGGAACAGCAATTAAAAAATGTTTGTTACTGAAGACTGTAACACTACTGTTGCTCACGCAAGCAGAATTTTTGCTTGTCCCGATTGAAAACATGTGCTATCTTGTCGTTTGGGTATAACCAACTGAACGAAATATAACATTAAGGGAGTCCGTAGCACGAAGTTGTTCCGTTTTGAAAAGTACACGCCATTCGAGTTTTAATACCGTGAGTCGGTACACGAAGAACCTCCACATGGAATACTGGACCTGCGGAAGCCCAAAGCAGGAAGCTGCACCGTGGTGCATGATCATATTTTTTTGCTGACGTCTTGGCACAGGAGCACACCGCTCGAGATTACCGTAAATTATCGAAATCTTTCAACATTACTAGACTTCGTACTACATATAAGACACGTATGTTACGTGGAACTATCTCATGATCGTCGTGAAGTACGAGGAATCAGTGATCTAGAGAGTCGAATAATAATTGAAAACACTTTCTGTTAGAAGAATGAGCTTTTATTGACTTCAGGCTATTGAAGAATACTTTTATAATTTCTTTGGCATAACATTCTGGTAGTTGGTTGTGTAACAAACTTCCAAAGGTTACTAAATGTTCAGAGAAGGCCAATAATTTATTTCATTATTATTGGTTTCTTATGCATCTACGAGTATACATATTATGAAACTCAACGTCTCTCTGTCTGTCAGTTAGTGCACTTATCACTCTAAAACCACTTATCCGATTTACGTGTTTTTATTTTTAATTCAAAACTATGTTCTCTGGTCAGGTTTTAGTATATATTTTCTTACGTCAAGTACCATAAGGAATAAACAGTGACGATATAGTGAATCAAGTCGGAAAAAGGTTTGCCGCCAGCGCGCTCTCTTGCAATACGCTGTCTAAATCAATTCCCGCCTTTACTTTAAGATATATCAAAGGTATTGTGTAATAAAATTATGAACAAGTAGATTAAACACACATTCATTGGGTAAGCGCTACAATTAAATCAATTTAATAGAGGCAAAGAGGATTACGTGGAAAACTTGGTAGCGGAGGTTGTAAGTGCGTGCACAGGTCAAATGTACAGGTTTTTCCTATCGGAAAGGCATCAAAGCAATTTACTGAAGTTGAAGGGGAGAAATTGGATAAAAAATCAGCAGACACAATAAGCATACAATATTTTCATTATTGTGTTTAAGTTATTTAAATTTTGACTTGATATTTTGATTTTGCTGGCTTCTTTAAATGTATCGTCTGTCAAAATGAGATTTTGAGCAGCTGACGTTTAGTGGAGTGGAGATATTTGGCGGCTCTTAAGTTCTAGGACTTGAGAGCCGACGAGGACGAAGCGAGGTGAGTATGGAACAACGCCGGAATGAAAGGGCGGGGGAAACGGGAGGTCCCCGAGAAAACCCGCTGACCAGTGGCATCGTCCGGCACGATTCCTGCATGAGAAAATCTGGGAGCGACCCCACCTGGAATCGCGCCTTGTTCGCCTAGATAGGAGGCTAGTAGTCTAACCACTACACCGCCGTGGCCCCCAGCTGACGTTTAGTATAGCCTTAAAACAGAGAAGGATTCAGGCTCATTTCGGCGTCAAGAACCACTTGACGGATTTCGTGCAAGTAATTTAAATTAATCCTGTACGTTATAAAGAATAAAGATTTTATTATACTGTATATCCAGCAGATTGGACAATGAGCAAATTTGTGGTTTAAAGATGATACCAAAACTGAACGTTACATGCCGCTCATCTTTGCGTCAAAGACCATTAAACGGATTCGGTCACCATTTCAATTTATGCGATTAACCTTTGGATATATATGTTTATATAATGTGGCTAGAATTCCAAAATGGCGAATCTCGACCCAGTTTTCAGTTACAAAGCGCTGTGTTGGTCACGTGGACAACAGCACACGCTCTTCCCAAAAAGGTGATAGGGATCGATTCACGACTGGGTCGCTCTCGAATTTCGCACACAAGAAATTTGGCAGACTTTATATTTAGCATGCAGTTTCTTTCAGGTTATTCCCATTCCTTCCTTCAGCTTACCGTCTCCTCTTCACATTTCTCCACTCTAATGGCTGTTTAAATACCCATTTTTTCTATAACTTTTCAATTTATCAACTTCATACTACCAACCAGCCGGTTAATACTCTGGGGACTACACAAGTATACGTATTAACATCATTTATTTATGTTGAGAGAGCGGTGTTTTAAATTCGCGTAAATGAGGCACCGTTCCAGCATCGAAAAATGTGAAACTACACGAAAAGAACCAATAATGACAAGTGCCGGACTTCCGCCTGGGCGAACAAGTCACCTGCCTAAGGCATTAGCCGCGAGAGCGGGAGGGTCTTGGCCAGGGGAAGTAACTGTTTTATTTTATTTATGAAAAAAATCAAACAGGAACGTACAAATGCACAACAGTAATTAAATTAATAGAGGATACAGCGCTATTTATTATTACAGTAGCCAAAATTGGATAATTTTATTGACCCATGTAAAAACGATTTGATCTGTCCTTGATCTAGCATTGATCTAGCAATTTAGTCTAGGAGAAGCCTAGCCCAGTGGACGAATATGGTCTAAAAGATTTTTATTTTTATTAATTTAGAATTTTTGATGATATATAAGGCATTTCCTGTGTATTATTGATGAGATTTATTTTACCTAAATGAAATAGGTTATTTTGTAAAAAATACCAAAAAGGGGGCCAGGACTCTGTAATTGCCTAGGGGCCCTGGGCTTTGAGCACGGTACTGATTATGACATTGTATAAGGAAGTCTCATAGCTGCATTTGAAAATTAGCTTACACCTTTGAGTTGTACAAAATGTTACCGAGCTCCCGCTTTGCGTGTCTACAGGAGATGTCGACAATTGTTTGTAACCATGCAGAGGAAGCCGTGTTCAAGTAGTGCACATTGTTTATGTCATTACTCTGCCTAAAGACAAAAACCACGGCATTCAGTCAGTTTGAAAACAATATTAATTAAAATTGTTAATTTTTCCGAAGACGACAAAATAGTGATAAGGATAAGAGCATCTGCTTAAAGAGCTCGTTTACTTGGGGAAAAGTGAAAAACTCATACTAAGTCAAAATTTTACTTTCGAAAGGATTATAACAAAAACTGGCCAATGTGCGTTTGGATATCGCTAATTATCTACCGTGGTTTGACGAGTATCGTGAATTGAATACTCTCGAATATAATTTTTAGTAACCAAGGCAACGTGGATGGGAGTGATCAAGCGTATAAAAAAAAATATTTGTCAACGAGAGTCGTACTATTTGAACTGTCGGTACAAACTATATTATGGAAAATGGTGTAGAAAACTAGCTATGGCCTTGCATGATCAGTAAAGGAGAGACACGAATTTGGAAATTAGGAATTAAAATAGTTATTTGCAAAATGTCAGAAACTATAATGTGAGATGAAACAATAAATTCGTGATTAGTTTTAGCTTGATTTGATATCTCTCATCGGTGAACATTTGGCGGTAATAACCTCGTCCATCATTAGTAAATTAGGAAGTGGCATATTAACAGCCAATAAATGTTTTATTTACCAGTTAGTATTAAGCGATCGTTATTCCAGGTTTTCAGGGGTCAGTCTTTCTGTTACTAATCACGTTCGGTAATAGGTCATATTACATTTAATTTCCCATTTTTCATTAAGCATCATATCACAAAGTTTGTACGTGTAGTCCAGGATAATCATGCAGATGAAAGAGTTTTCCTACAAATGTATCAAAGAAGCTCAAAGGTGTTATTATGTACGTATAAATCGTATAATACATGGTAGGTAACGGTTAACAAAAGCATAATATCCTCAAGCGTTAATAAATTAGCTCTTTCGGGGTAGGAACAACTGTATTTCACAAAAGTTGATAGTGTACGAATATAACTTGAGAGTACATAGAAAGAACATCAATGAAACAAACTAAACTCAGAAAGGTAATATTGATATATTTGTCCCCAATGCTCGTATGGAGAAATTAATGTTGAAATACGTTTTTTATTTCGAGATTTGTAGAGCGAAGATTGTTTCTTGTACATACAGATAACAGTTATAAGATGGAGGTTATATTTTTTTGTTATCTGGGTAAAGCAAGTTTCGTTAAAGAATATGGGTTTTAGTTTAATTAAATGAAATGTAAATTTATTTCGGTACTACGTAGAATTAGCTAGTCAAATAAATAATACAAAATTTCCTGCCTCTCCAGTGTCCCACAAGTCAATCACAGTTTTCATTCCCCACAGTAGGCCATCCACGGTTACTTCACACTTTTATGAAGTCCTGCTAAAGTTCTACTTCCAGGATATTCTTACGCCTACTATTAACTAAGCTTAATGGAGTAAAGAAAATTACACCAAAGGGACAGCGCACCGCATCCATGCACACTCAGTGTTATATAAGTTTGCATTAGAACTACTTCTTGCTAAGCATCACAACAATCATATTTTCTCCCTTTTTTATTAATATTAATTACAAATTAAACATAATTCATTAATAACATATAAGTAAATAAAGCTAAACGTAACAACACATATGGTACTTTAATGTTAACACAAGTACATATAAAAAAGCTTGTGATACACGGCATACATAGGAAACCACCAAACACGTCATGGGTGAAGTGATTTTTCGAAGGTTGCATACCAAGTTCTCTCTGCAGTCTTACTACACTCGCTGATTGCCAAGTACTTCGTGATTACCTCTGCCGTCAACGTCAGTAGCATACACTCGTTCTCGTCGTGAGGCATTATTGCCGTCGCCTCGACGACTGCTATCCTCGCACGCTCCACTCACGCCCAGCACAAAAGGTCATTCCAGAACTGTCATCCTGGAGGTGCAGTGCGACATCTTCAGATGACGCCATCCCTTCCAGGTCGTTCTTCACATCGCCAGCTGCTCGGATAAACAACCACAGCATTATATAGTTTTATGATGGAAAGCTATATCGCGGTATACTTGCCACGCATTTCGTAAGCACCTCATAATACCCTGCATGTGCACGAGCCTGGTAGACACCCTTACCCCTTCCCCTCCTCAGTCCCTGACTTCTGCCTCGCCGTTCGGGGGAGACAAGTGCTTGGCATGAGATAATGGGTAGAGAGGAGCCCCAATTTACCGCGGACATGTTAAGTTGGTGGCCTAACGAGAGATATCGCGTCCAAGGCAGAGAAGCATGGGAGCCGTTAAGGACCACACTGCCACGTGCATCAAGTGCGCTATCGCCACTATACGCACGGCTATGAATGAGGTGCAGCATTCTCGTAGTGCAGCTGCATGCATCTGTGGCACTTTAAGTGGTTACACTATAACTTTATTAATGAAAAGTCTGTAGTAAAATTCAGTACAGGATCCTGCCGTAGTTTCGTTCGAGTCCGGGTTGTGTACGGCCGTGAGATACAACAGTCTGAGAAAGCCGTTTTTAAGGCTTTTGAATGGAGGGCCTCATAATAATATTTCTAGTATACGCGATATGTTTAAAAGTACGGTCTCGTCCTCGTATGAGATACGTTTACGTTTTATTTTCCTAGAGAAACAAATTTGAAACACGGTTAATAGTTTCGTCAAAAAACACATATTTCAAATATGCTGAATGCAGTTCAAGCTCTAGGCAGGCTTAATAACCTACAACAGTATCTTTATGATATTCCATGTCACGTCGTTTGAAGAAGCTGTGTGGTTTAACCTACTTTGCGTAGGAAAAGCAGATAGTTTTCTTTCCGAAGGAAAAGAAACTTACGAGATCGCTTCCTTGTCTGTGTATGTATGTATTTGTGTCTATGAATATATGGTGTGCTACACGCCCCACCCTCCTTTTTCCTTCCTGGAAAAGTTTTTGAATCCGTGAACCTAATTTCCTAAACTTCACATGCGTACAATATTTAGTAAGGACGCCTGAATCTCCATTTTCGAGAAACGTTTCGATGCCAAATTTGGTTATTGTGGGATGGCCTCTCCACACTGCCGAATACAGTGCCGAAGAGTGTCGTGGGCTAAGGTGGCCCGCCAGTGTTCCTTGTGGTCTCACAGTACTTATTTGTAACACAGAAACAATCACCTGTGTGCTCGAGACTACTATAAGGGTGATCGTATTCCTCCCAGGTGGAAGTTTCTGTGTCTGTGATCGATCTAGACGTCAGAGCAGAGGTGATGGTATCTAACGAGTGACTGATAGAACTGGTGCACTCTGGTGTAGAGTATGCTATTGGACGATATGATTATTTTCTCGGGAGGTTAATGATATCCTTTAATTGATTGATGTGATATAATCCTTAGGAAATGTTTTTGTCCGAGCGGGAATTTTCTTTTGCAGTCATTATAAGATAGAAAATGGAACTGCAGTGTAAAATACATGGTTTTGGATAATGTTATTAATAAAAATTATGTTGAAAATTACAATTAGGCCCTTTATTAAACTAATACTTGAGTTTTTTCACGAACCTGGTCACGCCAAGGTTTTCAAAGAATTCTGTTTTATCTTTGTCCAAAATTCGTGACAAAATATATAAACTAAGAAACGCTTCTTATGTGGGGAATTTTTCATTGCAAATTCCATTTTTTTTTTTCATGCTACAGATGTGAAAAGTATGCCGAACATATAGCCTATGCGCCTCAAGTAACTAGCAATTTAATTACAGAAAAATTTCCGTCCTGGTTTGTCTTCCGTTCTTTGGAAGATTCATACAAGAACTATTTATTATCACAAATATTTAGTATTACACAGGGGGAGGGGAATGAATTGATTGTCGGAAAATTTTGGTATTATGTTACGAAAACCATAATAAAAAACTTAAANACAGATGTGAAAAGTATGCCGAACATATAGCCTATGCGCCTCAAGTAACTAGCAATTTAATTACAGAAAAATTTCCTTCCTGGTTTGTCTTCCGTTCTTTGGAAGATTCATACAAGAACTATTTATTATCACAAATATTTAGTATTAGACAGGGGGAGGGGAATGAATTGATTGTCGGAAAATTTTGGTATTATGTTACGAAAACCATAATAAAAAACTTAAANGACAGGGGGAGGGGAATGAATTGATTGTCGGAAAATTTTGGTATTATGTTACGAAAACCATAATAAAAAACTTAAAACGATTATAAAACTTCAGTGCATGAGAAAGTGATTACACCTTTTCACCACGAGCACAATATTAAGAGGAAAAATGTGATAATCGGACATTATATTCAAGTTAAAATCCAATAAACATGGTTTTACTTATGCAGATAATAATGATAACTAGTTTTGGTCGTTCGCAAAATACATAAACTTCTCAGTTTTAAAAGTAAAACTCTATGGACTAAATGTGCAATATCATTAATTTCTTAAGGAGATGCCAATTGTTAAAAACTTTGAGCTATTTATGTTCACCAATGTATTCCAAAACGAGAACAGAAGACAAAAACAAGTTACTAACCAGCGCTTCCAGTGTCCATACTTCTCGTATTCTCAACATTCTGGCACAAGGATCGTCGAATGGCACAACTTTCCTCAAAGTGCTCTCGGCGGAGAACTTGCTCAGTTTTCGCACCTTGCAGCCTTATCTATAGCACTGTGTTCCCAAGTTCCTGATTATTCACACTCCTAGCATTCCTGGCGCTTGAGTAGAGGATGCCACGGGCACCAATTTTAGTGACGATGTTCTTCATGGTTGCCTCCAATTTCTTAAGGGTATTCTTGATGCAGTCTCTATAGTATTTATGACATATTGTTGCTGCCTGCAATGCATGCTGCAATATTGTCTCGTGTTTCGTTGATACTATTTTTCATGCCTAGGAAAATGTATATAGTATGTTGCATAGTGTTGCTGTGTGTACTGTACATCGAATGTACGCATTGGCTATTCTCGTGCATTCTCAAGGCATCCCTCTAGGAATAGGTGAGCCAGCCGCACATCGTCCTGCCTTAAACATCTGCAATTTCTCCCATGGTTACTGAATGCAGACCCATAATTTGACACGGTGGGTGTGTCAGAGAAAGTGGTCGCCAAAATGCACTATTAAGCCGATATAAATTTGGCGTACTCTAAACTTTGTAATTATGGCAGAGATTTGAGTATAATGAGAGCTGTACCTTTCAGCATGGCTGCAAGGCAGTAAACACGCTGTTCCACGGACTAGCCAATAAAAGTTTTAACGATTCCGTACTGGTACTGCTTTCAAGTGGTCTGATTAACATTTGGAGAAGAGCTGCCTACCCTTCAAAATTGCAGGGTCTCTCCGGGCATGCTACCCTTGATGTGAATTTTCTTCTTCACACTGCTCTCAGCCTCCCACTAGGCACCAATGTAACTTCACTATATGCTCGTCACACAATAACTACTAACTTGATGAGGTATAAGGTATGGCCATTCTTTCTTCAATGCACTCATTTCCTATTTCACTTCACCCCTCTGTATTGTCCATTCTGTCACAAACACCATCAGTTTTCTTGATCACAGTTTCGCTAACACAATTTCATTTCCCTATATACATTTACTACCAGGATTTCTTTCCCTTCATCTACATTCACATTCACACTTCGGCTATCTATATACACTTCCGTTCCAATTTAAAAATTTTCCTACACAGATTTGCATTGACATATTTTAATTTTCTATTTGTGTGTCCATTCATATAAATAAGTTTCTTTTCTGCATTTACATTCTCGCTATTTTCTTGGCCAGCTCATTAAACGATTTATTAACACATTCTATATGCGTGCCTAGAATTTCCAAACATCAGAGATGACGCTGAGAATACCTATAGAAAGTCCCCAGACCAAGCCAGGGTCTACCACGCTCCCCATACGAGAATCACTGACGGAAAATTCTAGCATGATGACGTCTGGCATTAAAGTGGGACGCCTGGCAGTGTAAGCTAGTTTGTAATAACCATTTAGCTGTACAGCCCCCCCCCCCACCTTTTCTCTTTCTCTAAAATGCTGGAGCTGAAAGTGTATAATGATTTTATATTACTTATGTGACATTTATTGAAATCTCCTCTTTTCTAATGCTGAACTTAAAACGAAATGTAAATATTATTAGCCAATTCTGCATCATATTTACCTACAGTATAATAATATACAATTTGAAAGAAACAGGTTAAGAACATAAAATACATTTTTTTATATATACATTTGTAACACATGAACATTGTAACGTTCATATGGGTCTATGTTCCTGCAACAGTGCAGTTGCATTCGCCATTAGTCCTGCCACTGCCAGCTCAGCTGTTATCATTTTTTATTTCGTTATGAAAAAATAGATACGGCAGGATTCGTACACAAAGCGACCATTGGAGGATCTGCAAATGAGCTTCGTAATATAACATAAAGATCAAGTACTAAGTAAGTGAAAGATTTGAATGCCATATTCTCTTTATAAATAAAGAACTCTGGGCTAATAAAGTTTTGCAAATAAAGTAATTTCTTATAGTCATTCGCATTGATTTCCTGTAGTTAAGGGTGATTTGCTCTGGAACAGCTAATTTGGCCTTGCTTTTTAATTTTGCACTTTTCAGAGTAAACTGGAACACTCAAGATGAATTAAAACATATTGAGACTTTCACACGAATAATAATAGTTAAGAACCTTCTTCCCAAAAGTGGCAATATACTTGCAGTACAAAGAGATCTGTGTATCTGTGTGTCGTGCCTAAGAGAGTCATAACCACCGCTTTTATTACTCTTTCAGGCCACATCTTAAGGTGAAGAGCATGTCCCAGGGATATTTCACAGGCACCTGGTGTGTTCATCCGTAGGTGGTGTCACCCCACCCCTCCTCCACCCCCTGAGTTCCTTCCTCGCCCCATTCTCTTCAATTCTCCACCATCCCTTGATGAATATTTCAGCAGGCAATACCGGCAAGGGACGGAAAGCAAGCTTCAAAATCTGTTCCGACACAGAACAATTCCTCATTTTCTTTGAGTAAACACACTCGTGGGGGCGGCCACCTTTCGCCCGCAGGTTTTGAGGGTATGGTAGTGAAAGCACAGCCTCCTAGGCCTTCTTCACACCGTCCCCCATCCCTTTACGCCATTGAAAAGGTGCCGGGGTATATTTTCTCCTCTCTCGCCCTTCCTAACTTTTTTTATCGTCCCCTTTTACATCGCCGGTTCTTTTTCTTTCCCGCGTCGCTCCTGTTCCCGAACTTCTTGTCTCCTTCTACTTTCCCTCCGCTGCACCGCTACACCACCCTTATCCGGGACAATCTCTTTGTCTTCCAGTCATCGTCTTATGGCGCGGTTGTCGTCTTCCGACAAGCAGAGAGGAGCTTCATATATTGCCTCGGATGGATATCCCCCCTTCACCCTGGACGCTTTCCTTTCCTTGCAGCGATTTTCACAGGTCACCGGCTACAGGATTAGATACGACAAGTAGATTAAAAACCCGAAGGGACATTTCTGATTCCGATTCCTTCTTTCCGCATCTTTCATCGTTCTTTCTCCTCGGCTTCTCTCTTCTCCTCTTTTTGTAATCCAGCCATGATCTTTCCAGCGCCTCTTTTAAGTACTTCTGTGACTTCTTTTTCTCGGGTATAGTCTGCAACTCGCTCCGGCTTTGATTTCATCATCCACGTGATATATAGATGTCTTGTAAAAAAGGCAAAAAACGTTCTTCCTGGATCTGAGGCTTACTGGTGGGAAAACTTCAACATTTTTATTGCGGGTATCACTTTTATTGTCGAGTGGAACAGTTTCTTGTATTGGAAAGCACTGCTGAAAATTTTAGAGGCGTGTACCTAAAAAGGAAAATACGTGACTAAATGACGGGCTATCTTATGTAATGACATCTTATTGACTGTTTAATTTTTAATTGAATATTTTTGTTATTTGTAATAGTTGTTAAGAATTTTCGTAAAATTTGGCATGCACATCCTGTAAATTCATGTATTCAGTGCACTGGTAACATAATATGAATTTAGTTACTTCGTAGTATAATTATCTATGTTTTGGGCCAGGGTACAGGTATTGGAGTTCGGAATTGTCGGGCCTGACGTCACAGCTGCACCCGGCGGCCATATTGGTTGGTGTCCCATCTACCATAATGGTACGCGTCGTGGCCAGGGCTTGATGTTGGATGTTCTTTCCCTTGTCATCCCTAGATATTATTTTAATAAATAAAATTTTAAGGAAAAATATTTTAGTAAGAAGTACTTTAATATAAAATTTTAAGTATCTGCCCACCACCTTAGATTTGTAATAATTATATCGGTTTACAGTGTCATTGAAGATCATAATTCCATTTTTCAAGGAAATTAAAAAAAAATTCAATCGAGTTATAATATCTAGAAACGACCTTCATAAAAAATAAATAATCACGGCCCGCCACTTCGGTATGCATCGGGGGACACACGGACCGGACCCCCCATTCACTGTCACAAAAACCCTTAAATAGAAAAAAAAAGTTTTATTCTAAAAAAGTTGTGAAAAATTATATTATTTTGGCCTGCTACCTCGTATTTATAAATATGCAATCTCAATTTTAGTTTTTAATAGCTTTGTCAATAAAAATTTATGTTAATTTTTTAAAAATATTTATTAGTTTAATGCGAATATTAATAGGTTTCTGTTTCTGAACAAAAATGTTTTATGAAAGTAAAGGCGGTATGGCACTGCGTTTTATGAAAATTAAACCCCATAGCAGGCTCGCAAGGCACTTATCATAACAGGCCTATATCATGATGCCACTGCGGGGAAAGGAAAGGGGTGGGGAGAGTTGTCAACCCCGAGCCAATTGCACGTGAACTGACCTTGATCTCTACATCCTGTGCGAATAAATCTTTATGGAATCCGGTTATAAATGACCATATTCATGGTCAGAGCCGTAGGTACTCGTCGTAGCTTTCACAGTAGATGGGAAGAGGGCGGATTGGAATGGGTGGGGGGAATAAAATGTTAGCATCTTCACTCATCTGCACCTGCACAGCATCAGGAAACACCACATGTGCAAGTGTATGTGCGATCGCCATGCCACATGCCTTCCACTCGTATTAGTTCTTGACCGACCCACTCTNAAAGGAAAGGGGTGGGGAGAGTTGTCAACCCCGAGCCAATTGCACGTGAACTGACCTTGATCTCTACATCCTGTGCAAATAAATCTTTATGGAATCCGGTTATAAATGACCATATTCATGGTCAGAGCCGTAGGTACTCGTCGTAGCTTTCACAGTAGATGGGAAGAGGGCGGATTGGAATGGGTGGGGGGAATAAAATTTTAGCATCTTCACTCATCTGCACCTGCACAGCATCAGGAAACTCCACATGTGCAAGTGTATGTGCGATCGCCATGCCACATGCCTTCCACTCGTATTAGTTCTTGACCGACCCACTCTCCAGCTATATACGATCCTTGCTGCTCCGATGAAGGACCCATTTCATCACCAGGTATGGTTATTTCGGTGATCATTCTTGATGGTTTCAACTTTTGTATGGGGAAATGTGACAACCTGTCACATCGTCCCCCCTCCCCCCTGAAAGTGCAGCACATAGCTAAGAAAATCCACGCAGGGTCGAAAACTTAACTGCGATGGGTGACCAATCCCGACTGTGTGTCCTCTTCTCCGTGTGCATTTGAGGGTGACATATCCATTGAAACAGACACATAGCCAATGTTTGGGAGGGGGTGTGGTTCACCTTGAAACTTTGTAAAAAACACATACCTGTTCTAAACCTTTTAAATAATGCTAACATTTAGCCAGGTGCATAAACTTCTTAAAACGTTATATGCTTTAAGCATACAAAAATACTAATACTTATATAGAATAAAAAAACTACCCATTTACTTATTCATAATTTTAAAACTCCACAAGAAAACATTCATTATAATTTTAGCACCTTTTTTTTTTTAAGTTTCATTACAGATATATGCATAATTTACAACTTTTTATTCTAATATTTCAGATAAACAGAACCTTAAAGAATACCATAGAAGAAGGGGTGAAAGTGTGTAAAAAAGTACTGTTTTTGTGAATGAAATTTTTTACACTGGCTAATATGCGCCTTTTCTGTTTTGTTTGGAGAATTTGGGCTAGCAATTAGCAACGTGACCGGAGTTAAACATCTGACAATTTTTAACGGGTCTTTCCATTTTAAGGAATTAAGTTGGTTTAAGGGTTTTTGCGAGGGTGAAGGGGGGATCCATATGTCCCCTGATGTGTGTAATAAAGTCCCAATATTACATATATAGTTTCCACAGGAAAGCGTGACGACAGAAGCACTGCTCGCCGGTTCAGCGCCTTGTATGCATGGATGATGCGGTGCTAGCCACATGTGTTGCCACCTATGGCTGAGCCTCGAACACGAAGAAAAAAATCTCATCATCATAGATCTTTAAGAGTTAACTTCGTTTCCATAGACCGAGAAAAGTGGCACAGTGGTAACACACTAGACTCGCATTCGGGAGGTCTTGGCTTCAATTCCCGCTCCAGCCATCCTAATTTAGGTTTTTCATGGTTTTCCAAAGTCATCCCAGGTGAATGCTGGGATGGCTCCTTCATGCGGGCCACTGCCGTTTCCCTTTCCATTCCTGTTTCTCTGAGCAACTTTTCCCGTCTCTAAGGACCTCGCTGTCGTTTAGACCCTACTTACAGTCGTCTCTAATGACCTCGCTGTCATTTATACCCTACTTACATTTGTCTCTAATGACATCACTGTCTTATATACCCTACTTACATTCGTTTCTAATGACCTCGTTGTCGTATAGGCCCTACTTACTTTCATCTCTAATGACCTCGCTGTCGTATAGACCCTACTTACATTCGTTATATTCCATACGAGTATGAAGATTTACCACAGGTAACCAGTGCTGAGATTAAAGAAAATCTCAATCAGTTATCCTTTGCCGACAGGGAATTGCGTGACTAGGTTTTCATTCCTAGGCACTCGGACGTATTGGCTTTGATTATCAAGAATTACCAGATTTCCAATTATAATAATTGCATTTTGAAAGTATAAAAAATAAAAGAAAACAAATACAGTCTTTTAAACAAATGTCCCAAGCTGGTCTTCTTGTAGTCTGTTGATCGAAGTTCATGTTAAAAAGAAGTCACTTCATTTAATTTAGCGGAAGTCATAATGCTGGTCATGATACATATTTTATTATTATCTTTTATTTATAATGTATGGCTGGTGTCTATTTCTTATTAAATTAGTTTTAACAGTTTTTTTCTGTTTGTTCTGATAAATCCGCAACAAAAGATTTCCGACAATGATTATAAATATCACAACACAAAGAAAACTTTTATTCTGTCATATTTTCATAATTTTATAGAAAAATAAGAATTTGCTTTCACTTCGATAACGTTTACAGTAAGACTTTGTGATCAGTTTCATTCAAAGCAACTGGATTTTAGTCTAACTGTAATACATGATTGATAAAAGTTTCCAAGATAACACAAAAACTCTCAAATGCCTATTAAACTGTCTAAATATATATATCTCACCATATTCGTCAGAGCTGTTAAAAATTTGGTTACCGTAAAACTAAGCAACTTTTTTGAGTTGGTTATGAATCGTTGCATGTAAGAAGAGCCTTTTTTTATGGTCAGCCCTCTATATTAGTAGATGAGATATGCGTTACGAAAAGTGAAGTAATGCAACATTTCAGAACCATTATTCTTCGACATTGAAGTCGCGCCGACTAGTCACCCACCAAATGAGAAAGCGTTACACGAATTCAAAAGCCAGAACACAGTAACCTACTGTTCCGTGCGCTAACAATCGGACCTCTGGCTGTTGCCATTGTTATGCTTCGCCCCACCTGCTATTTGACTTGGATATTCAGAGTTCGCGTATAACACGTCTCTCGCCGTTTTTATTTTACTTTTTTTTCCCCCCAACGAACTAGCTGTTGAAGAGGAAGACCATTTGTAATAATTAGTAACCAGGCGTGACGCGAAAACGCACGCGATGTCGAAACCCTTTTTCGAGAGGTGTCGTGGGAGGGAAGTTTTGCCATCACGCGATAGGCAAAGGAAGGGTAGGAGGAAAAGGAAGAGAGTGCTGAAAGGGTGAGTGGGAGAGAAGGGGGAGAAAGCGCCACACATAAGCCATTCAGTTGCCTCGACAGTGACAAATGAGGCCGAATGTCATAACCAGCACGCAGATTGGAGATGGCGTATCCCAGTGCAAGAACTGCTTATGTAACACCAGCGGGGAACCTGGATATCTTGCTGCATCCAGAGAATCTCTTGTTTCGTTTTGTTGGTTATTTATAATTCCGAAAAACGTTCATTTTTGCCCTGATCCCCGTTTGCTCGGAAAGGAATGGGAAGGGGTCATTGGGTTCAGTGTGATTGTTATTATCTGCCGACCAGCTGAGAACACGTTGATTTTCAAGTCACTTCGAGTATCATTCCGTACGTAGTCTGAGCTATGTCAAAATAGACCCTACGTTGCCTGTGTCATAACATCTCTAGTATCAGGCAGGAGGGGACTTATGATGAAACATTTACACACACGCGTAAAAACATTCACTACTAATCAAATTGTTTGCAGTGTCCAAATTATTTGTTTTGTTAGAATCTAAAATAGTTGCAGCTCATCGCCTCCTCGACCTATAAGATTTTGGCTTACCANCAAATTATTTGTTTTGTTAGAATCTAAAATAGTTGCAGCTCATCGCCTCCTCGACCTATAAGATTTTGGCTTACCAAGACGTTTCTTTACAAATTAAACTGGTTATGACCAACTCACAAACTACTACTCACACAAAAATGCCCTACGTAAGATTTAAATACCACAAATGTTTGACCAGTAAACTTCTGAGTAACCCACGAAGTCATGAAGTATATATTAATTTCACTTATTTGCTATAGAAATATGCATTTAAANCAAATTATTTGTTTTGTTAGAATCTAAAATAGTTGCAGCTCATCGCCTCCTCGACCTATAAGATTTTGGCTTACCAGGACATTTCTTTACAAATTAAACTGGTTATGACCAACTCACAAACTACTACTCACACAAAAATGCCCTACGTAAGATTTAAATACCACAAATGTTTGACCAGGNATGCCCTACGTAAGATTTAAATACCACAAATGTTTGACCAGGAAACTTCTGAGTAACCCACGAAGTCATGAAGTATATATTAATTTCACTTATTTGCTATAGAAATATGCATTTAAAAGGAAAACATATAGCATTATTTTTTTAATACTCCATATAATAAAACTTTGAAGCTGGCAAAGAACACGCGTCACGCAAAACACCCACAGTGAATATTTATAACGCATCCCTTCCCCTTATTATGTACGCACTTTCAAGCAGATACGTGCACGGTTAGCTTCAAACAACAAAAGGAATTGCCATTGACCAAAAGGATTATGTTATTGAACACCTTTGCGAAAACTGGGTTGCGGAATGTTGGTCATCACTAGACACGTTTCAGTGACAAATTATTTCTAAATTTTATTCCAGAAGAGGACTGGAACTTAGAAAAACAGAAACGTTTATAATGCGAATGTGCATATATGTAATTAAAATGTCTTTCGAGTATTTGAAATATCTATCAGAAAAAGTCCGTGTGTGTTAAATTAGATCAGGATAAGCGTTTCATCTGAGGAATCACTATGTGAGTGATTAATACATAATTCCTATATTCCCATAAACTTTCGTTCATACTTTAAAAAATATTTTCCAGAAATGTATATAAACACTAGCTTTCAGAAACTTTTGCTTAGCTATCCGCATTCGTCATTGATAAAAAAAACAATTGTTAATCACAAGAAAGCAGTGGGCAGCTATTGCTGCAAATGATACTAAAGGATTCGTAGTAATTCATATTCTATCATTCTTTTTCGACAGCGGCCTATACTATTGAGTTGATTGTTATTGTTTTGTAATGGTTGTAAAGTATTTAAATAGTGTGTACTTGTGTTCTATCATTGCAGTCGTATTTCAGCCATCCGCTGTAAAACAAAGATAGTGGAAATTTGAAAAATTCTAATAGATAGTCGGTTGACCTCACGAGAGGTTCTCTCTGGCCTACGAGAAACTAACGTTGGTCACACAAATAACAGAACGCTCTATGCTCACATGATGTCGGCAACGTCAACGACTGTGTCCAAATTNCTAACGTTGGTCACACAAATAACAGAACGCTCTATGCTCACATGATGTCGGCAACGTCAACGACTGTGTCCAAATTGAAATAAAACTATTAGACACGTCCTTAATACTTACCTACGAAAGGAAAGAATATCGTATATGACAACTGAATGGCACTTTCAAGATATCACAAAAGCTATAAATATTACTTTATAATTCTGCTGCATCCTTACATCGGCTTTTTCAGAATGATATACCTACTAACGGACACGAGCAAAAGTACGATAGAAGCTTGCAGTAAACCTTGATAGACATATTCCATTAATACAGTGATAGGCTAGCCGCTTAATAAATCCCATAGGAAAACGCAACACAACGAAGACTCTGCACGCCAGATAAATTCCTTGTGTACAGCGGCGTCGGGGCAATTGATGCACTTAGCAGTATCGCCCTTATCGCTCACTCACTTCGGAACTTCGGAGACGAAAATAGCCTTTAAAATAATTTTAGTGTATGTGTTTGTAGCTGTAACATCGCGGTGGCTTGTGCTACTAACTGCTGCAAACGCTTTGTTATAAACTGTGATCAGGCCTAGCTGAATTAACCTGCCTNAAACTGTGATCAGGCCTAGCTGAATTAACCTGCCTCATCACACGTTCAAACATTAAATCAGGACACCAGCCGTAATTGCCGAAATACGTTGCAAGAGATAAAAGCAGAAACCCCCTCCACCGGCCAGTAAACGGAGCCGAAAATTTACACAATGGGCCAGATGTAGGGCATCGTATCGTTATGAGTGGAGTCTTTTTGTCTTTTACCATCGGGAGCATCGGGTCGAGAGGACGTCTGGAGATGGGTGTGTCCAGCCGTCACTAACTGCCACCTGAATCGGCTTACGGCAACGTGGACAAAGTGGGGACATGATGGCGTAAATAAAGTATATTACTTTTGTGGCAAGATTAACTGATCAGTGTTTTGCTAGAAAGCAGAAGGTTGAAGATAAGAATGCTGACCAACAGACTGTAAATGAACTTAGCTCGTTAGGTATGAAAATGTTTAGTTCTGGTACGCAGACAAACGCGGTTGGGTCAGCGCTATCTTAAGGTACATAAATAAAGCGAGTAAATTAGATCAATCCGCAGGAATTAGGTCTGGAGTTGTACTGCTTTTTCTGTGTGCCAAGGGCCAAACTCTGTTAAAATGCCCGAAAGGAATTAAGACTATTTGTGTTAATAGTATCTTAAGTTTTCAGTTTGAAAGACAACACTGTTTATTGTATGTGCCTCTGGTGATTTAGAATTGTGTTTATGGTCTGGTTTTAATTAACTCAGGAACCCTATNCACTGTTTATTGTATGTGCCTCTGGTGATTTAGAATTGTGTTTATGGTCTGGTTTTAATTAACTCAGGAACCCTATATTCCCTTATTAGTAAAGAGTATTGTAATTTCTTGTTAAGTAAAGTGGGGAAAGGTGTGATAAATTCAAAACATAGTAGTGACATATTTTCTATAGACGAGTGAGGCATGATATCTTCGTGTTAAGTAGCCAAGATAGGAAATTTTTCATGGAAGTTCTATTTTCGAGTAATGCCAGGAGTGAGTGATGGGATGATTTCAGAAGTAGACTTTCTGGGGAAAACCCAGTCTTCCCTGAATGTGGGGAAGANGCCAGGAGTGAGTGATGGGATGATTTCAGAAGTAGACTTTCTGGGGAAAACCCAGTCTTCCCTGAATGTGGGGAAGAAGTAACATGTTTATAATTTTTGCAAATCGCAGCAAGGTGCCTTAAGCAAAAATAGTTTTAGGACTCGGTTAAAACAGATAGATTCCCTAGGTAAGCTCCACTCTGGAAAGTAATTTGCAGGTGTTGTCACGGCGGAGTTGGGGCACTACACTAAAACTCCATGTTGAACTGAAATCCAAAACACTGGGCCTGTGGTNATGTTGTCACGGCGGAGTTGGGGCACTACACTAAAACTCCATGTTGAACTGAAATCCAAAACACTGGGCCTGTGGTATTAGTTCCTTACTGGATTTTTCAGTTTTTTATATTTGAAAAGTTAGGATATTCTAGAAGATTCAACAAGCGTGTGTTAAAGCCCAGCTTTTCTGTCACCAAAGCGATCTACATGGAAATATAAGGTCATATGTGACTACCGCTAAGTTAACCTAAAGCTCTATGTTTATCAGCATCCTCTGCCAACAGTAGACTCTATGTTTCAATATGTAGGGGGAGCAAAATTTTATTTTATTTTTTATCTCAATCCATTATTTTTACAATGTGATCGCAATCTAAGTTCCCGTGAGGTTCCGAAATTCATAACACCATGGGGATATTTCCAGTGGAAAAGATTGCTTATGGATGTCAATTTTGGGATGTAGGCGATGTCCAGAATCCTTTTTAATGTGTTAGTAAAATACCAAAATGAAAATTTATTCAATCATATTTTATTATGTCTGTATTTACAGTAATAGTTTTGAAGATCATCTCCAAATTTACATACTTTTCTCATTGCCTTGATAGATGCAGGACTGACAATAAACTCGGAGAAAATAACATGGCCTTATCAACATGTGAAGTATTTAGGGTTCTTATATACCGATGGCAAGTTTTCAATGAACCGAGAGCAAATTCGTCCGGTGGTTAACTCCCTTACCACAAAAAAACTGAGAGGAGTTAGGAGATTTTTTTGGAATTACGGGGTTTTTCTCTAAATTCATACTAATATTTACTAGGTTGAGTGAGCCGCTGTATGCTTTGAAACGGAAAGGGATGGGGATCCAAAAGCTGAAAAAAAAAATTTCCTCGCCACAAGTGCTTCGAGTGAAAGATTTTGAGAAGCCTCCTGTTCTTCAAGAAGATGCTAGTTCTATAGCTCTTGGGGTTGTTATATGCCAAGAGGTGGATCAAGCGTCAGTCCCAGTCGCCTACGAAAGTAGGCTGCAAACCTCAGTGGAGCAAAATGTTCACAGTATTGAACAGGAGTAACTGGCTGCACTATTTTGCGTGAAAAAAGTTTACAGATTCTTTATAACATCAAGATTTTATGCTTCACATAAGCAACCACACTCTCAGTTCGGTGTTATCTACATGCAAGCTAGCTGGTATATTCGCAAGATGGTTGGTGAGACAAATACGGCTTAAGTAGATGGTAAAGCGTGTGAAAGGGGTAGCAGATTCCATCCCACGGATGTTTGTCTCCGATGAGTGTCACCTTTCTCTGGATATATCTTATATATGTGTTATTGAGAAACAGGAAAGTAGCAGAGTTCAGCAACCCCTATAGAAACAGGTATGGGAGATGCAACAATGTTACAACAATTTCCTCAGTCAAATGTTAAGCTACAGGTCCACCCAAAATAAAGACGGCGAGTATGCTCGCATCAAGGGTGACTTTATAGCTGGAAAGCCGGGTTCTTAGGACATCTGCAAAGAATTAATTGGTTATTTGGAATACAATGGGACTTTAAAGNTATAGCTGGAAAGCCGGGTTCTTAGGACATCTGCAAAGAATTAATTGGTTATTTGGAATACAATGGGACTTTAAAGGTTTTTATGCCACAGGTTTTGCGTATAATGATTTATCAGTATTATCACAATGCTATTTGGGAATATTTTACGGTGTATAAAACCACATCCTGTATTAAAGAGATAATCAATTGCCCGAGTATGAAAAAATAAATTCAGTGCTGGGTANTGTGTATAAAACCACATCCTGTATTAAAGAGATAATCAATTGCCCGAGTATGAAAAAATAAATTCAGTGCTGGGTACATAATTGTGAGTACTGCCAGAAGGCGAAACTTCGATGTATTAGTGTTGCTGAGCCGTGCTCAGAATCAGTAGCAAGTTTCCGTTTGGGAGTGCATGTACAAGAATGCGTTTGGGCCACTTCCCTGTTATAAATGAAGATTCACTTATATTATAGCCATTGTCAAAAGGTTTAGAAAATTAGTTTTTCTGTTCCTATGGAATTCCGCGAAATTTTCAAAGATATGTAGAGTGCTAGGTCACTGTTTATTTCCCTTCTTCGGGGCTCCTGTTGGGATAGATACAGACAACCCGACTTCTTTTCTCTGTGTTGAACAGAAAAATTTAGAATTTTTCGGGCATTAAATTAATTCAGACATCGTAATATCACCCCCCCCCCCCNCCCCCAGCCAATCTTGTTGAAAGATAAAACATAAATTTGAAAGCAGCTTTGGCATTTCATACTCTAACACACCAAGTTTTGGACACAATATTATGCCAGCTTAACATAATATTCAACACAATTTCTTGTTTTTTGGCAGGTATATCTTTCATACTTTGATAAACTAATGGCGTGATAACCATTTGATTCAGGTGGATTGCAAGGCAAAGCGTTAGATGAAGTTTGGGCAGAAACTAGAACTAATCTGTTAAAGTATTATAAACGGTTGGCGCCTACGTATAATTGGGGAACGTTGATTTCAAAGCAGGAGACAGGGTTTTACTGAAGGCATATTATCATTATTATAAAGCATCAAAGTTCAGTGCCACACTAGCTTCACTGTGTCACGTTCACTTCAAGAGAGTGAAGAATTTGTCTCCAGTCAGTGTGTTACTTGAATTAGTGTCGCATATAAACAAGAAAAATAAGGCCCATGTGTCCCAGCCCAAGGCATTTAAAGAGGTTTAGCTGTTCTGGGAGTCATATGTCCACCACATCATATTCATTCCATCTTGTTATATTTCGTTCAGCATCATTTACTTTGCAAGAGCAATTATAATGTAATTGTTTTATTCGAAATCATAAAAACATGTGCCCACAACATACCTTACCAAAAAGGGAATGCGAGGTAGGATAAATGATAGCATTTGTGAGTTCGTTTTCTTATGATACAGTTTATATCAAAATTGATTGAGGATACATCTCGTCTATGAGAATATCGTTTAAGCTGTTTTGTGTCGCAGTCGTGACTGCTGCGTTGATGCTGAATGTATGAAGAAGACGTTGGAGTTTGCTTCAATGCGGTGGGAGTTCGGCTCCACCTTTGACTGATCGAGATGATGAGCTCCCAAGTCCTGTGTATCTCCGAGAGACCACCTTGGCAATTCTGCAGGCATGGTGATTGCTGCTCAACCAGTCGTCTCATGGATCATCCGGTACATCAAGAGTTTGCTTCGGCCGGTCTTGTCTTTACAAGTCAGTTATTTTGGGATACAGGTTGAGACGCCCTGCATTTAATTTGCTACACAGAATAAAATAAAAATTTTAGGGACCGCGTGATACGTATGTTTAGATATTGCCTGGGTCAAGAAACGGACNCTACACAGAATAAAATAAAAATTTTAGGGACCGCGTGATACGTATGTTTAGATATTGCCTGGGTCAAGAAACGGACCATTTAAAATTGATTTCATTCCTGTTGCTGAAAACTGTGTATCTATGGAGCAAGATGTGATGTGGTGTACATCAGCTGTTTGCCTACTTTCCTCGCTCAAATTGGTCATCGAATCGTCGCCGAGTAGCATCACATCATGTATCCTCACTCTACAAGTTCCCGAATACCACTGTAAGACGATGAGTTGTTTGAACGTTTCCAGTGAGGTAACTTCACCTTGGAGTGGAACTGTCGCCCTCGAAGTCGTACTGTCTACCCGGATTGGACTACTAAACATGACGTCATGGAAAATTGAAAAAGTGTTGAATTTCCGAAATTGACACACACACGTGCACTTATAAACTGTATTGTGATAACGAAAATATTAACTTTGGCTTGGAGAGGGAGAAATTACTTTCCTATCTACACTAGAGAAGCGCCATTTTTCGGGACGGAAAATTACCCCCGGCGCCAATGAGATAAAAATGATTGCAATAATAATATTTGAGCCATAGCAATTTAGGGCCCTTCAGGCAGGAATTTTGACANCAATGAGATAAAAATGATTGCAATAATAATATTTGAGCCATAGCAATTTAGGGCCCTTCAGGCAGGAATTTTGACAATGTTCACTTTTGGTGAATGATGACATGCTTCTCACACAGAATTCTTAATGGATGTAAATTTAAATATTTAAACATATAATTTTATTACTGTTTTGTTGCTTTGAGAGCCGGGCTTGTCATAATTAAAGCCAAATTTGTAATAGAAAAAAATTTGTCTAGGCCTTTTTAATATACACTGATAAAATTGTCTTGTTTAAAGTTTTCGCTACATTAAAATCACTGAGCGGTATTGAGACATTTCTCATGAATAGTGCGCTCAAGGCTGGTGTGAACCTAACATTGTTGGTAAACTAAGGCGTATGTATACACCAGCCATTCTTTACTCATAATGTTATAAGGAGTAAATTACAAAATCGTAATTATTGTCAAACATTTGTGTAATTTTAATGTATGACAAAAGAAATTGTGATTTATTGTCTTTGAGGACTAGTATTTGGTTTGCTATTAAAGAATTAAAAATAAAACAAGTGCAAAACATGCTGATTTCCTTATTTCAGACAAAACATAAAAGCATTGATTTTGTTATGTGAGACATTTTATAAAATAATGTTATATATATTGTTTGGTCTAATTACCTGTACTCTCTGTCAAGTGTATTTACGCGGTTAAGACTGTAGAGANTAATGTTATATATATTGTTTGGTCTAATTACCTGTACTCTCTGTCAAGTGTATTTACGCGGTTAAGACTGTAGAGACATTTAGCTGGCGCCATGATGGATTGGGTGCTTTTCAGATGGGTACCACTTTTTATAGGTTTTATTATTGATGACCAGGGGGACCAAACAATAATTGAGAATAGCGTAAAAATTGCGCTCACAGGTAAAAATAGTAATTTTTTATTGTAGACAAAGGCAATTGCGTTTTGTAAACAGCGTATGTATCTACAACTATAGTATTGTAAATGAATTAGAAAATTTAATTTACTGTAATTAATTTATTTTATTTTGGCGTCTATCCCTAACAAACCTAGAATGTGTCAAAACAATCTGTTACAAGACGTTTGCCAAAATATGTTAATATTTTCTACGATTTTCGTGCTACCTATTTACGAATACGTTTCTTCTTCTTGAACTTCTTCCTTGGACGTATGTTATTGTCAGTGTCTTTATTGTAAGAACAAGCATTCCTTAAATCTTGATTTAAAATTAAATACTTTGGAGTACCTGCGCGTGGCTATATATCTAAAGCACGGAAGTTTTTATTAAATACGAAAGAAAATTTTAATTTTTTTTATTTATCTACAATAAAAATAATCCATTAAAGCATTTTCGTTCAGAATATACTACTACTAGCCACTTAGTAGTCCTAACAAAAAATAATAAACCATTAATATTATTTATAACCTAAGTAACCTAAGTTATATTGGTAAATGTTCGTGCTCTTCGTCACTTCCCTTGAACAGCCCTGCTCAAGATAGCGAAGGAATATCAGGCGAACGTAGTCTGAGAATTTCGAGTTTGAAGGATTGTGCGGCCATAAGCTACAGATGTGCGAAGACAGGAGCCCACAGTGCGNACGGCAGGAGTGTTGGTCAAATAGGCAGCTGGGGCACCTGAGAGCCACTGCCCATAGCAGCAGAAACAGAAATAGCGGCTGGATAAGATGCCGCTAGATTAAGAACAAATGGCTTCGATGAGCTACATGCATATGCCCAAAAACTGAGACACCACATCGACGAGCTGAAACTGCAAGCTGTACCCTTCACAAAGCAGATGGGAAATGCACATGATGACCTGCGTGTGCTGTTGAGACGTCCTGCGCACACTGTACCACATAGCAGTCAAAGGAGCCCATGGCATGGAGCGAGTGATGTGATGGCCCCTCTCAGTGGTGGCTCCGAGGATAACAGTCCCATGGAGGATGTGCTTCGGGAGGCGAAGAACCAGCTGTGTGAGTTTGAGAAGAAGAGTGAAGTAGTCGAAAGGAGCTATCAGTGCTTCGGGGCATGTCGTACGAGGATCCAGCCACAACCTGCAGCATTCACCGCAAGTGCCAGCACTTTTCAGATTGGTAGATGTAGTCCAAAGGGAGATGCGAAAGGAAATTCTGTAGTTCCGTCATCATTTGAAACNGCACTTTTCAGATTGGTAGATGTAGTCCAAAGGGAGATGCGAAAGGAAATTCTGTAGTTCCGTCATCATTTGAAACCGATAATGAAGGGATTAGGTCTTCTGTAAGGCACAAACTACCACATTATAATAGATTGAGAGAATCCATCACTACAGCAAACAGAGGCATACAGAAAACTTGCACATTGTTAAGCATACAGAAAAATAAACCATTTTCAGTTGATATGCCTAACTTTACATCAGGCCACAAGGCCAANGCACTTTTCAGATTGGTAGATGTAGTCCAAAGGGAGATGCGAAAGGAAATTCTGTAGTTCCGTCATCATTTGAAACTGATAATGAAGGGATTAGGTCTTCTGTAAGGCACAAACTACCACATTATAATAGATAGAGAGAATCCATCACTACAGCAAACAGAGGCATACAGAAAACTGTCACATTGTTAAGCATACAGAAAAATAAACCATTTTCAGTTGATATGCCTAACTTTACATCAGGCCACAAGGCCAANTCACATTGTTAAGCATACAGAAAAATAAACCATTTTCAGTTGATATGCCTAACTTTACATCAGGCCACAAGGCCAACACAGCAGTTTCCAGATTTCTTCTGTGGCTGTTCATACACAGCACAAGCCTTTAATTAAGTGAAAGGATGAAGACCCGGTATGACAGGAGAACGTCAGACGAAGTATTTCAAGAAGGACAACTGGCAAGGCTTTAAAACCCATAGAGACGAAGAGGGTACTGCTCAGAGTTTCAGAAATTTTGGGAAGGCCCCTACATGATTCTGAAGAAGATCAATGATGTGGTCTTCCGCATTTGTCGTCAAGGCTCTCGGGCGAAGTCGAAGGCTGTNACATGATTCTGAAGAAGATCAATGATGTGGTCTTCCGCATTTGTCGTCAAGGCTCTCGGGCGAAGTCGAAGGCTGTCGACATCGACCGACTGGCATTGCATGAAGGTCCGGATGTTGCAAAGTCTGTTCAGGACGATCTGATTTGAGGAGGGNCGACATCGACCGACTGGCATTGCATGAAGGTCCGGATGTTGCAAAGTCTGTTCAGGACGATCTGATTTGAGGAGGGGGCGGTGTTGTATGTTCTTGGTCTTCGTCACTTCCCTTGCCCCGTCCTACTAGAGAGATCGAATGCATGTCAGGCGGGCCTGGTCTGAGAGTTAAGAGTTTGAAGGGTTGTGCGGTGGCCATAGGCGACAGGTGTGGGAAGACGACCAGCCAGAAGAGCATCAAGTGGCGACGAGAGTGACCGGTGGGTGTGAAGTCTGCGGACTGCGAGCATCGGTACAGTGGAGAGTTAGAATGGCGTGTGGGACTACTGAACTGTATGCTTCAGTATATGACATTAGGAATTATAACAATAGATGGACTGAATATGTGTAAATAATTAGTTGGAATAAAGTGACNCTTCAGTATATGACATTAGGAATTATAACAATAGATGGACTGAATATGTGTAAATAATTAGTTGGAATAAAGTGACTACAACAAATATAGACAAATTTAAAGTTTAAATTATAATTGAGATGGACATATAACAAGTGAAATAGTGCAGATATTTGGTTAAATGTTGTAAGTGTAAATAAATTAAAGTATAGTTTAGTTATTTTGATTTCATTAACACCTCTATCCCTCACGAACTCTAATTCGCACCTCTGGCATCATGCAATAATATAATTATTATCACATGTTATATATTATATACAATTTATTATTATTATATTATTTATCATTATCTAATATAATTATATCGAATTATTACATATTTTATATAATGTAAAATTATAAACTATAATTATTATATACTACATAAATTATATACTAGATATTACTACATGTCTCTTATATTTTATGACTTACTATGATAATTCTTAATACTGTTATAACTTCAACAATTCGTTAATGTTATCGACAAACTATATGAAAAGCTCTACTCTGGCGACAAGTGCGCTAACAAAAACATTACAGTACTCCTCTCGCAACAAAGCGCTCCCGTCCGGACTGTCACTTTGGGCACACATGTCGCTAATTTCACGCTGCCAATAATTGTCTTAACTCGGTGAATCGTCTGGAACACTTACCAGACGTGGTTACCCACGCACTCTCAAAAACTGTCTTCAGAGGAATAAGAGACTGTATTCGTACCTGCGCTGATAATTTTTAGATATTTGCCCACTTACGTCTGCCCCGAGGTAACCAAATTAAGCATCGAGACATTTATCTAAAGTGGAGTTAATCTCCAGACTTCAATTTGGGCATTAGTTGCCGCTATACGTGAGTTATCAATCACACACATGTCAAACAAGTAACATATCATACACTCCATGCCACGTCATTCCACTTCACAGAAGATGTGAGTCATCTTCGTCTATAGGCTAGTTGGTGTACTTGGATGGGGGAGGCTTCACATCACCGGCTGGCAACAGTGCTAACAAATAATAAATGCTAGAATTTTTAAAATAAATTCAGACAAAATTTTACACTTGGTACCAACTGCAGCATGACATTATGTGTGTGTGTGTGTATGTGCGATTATTCCAAACTTGAAGTGGCAAAGGTCGTGAGATGATGCCTTATAAAATAGGCCTGTAATAAAGATCACACTATGCTAGAAGTGATGGATTCAGAGTAGTGTGTAACAGGAGTACTCCTGGAGAACTCTATTTCCATAAGCATATTCAGACAAGTTTCTCAGTTTCTCATATGCGAAGGGTCTGTACGCGAATCCATGGATAATTAAACCCTTGTCACCATGGTGGAAGGCCGGTTATCTACACAACGGCCTTTGTGGACCCTTTTAGAGTTTGAGGTACCTTGAATATAGTTTAAAGGGTTTTTTATATGTTACTTCCAAGCATGGCGCAAAATTCGCTTTATACGTTTATATTGTTACAGGACGCCAGAGAAGCGTATCAGAGTTCGTGAAGGATGGAGATCCTAATAATAATAAAATAACTTAATTCGATTTTTAATTTATTCGCACAGCTATTATTTACAGTATTAAATTATTTGTCTCTACTATTACTCTTTTTATTTCACAGTGAGCGCAATATTTAATCTATATTTCAACTCTAATTAACATCCTTCTCTATGTATCTGTTTGGTTATTGTTTCACTGCTCTGATGTTCGCAATCGCAGGTTTCCCACCCGCTGGTCACTTCTCTCGCCGCGCGCTTCTCTTCTCGCTAATATTCTATCGCTGAAACCCACCCATTCAACAACTGCCAGCTCGGAGGCCCGATGCTCTTTTTATAGCCACTGGCCTTGACCTGGAAGGTTTACAGCACTCCCAGTCTAGCTGAAAGACAATAGGGCAGCAAGCCACTAGAAAATTCTTCCGATAAACGCAGACACTCAATACAACCAGGGTCAGTGCGCAGCATAGGGGATTATCATGTCGGCTCGCTTTTTGTAACAGATACGCGGTTCGCTCGCATGTCATTAAAACATTCTATTGACCTGCAGTCACCGCTATCATATGACTTATTTGTCCTTCACTTGCGCTCGGTCGCGCGGGATACGAAGTAGCGAGCGTGTAACAATATATCTTTCTCGCCTAGTTCTTTAAATAATCGACTTTGCATAATTTTCTGAAAACACATAATTGTAATCCAAGATGTTTATCTAGGGTGCCAACTTCCACTTTAATAAATTTAATTATGTTTGGGTAAAAAAAGTGTCCTTTTCATAAATTTGTTTTTGCCTTATAAAAGACAACGCTCGTTTCGTCCNCTTCAGTATATGACATTAGGAATTATAACAATAGATGGACTGAATATGTGTAAATAATTAGTTGGAATAAAGTGACAACAAATATAGACAAATTTAAAGTTTAAATTATAATTGAGATGGACATATAACAAGTGAAATAATGCAGAGATTTGGTTAAATGTTGTAAGTGTAAATAAATTAAAGTATAGTTTAGTTATTTTGATTTCATTAACACCTCTATCCCTCACGAACTCTAATTCGCACCTCTGGCATCATGCAATAATATAATTATTATCACATGTTATATATTATATACAATATATTATTATTATATTATTTATCATTATCTAATATAATTATATCGAATTATTACATATTTTATATAATGTAAAATTATAAACTATAATTATTATATACTACATCAAATTATATACTAGATATTACTACATGTCTCTTATATTTTATGACTTACTATGATAATTCTTAATACTGTTATAACTTCAACAATTCGTTAATGTTATCGACAAACTATATGAAAAGCTCTACTCTGGCGACAAGTGCGCTAACAAAAACATGACAGTACTCCTCTCGCAACAAAGCGCTCCCGTCCGGACTGTCACTTTGGACACACATATCGCTAATTTCACGCTGCCAATAATTGTCTTAACTCGGTGAATCGTCTGGAACCCTTACCAGACGTGGTTACCCACGCACTCTCAAAAACTGTCTTCAGAGGAATAAGAGACTGTATTCGTACCTGCGCTGATAATTTTTAGATATTTGCCCACTTACGTCTGCCCCGAGGTAACCAAATTAAGCATCGAGACATTTATCTAAAGTGGAGTTAATCTCCAGACTTCAATTTGGGCATTAGTTGCCGCTATACGTGAGTTATCAATCACACACATGTCAAACAAGTAACATATCATACACTCCATGCCACGTCATTCCACTTCACAGAAGATGTGAGTCATCTTCGTCTATAGGCTAGTTGGTGTACTTGGATGGGGGAGGCATCACATCACCGGCTGGCAACAGTGCTAACAAATAATAAATGCTAGAATTTTTAAAATAAATTCAGAAAAAATTTTACACTTGGTACCAACTGCAGCATGACATTATGTGTGTGTGTGTGTATGTGCGATTATTCCAAACTTGAAGTGGCAAAGGTCGTGAGATGATGCCTTATAAAATAGGCCTGTAATAAAGATCACACTATGCTAGAAGTGATGGATTCAGAGTAGTGTGTAACAGGAGTACTCCTGGAGAACTCTATTTCCATAAGCATATTCAGACAAGTTTCTCAGTTTCTCATATGCGAAGGGTCTGTACGCGAATCCATGGATAATTAAACCCTTGTCACCATGGTGGAAGGCCGGTTATCTACACAACGGCCTTTGTGGACCCTTTTAGAGTTTGAGGTACCTTGAATATAGTTTAAAGGGTTTTTTATAAGTTACTTCCAAGCATGGCGCAAAATTCGCTTTATACGTTTATATTGTTACAGGACGCCAGAGAAGCGTATCAGAGTTCGTGAAGGATGGAGATCCTAATAATAATAAAATAACTTAATTCGATTTTTAATTTATTTACACAGCTATTATTTACAGCATTAAATTATTTGTCTCTACTATTACTCTTTTTATTTCACAGTGAGCGCAATATTTAATCTATATTTCAAATCTAATTAACATCCTTCTCTATGTATCTGTTTGGTTATTGTTTCACTGCTCTGATGTTCGCAATCGCAGGTTTCCCACCCGCTGGTCACTTCTCTCGCCGCGCGCTTCTCTTCTCGCTAATATTATATCGCTGAAACCCACCCATTCAACAACTGCCAGCTCGGAGGCCCGACGCTCTTTTTATAGCCACTGGCCTTGACCTGGAAGGTTTACAGCACTCCCAGTCTAGCTGAAAGACAATAGGGCAGCAAGCCACTAGAAAATTCTTCCGATAAACGCAGACACTCAATACAACCAGGGTCAGTGCGCAGCATAGGGGATTATCATGTCGGCTCGCTTTTTGTAACAGATACGCGGTTCGCTCGCATGTCATTAAAACATTCTATTGACCTGCAGTCACCGCTATCATATGACGTATTTGTCCTTCACTTGCGCTCGGTCGCGCGGGATACGAAGTAGCGAGTGTGTAACAATATATCTTTCTCGCCTAGTTCTTTAAATAATCGACTTTGCATAATTTTCTGAAAACACATCATTGTAATCCAAGATGTTTATCTAGGGTGCCAACTTCCACTTTAATAAATTTAATTATGTTTGGGTAAAAAAAGTGTCCTTTTCATAAATTTGTTTTTGCCTTATAAAAGACAACGCTCGTTTCGTCCATAAGGCACTCGAATTTGTTTTAGGTAAAATGAAGGCCCGCAGTTGTTACGCTTGAACCAGCTGCACGAAGAAAGCGGACGAAAAACTCCACGTCTACCCCTCCCACTCAGCCGGGTAACCCACAGTAATTTTTAACAGTTCCTCCCATTCTTGGCCCTCTTCTTCCCCGTATATATAACACACATAAATATCGCGCCTGCCGTGACACTGTTAATTATTGGACGAGGACGGAAGATTGCGCTGGGGGCTGACCTGCAGGGGCGCCGAGGGAGGAAAAAGAGGGGTAATTGCGGAGTGACGTATTGTTTTAACATGCTAATGGCTGCGACTAAACTGCGCGCCTCCCCTCAGGGCGTAGCATTGTGTTCACGCTGATTGCCGCCAAAACTACACCCTCTCGGGGGTTCCCCCTCCGCCTCGCCCTAGCCTCTTTCACCCTCGAGGAATTTGTTACGTTGTTCATTTTATTCCACCCTCCTCCCCCTTAACCCCGCTCGGGAGATTCCCTCATGATAATTATTGCTGCTCCGGCGTTCCTCTGCGGAACCCGGGTAAAGGAGCGACGAAATTACGCCGAGTCGAGAAAATTAAGATTATCGGGGACACTGTAAAAAATAGTACGGTTTAGATAATCATGTGGCATGCTGAAAGTACGTATTTGTAATAATGGTGAGTGCCAATATCTGAACATCCCCAACGGGATGGTTTTCACGGGGAATAGACAAGACGTTTTGAATATATTAGTTTCGGTGCATTTCTGTTCAACTTTCCACACTATACATATTTGACTTCAGTGAACAAAATGAGTATAATATATTAAAGAACTAGACATTAGTAAGTCAGATTTGGTTGCCACATATTTAAATGATAATCTTCCTGTTTATTTATTGTAGCTTCATCAGTACAATGGTTAATTTTCTATTTTCTTTAATTGAATTGTAATGAAACCACTAAAAAAGTGTATGGGTCAAGAAAAGAAACTGATACTGAATATGTGATGAATGTGGATAATATATGCTGTACCAGGGACCACTCTTTGTGTAGCGACTAGAGTGCTCGCCTCCCACCAAGTCGATCCGGGCTCATTTGTTGAATTCTATTTCTCTTTCTTCTCTTCTTCTCTTCCCTATTCCTCTCTTCACTCCTTTCTATTTCGTTTCTCATCTGTAATATATCTATTTCCTGTTCTATAGTAATCTGATATAAATCTTCTACCTGTTCCATAATATGTTTCATTATTCGTTCAGAAATGTTTTTATTTTCTTTCATCATGTACAACATTGTTCCATGTACATATTTGCTTGCTTCTAATAAGGTAGTTGCTGTTCTTGCTTTGTTGATGACTCTTCTATTCTTTACTTCTTCCTCTTCTTCTTCTGATTTCTCAAGAGTTCTCCTTACTTTCGGTGAATTCTTGTTCCATAATTTCACTCTAATGAGTTGTTTATCTGTTCTTCTTATTGTTTTGCCCTTCCTCTTCTCTTCTGTATTCTACTTCCTCGTTTATACTTTTCTCCATATCTTCCTGTTGGTATAGTTTTTCTATTTCTTCATCTTATCTTCTTCTTNTACTTCCTCGTTTATACTTTTCTCCATATCTTCCTGTTGGTATAGTTTTTCTATTTCTTCATCTTATCTTCTTCTTTGTTCTTGTTGCCTTCTTCTTAATTCTTCATATTCGTCTCTTCTCTCCCTCCATCCTTACCTCCTCTTACAGACCTCCCATGGTCTGCCATGACTCACAGAACACTATCAGGGGACGGAACCGCCCCAATAACATGTATTACCATGAACTACAATGAACTAAGTGCCGTGCCGGGTCAAACAAAATATTTTCCTAATTTCATAAACCCATTTCAAATAATTAGCTGTCATAATACTTTATATGAGTTCTTATTTATTCCTTCCAATACTGCATAAATCAAACAAAAATTCTCATTAAAATTGATACATATTAAGAACACTTCTTCCAACATATCTATCAATGCATGAACTTGATCATGCCAGAACTCCGAAACCAACTACATTTCAGATCTACCAATCATATTGTCAACTCATCTCGTAGCCTCCAACAAAATTCTAAAAATGAACAATTGATCACCCCTGATCACTGTCTTTCAGTGATCACATAAACTCCAGATTTTGCACAGATATACATCATACAACCCTCTTACACATGACCAAAAATAATAAATNAGTGATCACATAAACTCCAGATTTTGCACAGATATACATCATACAACCCTCTTACACATGACCAAAAATAATAAATAAAATATCTGTTAGATGATTTCTCTAATTATTTATATCCCGGTGAACCAACCATGTGACAACCATATGTAGACATTAGTTACGTATGGTAATATTTCTTTCATTTTCTCCTCTTATAGATTGTACATACTATTTCTTGGCTTTTCCTATAGTTGATACTCTACTTAGCCTTGATTTAATTATTTGTTAGATAATCTTTTAATCCATTACACACCTGTATGTTAATCATGTGACCACCACATGAGGACATTATTTAATGCATAGGAAACTTTACCTTTTATCTCATTTCTCCTCTTGTACACATACTATACCTACTATTTCATGGCTTTTCTTATATTTTTCATACTTCTTTTCAATCAATTCCTGTCTATTAAATAATCACTCTATCTATCTACACGCCGGTGTGACTTCCATATGACAAACATGTACATACTTATTTATACCAAAACTCCAAAAACCAACTACCTTCATGATCTGTCACTTATATTGTCAACTCCTCTCATGACCTCCTTCAACATTCTAAAAGTGATCTCTCGATCTACCCTGATCACTGGCTTCCAGTGATCGCATTGACTCCAGATTTTGCACACATACATTTCATACAACCCTCTTACACATGACCACAAGTGATGAATTAAATATTTGTTAAATAATATATCTAACTATTTATACCCCGGTGGGCCAACCATGTGACATCCATGTGTAGACATTAGTTATGTATGGGAAAATTACTTCTAATTTCTCCTCTTAACATTGTGCGTACTATTTATTGGCTTTTCTTATAGTTGATACTTTTATTAGCCTTGATTAAATTATTTATTTGATGATCTTTCAATCCATTTACACACATGTATGTATTTCATGTGGGCATTTTTTAATGCATGGGAAACTTTACCTTTTATCAATTATCTCTTCTTATATGTACACTATACCTACTATTTCTTGGATTCTTATGCTTTGCATACTTCTCATCCTTAATTTAACTATCGGTTAGATAGTCACTTTATATATCTACACACCGGTGGGACTTCCGTATAACAACCATGTACATACTTATTTTTATCAGAGCTCCAAAACCAACTACATTCAAGATCTGCCACTTACATTGTCAACTCATCTCATGGCATCGTTTAACATACTAAAAGTGAACTCTCGATCTCCCCTAATCACTGTCTTCCAATGATCGTATTAACTCAAAATTTTGCACAAGTTTACTTCGTACAATCCTCTTACACATGACCACAAATGATAAAATAAATATATGTTAGATAGTCTCTCTAACTATTTATACACCGCTGTACCAACCATGTGATAACCATGTGGCAACCATGTAACAACCATGTGAATACATTAGTTATGTATAGAAATATTTCTTATATTTTCTCCTCTTATACATTGTACCTGATATTTCTTGGCTTTTCATATAGTTGATACTATTCTTAGCCTTAATTTAATTGATTGTTAGACAATCTTTCACTCTATTTACATACCAAAATGTTAAACTATGCATTAACTATTATAATATCCATTATAACAGGGAATAATTCGTCACTTTAGTTGTTTCTTTCAGTGTCCCAATTTGTGGGATTTAATATCTAAACACAATTTATTATTTAAAATTTCAATCGTAGTTTACCCAATTGGTATTTGTTCATCTGTTTACCAAAGTAAACAATCTTATGCGCTACTGTACCTTTATTACCATAGTATATTTAATTTAATTTATTTATAACAACCATCTGTCCCTTGATATAACATTCCAAGTTTTCTAATGTATTTATTCTTCTGTCAAACCAATGATTCATTTATCATATTAATTATATTTATTTACAACATTGGGCTGTTCACATTGTTGACACTCCAAATACATCATCCTATTAAATTCAAACATCTGTAAATTAATTATTCTCCCTATTTTCACACTAGCGTACCATCCATGTACCAAACACATGCCAACATTATTTTAACAACATGATGTTCCAGTTAACTTCGCTCAATTATGTCTTCTTCTGGTTGCATTTCCTTCATCTTCATCTTCTCTCTACTTCCTGAGTCTATGATAGTAACATATAGTTTATATATCTTAACTATTTTAATTCCAGTGCATCATCTATCTCAGCCAGCAGAATCAAAATAAAAGTTGCATTAGTAATGTTCTTCTATATATTACATGTAATTCACTGTTCTTATGAGCATACAACTGTATTCATTCCTGAATTTATCTTCACTCACTTAAAATAATTAAAACACATTCCAATTTATCTATCAATGTTTACACACTATATTTTATGCACATCATTAATAAATGTTATAATGTTCTTCCAACTATCAATTTGTTTTGGTTTACATTGTCACAGTCTTATATAGTTTCATCTCATACATACTTTTTAATGGCTGCGACTAAACTGCGCGCCTCCCCTCAGGGCGTAGCATTGTGTTCACGCTGATTGCCGCCAAAACTACCCCCTCTCGGGGGTTCCCTCTCCGCCTCGCCCTAGCCTCTTTCACCCTCGAGGAATTTGTTACGTTGTTCATTTTATTCCACCCTCCTCCCCCTTAACCACTCTCGGGAGATTCCCTCATGATAATTATTGCTGCTCCGGCGTTCCTCTGCGGAACCCGGGTAAAGGAGCGACGAAATTACGCCGAGTCGAGAAAATTAAGATTATCGGGGACACTGTAAAAAATAGTACGGTTTAGATAATCATGTGGCATGCTGAAAGTACGTGTTTGTAATAATGGTGAGTGCCAATATCTTAACATCCCCAACGGGATGGTTTTCACGGGGAATAGAAAAGACGTTTTGAATATATTAGTTTCGATGCATTTCTGTTCAACTTTCCACACTATACATATTTGACTTCAGTGAACAAAATGAGTATAATATATTAAAGAAATAGACATTAGTAAGTCAGATTTGGTTGCCACATATTTAAATGATAATCTTCCTGTTTATCTATTGTAGCTTCATCAGTACAATGGTTAATTTTCTATTTTCTTTAATTGAATTGTAATGAAACCACTAAAAAAGTGTATGGGTCAAGAAAAGAAACTCATGCTGAATATGTGATGAATGTGGATAATATATGCTGTACCAGGGACCACTCTTTGTGTAGCGACTAGAGTGCTCGCCTCCCACCAAGTCGATCCGGGCTCATTTGTTGAATTCTATTTCTCTTTCTTCTCTTCTTCTCTTCCCTATTCCTCTCTTCACTCCTTTCTATTTCGTTTCTCATCTGTAATATATCTATTTCCTGTTCTATAGTAATCTGATATAAATCTTCTACCTGTTCCATAATATGTTTCATTATTCGTTCAGAAATGTTTTTATTTTCTTTCATCATGTACAACATTGTTCCATGTACATATTTGCTTGCTTCTAATAAGGTAGTTGCTGTTCTTGCTTTGTTGATGACTCTTCTATTCTTTACTTCTTCCTCTTCTTCTTCTGATTTCTCAAGAGTTCTCCTTACTTTCGGTGAATTCTTGTTCCATAATTTCACTCTAATGAGTTGTTTATCTGTTCTTCTTATTGTTTTGCCCTTCCTCTTCTCTTCTGTATTCGACTTCCTCGTTTATACTTTTCTCCATATCTTCCTGTTGGTATAGTTTTTCTATTTCTTCATCTTATCTTCTTCTTTGTTCTTGTTGCCTTCTTCTTAATTCTTCATATTCGTCTCTTCTCTCCCTCCATCCTTACCTCCTCTTACAGACCTCCCATGGTCTGCCATGACTCACAGAACACTATCAGGGGACGGAACCGCCCCAATAACATGTATTACCATGAACTACAATGAACTAAGTGCCGTGCCGGGTCAAACAAAATATTTTCCTAATTTCATAAACCCATTTCAAATAATTAGCTGTCATAATACTTTATATGAGTTCTTATTTATTCCTTCCAATACTGCATAAATCAAACAAAAATTCTCATTAAAATTGATACATATTAAGAACACTTCTTCCAACATATCTATCAATGCATGAACTTGATCATGCCAGAACTCTGAAACCAACTACATTTCAGATCTACCAATCATATTGTCAACTCATCTCGTAGCCTCCAACAAAATTCTAAAAATGAACAATTGATCACCCCTGATCACTGTCTTTCAGTGATCACATAAACTCCAGATTTTGCACAGATATACATCATACAACCCTCTTACACATGACCAAAAATAATAAATAAAATATCTGTTAGATGATTTCTCTAATTATTTATATCCCGGTGAACCAACCATGTGACAACCATGTGTAGACATTAGTTACGTATGGTAATATTTCTTTCATTTTCTCCTCTTATAGATTGTACATACTATTTCTTGGCTTTTCCTATAGTTGATACTCTACTTAGCCTTGATTTAATTATTTGTTAGATAATCTTTTAATCCATTACACACATGTATGTTAATCATGTGACCACCACATGAGGACATTATTTAATGCATAGGAAACTTTACCTTTTATCTCATTTCTCCTCTTGTACACATACTATACCTACTATTTCATGGCTTTTCTTATATTTTTCATACTTCTTTTCAATCAATTACTGTCTATTAAATAATCACTCTATCTATCTACACGCCGGTGTGACTTCCATGTGACAAACATGTACATACTTATTTATACCAAAACTCCAAAAACCAACTACCTTCATGATCTGCCACTTATATTGTCAACTCCTCTCATGACCTCCTTCAACATTCTAAAAGTGATCTCTCGATCTACCCTGATCACTGGCTTCCAGTGATCGCATTGACTCCAAATTTTGCACACATACATTTCATACAACCCTCTTACACATGACCACAAGTGATGAATTAAATATCTGTTAAATAATATAACAAACTATTTATACCCCGGTGGGCCATCCATGTGTAGACATTAGTTATGTATGGGAAAATTACTTCTAATTTCTCCTCTTAGCATTGTACGTACTATTTATTGGCTTTTCTTATAGTTGATACTTTTATTAGCCTTGATTAAATTATTTATTTGATGATCTTTCAATCCATTTACACACATGTATGTATTTCATGTGGGCATTTTTTAATGCATGGGAAACTTTACCTTTTATCAATTATCTCTTCTTATATGTACACTATACCTACTATTTCTTGGATTCTTATGCTTTGCATACTTCTCATCCTTAATTTAACTATCGGTTAGATAGTCACTTTATATATCTACACACCGGTGGGACTTCCGTATAACAACCATGTACATACTTATTTTTATCAGAGCTCCAAAACCAACTACATTCAAGATCTGCCACTTACATTGTCAACTCATCTCATGGCATCGTTTAACATACTAAAAGTGAACTCTCGATCTCCCCTAATCACTGTCTTCCAATGATCGTATTAACTCAAAATTTTGCACAAGTTTACTTCGTACAATCCTCTTACACGTGACCACAAATGATAAAATAAATATATGTTAGATAGTCTCTCTAACTATTTATACACCGCTGTACCAACCATGTGATAACCATGTGGCAACCATGTAACAACCATGTGCATACATTAGTTATGTATAGAAATATTTCTTATATTTTCTCCTCTTATACATTGTACCTGATATTTCTTGGCTTTTCATATATTTTATACTATTCTTAGCCTTAATTTAATTGATTGTTAGACAATCTTTCACTCTATTTACATACCGAAATGTTAAACTATGCATTAACTATTATAATATCCATTATAACAGGGAATAATTCGTCACTTTAGTTGTTACTTTCAGTGTCCCAATTTGTGGGATTTAATATCTAAACACTATTTATTATTTAAAATTTCAATCGTAGTTTACCCAATTGGTATTTGTTCATCTGTTTACCAAAGTAAACAATCTTATGCGCTACTGTACCTTTATTACCATAGTATATTTAATTTAATTTATTTATAACAACCATCTATCCTTTGATATAACATTCCAAGTTTTCTAATGTATTTATTCTTCTGTCAAACCAATGATTCATTTATCATATTAATTATATTTATTTACAACATTTGGCTGTTCACATTGTTGACACTCCAAATACATCATCCTATTAAATTCAAACATCTGTAAAATAATTATTCTCCCTATTTTCACACTAGCGTACCATCCATGTACCAAACACATGCCAACATTATTTTAACAACATGATGTTCCAGTTAACTTTGCTCAATTATGTCTTCTTCTGGTTGCATTTCCTTCATCTTCATCTTCTCTCTACTTCCTGAGTCTATGATAGTAACATATAGTTTATATATCTTAACTATTTTAATTCCAGTGCATCATCTATCTCAGCCAGCAGAATCAAAATAAAAGTTGCATTAGTAATGTTCTTCTATATATTACATGTAATTCACTGTTCTTATGAGCATACAACTGTATTCATTCCTGAATTAATCTTCACTCACTTAAAATAATTAAAACACATTCCAATTTCTCTATCAATGTTTACACACTATATTTTATGCACATCATTAATAAATGTTAAAATGTTCTTCCAACTATCAATTTGTTTTGGTTTACATTGTCACAGTCTTATATAGTTTCATCTCATACATACTTTTCACCAATTTACTTCACAAATCAATATTTTTTTTTATTTTTTTGCAAACCTGACCAGTTTTCAAAAAATTCAATAAAATGTTATCATGCTCCTCCAACTGCCAAATTTTAGGATTTACATGGTTACAGCCTTATATTAATACATCCATACCTATATTTCATCAATTTCCNCCAACTGCCAAATTTTAGGATTTACATGGTTACAGCCTTATATTAATACATCCATACCTATATTTCATCAATTTCCCTTACCAATTATAATTTTTAATTTTGTCGTTAACTTAAGCCAATTTCAAAAAACGTTCATAAAATGTCATTGCATTCTTTTAAGTGTTTTATTTTTAGTTTACAATATATCATCCTTATATTAAATCCTCTCATACTTATATTTTATCAATTTCCCACATAAATCAGTACTTTTTAATTTTGTCGGTAATTTGACCAATTTTCAAAACATCAATAAAATGTTATAATTCCTCCAGCTGCCAGATTTTTTAAGTTAATACAGTCACCCCCTTATGTTATTACATCCCATGCCTATCTTTCTTCAATTACCCACACCAGTTAACACTTTATAATTTTATCGTTAACTTGAACCATTTTCAAAAACATTCATAAAATGCCATTCCATTCTCCTAACTGTCTAATTTTTGGGTTTACATTGTCATCACCTTATATTAATTCATCTCATACATATGTTNATTCCATTCTCCTAACTGTCTAATTTTTGGGTTTACATTGTCATCACCTTATATTAATTCATCTCATACATATGTTCCATCAGTTTCCCATACCAATCAATACTTTTTGATTTTATCGCTACCTGTGCCAATTTCAATACATCAAAAAAATGTTATATTATTCCCCAATCTGCCAAATTTTTGGGTTTTATTGTTCACTACCCCACATTTAATAATCCTACATCCATATTTTATCAATTTCACACACCAATTAATACTTTTTAATTTTTTAGTTAACTTAGCCAGATTACAAAACATTCGTAAAATGTTATAACTATATTCCAACAAACCAAATTTTTGTGTTCACNAGTTAACTTAGCCAGATTACAAAACATTCGTAAAATGTTATAACTATATTCCAACAAACCAAATTTTTGTGTTCACATTATCATTACTTTATTTTAGATCATCCCATGCATACGTCCAGCCCAATTACTGCACCAAATAAAGCTTTTAAAATTTTTTCGTTAACTCATACTACAGCACATTTTTATCGGAGTTTTTATTTTTACATTAATTCGCTTTCTAACTATTGTATATTATTCTGTTGTTTAATATTAGAATATAATAATTTTTTTTACTTCGTCAATTTTTACCCAATTAATGGAATTAAATATTATCGAATCGTTTTGCCAATGTTTACATTTTTCCGTCACACTTTAAAACATTCTCTAACATTCGTAGAAACATAATTCCTTCAATATCCATTATAATAACACTATTTCCTATAGTTTATTATTGATTTTTGGTCTATCACTTACAAAAATACAGATTTTTTTCATTTATGTAGTTTGTTTACCTTGGTATTCCAACCCGAAGTATCAGTGGTTATTTTCTTATTCCTCTTATGAATAATTCTTAGGCATTCACTTTCTTATTTTCCTTAGGCCTAGCACAACACCATTACACACGAATTCACATGATTTTAGTTATAATTATTAATATAGGAGTGAAATTCCGTCAATGCTGCACACAGTCTAACTGTTTGCGGAGCTAATGCTGTCAAATGCTTCGAAGAGGAAATTACCTTTTTGAAGTTATACTTCTTTTNAGTCTAACTGTTTGCGGAGCTAATGCTGTCAAATGCTTCGAAGAGGAAATTACCTTTTTGAAGTTATACTTCTTTTAACGCATTGAGGGTAAATGTTTGGTGGGCAACGGAAGTTGCACGCGCACTGTGTAACGAAATTAAACAGTGAACGTAGCAGAGGTATGACCGACAGAAAATCAGTTCATGTTATAAGCAAATTGAAANTAACGAAATTAAACAGTGAACGTAGCAGAGGTATGACCGACAGAAAATCAGTTCATGTTATAAGCAAATTGAAAATAATTTCATTTATATTAGTAATTCATTGTGAATATATATCTTATTAATTTGTTACTAACAAAATTTGAAAACACTTTCAAAATTTTACTATACAAGTATTTCAGGTTAATTTCTGTATGTATTTGATTATGTTCTTTAATCAAACCATTATTAATTGTATTTAATGTCTTTCTGCAGTCATTTTATCATTTTCCTACTAACATTAATTATTTTCGTACGTAATAAAATTTGATTTTATTCACGTCAAAGAAGTATAACTTCTAACGCGCGTACATAAGTACACGCACCCATGTTTTTTTGGTACAGTGCAGCATGTATATAACCTTTTTGCTATGTCCTCTCAACGATGGAACATTCTAGAAGAATAAATTCACTGTTCTCTGCATTATTTGCCAGGCACAAAATGGTCGGCAAGAGTTGGTGCTGTTAAGCCATTTGCCAAAATCTTCCTGAGGTAAAACGTGCTGTTTCAAAATGTAAAGAATTCATCTTGAGTGCAGAGGCCAAAACTTAAGTAATGGGGATCGGAAGATGTCTTAAATAATTCAAATGCATATTAATATCACCAATTTTGTTGAAAATTTTGGTACAAATCGATAAATTCAACAAAATTCTTCAAACCAGAAATGCAAAACACTTGATGTAGAAGTTGCCAACATTGATAGTCTTATGCAAGAGCACAAAGACTTAGAGATTAATTTCAAAACATATGTACTAAGGATAAACTTGTAGCCAACGATATGGTCAATAGTGAGTGATATCCACAATCATACTGAAACAACTCTTAAAGAAAAAATATCAAGAGAAGGAAAATTTTCAATGATCAGGCTCATGAAGGACTCTCATTATAACGAAAATGAGACAAGACTTATAGAAGTTATTCATTCCCTAAGATTGTTCACATTGAAATACTTCGAGTATTTTCTAATGTAAAATGTTTTATGTTTAGAATTAAGCCTAATTAATTGTTTTCATTAAACTGCATTTGTCACAAATAAGGTAGTAATCAATTAACGTCGTATTTCTGCGTTTGTAGGTATTTAATAAATTTTTATCGTAAGACTTTACTGTAATGTTAAATGCTTCAGATCAATCCCATCTAACTGAAAACTTCAACTTGAAGGCAATACATATTGAGTAGACTATACATGCATAATATATATATGTAACATTGATTTTTTATGTAATTTTTATTTGTCTAAATAATATATGATTCTTGGATCTTAAACTCTGTAACGTGATTGTATATATATATATATGTATATATATATATATACACACACACACACGAGCAGTGCCCGCGGCTCCGCTCGCATGGACTACAGAATTATTTATAAGTTTTTTTAAATAAAGTTGAATTTTACTTATTGTTAACCTTCTATACTCTATATATATCATAAAACTCAATGTCTCGGTGAAAACACATATTAGTATCTTTCTGTTATAGATAGGTATATGCTACCACGGAGTTTTTTTAAGTCTGTTTGTTCTACACAATTCTTTAGTAAATTATATTGTTCCATCTTTAACGCCTAAGACAGCGTATTGCAAGAGAGCGCGCTAGCGGCAAACTTTGTTACGACTTGATTCACTATTATCGTTTTTAAATTTTTTGAGATATTTTTTCGCGATAAAAAGTAGCCAATATCACCTTTCAGCCCTCCAACTATTTCTGTGCAAGCAATTACGTCGATCTGTTGCTCGGTTGCTCGGTTGCATTGTTATTCCGTTTGTGTACTTTTTTATTTTCCAATAAGAATTTCCCCGAGGGAATGAGATATTTTCAAGATAAAAAGTAGCCATTGTTACTTCTTAACCCTCCAACTATCTCTGTACAAAAAAATTACGTTGATCCGTTGCTCTTTTTTGCGGAGTAAGTATTGTAACATATGTAAATGTGTGTGTCTATGTATATATATATACACACACATAGACGTACACATATACATATCCTAACTAATATTATAAATGCGAAAGTGTGTTTGTTGGTTTGTTTGTTTGCTTGTCCTTCTTTCACGTCGCAACGGAGCAACGGATCGACGTAATTTTATTGTACAGAGATAGTTGGAGGGTTAAGAAGTAACATAGGTTAATTTTTATCTCAAAAATATCTCATTCCCTCAGGAAAATTCTTATTGGAAAATGAAAAAAAACGACCCTCAACAAACACTAAGTCAAACAAGGTCCATTAGACAAAGCCTACACTGTTTTGGAATAAGAGAAACAGGGGTGTAGCCAGGAACAGGGACTTCAAGATTTATCCACCCCCCTCCCCCACAACCGAAATGGAAATAAAATATTAGAGAATTATTATAGGAGTGTAAATAATGTCTATCTGTNAGTCTAACTGTTTGCGGAGCTAATGCTGTCAAATGCTTCGAAGAGGAAATTACCTTTTTGAAGTTATACTTCTTTTGACGCATTGAGGGTAAATGTTTGGTGGGCAACGGAAGTTGCACGCGCACTGTGTAACGAAATTCGACAGTGAACGTTGTAAGGGTATGACCCAACGCGCATGCGCGTATAGTTGCGCGCGCACAGGGTAACGAAATTAAACAGTGAACGTAGCAGAGGTATGACCGACAGAAAATCAGTTCATGTTATAAGCAAATTGAAAATCATTTCATTTATATTAGTAATTCATTGTGAATATATATCTTATTAATTTGTTACTAACAAAATTTGAAAACACTTTCAAAATTTTACTATACAAGTATTTTAGGTTAATTTCTGTATGTATTTGATTATGTTCTTTAATCAAACCATTATTAATTGTATTTAATGTCTTTCTGCAGTCATTTTATCATTTTCCTACTAACATTAATTATTTTCGTACGTAATAAAATTTGATTTTATTCACGTCAAAGAAGTATAACTTCTAACGCGCGTACATAAGTACACGCACCCATGTTTTTTTGGTACAGTGCAGCATGTATATAACCTTTTTGCTATGTCCTCTCAACGATGGAACATTCTAGAAGAATAAATTCACTGTTCTCTGCATTATTTGCCAGGCACAAAGTGGTCGGCAAGAGTTGGTGCTGTTAAGCCATTTGCCAAAATCTTCCTGAGGTAAAACGTGCTGTTTCAAAATGTAAAGAATTCATCTTGAGTGCAGAGGCCAAAACTTAAGTAATGGGGATCGGAAGATGTCTTAAATAATTCAAATGCATATTAATATCACCAATTTTGTTGAAAATTTTGGTACAAATCGATAAATTCAACAAAATTCTTCAAACCAGAAATGCAAAACACTTGATGTAGAAGTTGCCAACATTGATAGTCTTATGCAAGAGCACAAAGACTTAGAGATTAATTTCAAAACATATGTACTAAGGATAAACTTGTAGCCAGCGATATGGTCAATAGTGAGTGATATCCACAATCATACTGAAACAACTCTTAAAGAAAAAAATATCAAGAGAAGGAAAATTTTCAATGATCAGGCTCATGAAGGACACTCATTATAACGAAAATGAGACAAGACTTATAGAAGTTATTCATTCCCTAAGATTGTTCACATTGAAATACTTCGAGTATTTTCAAATGTAAAATGTTTTATGTTTAGAATTAAGCGTAATTAATTGTTTTCATTAAACTGCATTTGTCACAAATAAGGTAGTAATCAATTAACGTCGTATTTCTGCGTTTGTAGGTATTTAATAAATTTTTATCGTAAGACTTTACTGTAATGTTAAATGCTTCAGATCAATCCCATCTAACTGAAAACTTCAACTTGAAGGCAATACATATTGAGTAGACTATACATGCATAATATATATATGTAACATTGATTTTTTATGTAATTTTTATTTGTCTAAATAATATATGATTCTTGGATCTTAAACTCTGTAACGTGATTATATATATAAATGTGTATATATATATAGATATATATATATACACACACACACGAGCAGTGCCCGCGGCTCCGCTCGCATGGACTACAGAATTATTTATAAGTTTTTTAAAATAAAGTTGAATTTTACTTATTGTTAACCTTTTATACTCTATATATATCATAAAACTCAATGTCTCGGTGAAAACACATATTAGTATCTTTCTGTTATAGATAGGTATATGCTACCACGGAGTTTTTTTAAGTCTGTTTGTTCTACACAATTCTTTAGTAAATTATATTGTTCCATCTTTAACGCTTAAGACAGCGTATTGCAAGAGAGCGCGCTAGCGGCAAACTTTGTTACGACTTGATTCACTATTATCGTTTTTAAATTTTTTGAGATATTTTTTCGCGATAGAAAGTAGCCAATATCACCTTTCAGCCCTCCAACTATTTCTGTGCAAGCAATTACGTCGATCTGTTGCTCGGTTGCTCCGTTGCATTGTTATTCCGTTTGTGTACTTTTTTATTTTCCAATAAGAATTTCCCCGAGGGAATGAGATATTTTCAAGATAAAAAGTAGCCATTGTTACTTCTTAACCCTCCAACTATCTCTGTACAAAAAAATTACGTCGATCCTTTGCTCTTTTTTGCGGAGTAAGTATTGTAACATATGTAAATGTGTGTGTCTATGTATATATATATACACACACATAGACGTACACATATACATATCCTAACTAATATTATAAATGCGAAAGTGTGTTTGTTGGTTTGTTTGTTTGCTTGTCCTTCTTTCACGTCGCAACGGAGCAACGGATCGACGTAATTTTATTGTACAGAGATAGTTGGAGGGTTAAGAAGTAACATAGGCTAATTTTTATCTCGAAAATATCTCATTCCCTCAGGGAAATTCTTATTGGAAAATGAAAAAAAAACGACCCTCAACAAAAACTAAGTCAAACAAGGTCCATTAGACAAAGCCTACACTGTTTTGGAATAAGAGAAACACTGGTGTAGCCAGGAACAGGGACTTCAAGATTTATCCACCCCCCTCCCCCACAACCGAAATGGAAATAAAATATTATAGAATTATAATAGGAGTGTAAATAATGTCTATCTGTGGTTGATAGGGGGCGAAATATTTGTAATGTCGAGTCTCCTAGTGCTTAATTGGCACCTTCATTAGAGTACCTGCAAAGCAACACAAATAATTTTTCCAAATATGAAGTCCATCTCCGACCCCTGAAGAGAACAGTAACTAAAATACCCTGCGATAGAAATTTTTTCTCTTACGATAAGAGAGTTTAGAAACGTTCTGTGAATAATTTGTTTTTTAATATTAATTTATTTATCATTTGTTATTTCTTTAATTTTTTGCATGGATGACGACTATTTATTTTGTTGTAAATAGGCAATTTAAGG
>NQII01000394.1:1536688-1584075 GCA_002778355.1 Clitarchus hookeri | reverse complement strand
CTATAATGTCTTTAAACGTCAACGCTTCATGATAAATGTTATTGGTTTCTAGTGCCTATGAAATAATTTTTCTTTCCCTTAAAGCATAAATATTGTGGTAACATTACTATAGTAATAATTCACAAATATCGTAATGTTTAGTTATGTGATATGCTGTATACGTAACATTAACTCCCATACTACATAAGTTGATTCCACCACAAGTCCACTACTTTCTTCATTGAATATCTTCTACAGTCCTGCTTTTCGAGTCAAAAGAAAACATTGAAATAATTGTTTTTGTCCAATTCCCTCAAATAAAAAAAAAACATTTTAAAACTTTTCTCTTTTGTGTAATAATGAGATAACATATTTTTAAGGCAAAGAAAAATTTTCATTAATTATTTACAAATTGCAAATTTGGAATTATGAAGTGATTGTTAGACTAAAAAAAATATTTTTGACAACGAANATTACTATAGTAATAATTCACAAATATCGTAATGTTTAGTTATGTGATATGCTGTATACGTAACATTAACTCCCATGCTACATAAGTTGATTCCACCACAAGTCCACTACTTTCTTCATTCAATATCTTCTACAGTCCTGCTTTTCGAGTCAAAAGAAAACATTGAAATAATTGTTTTTGTCCAATTCCCTCAAATAAAAAAAAACATTTTAAAACTTTTCTCTTTTCTGTAATAATGAGATAACATATTTTTAAGGCAAAGAAAAATTTAAATTAATTATTTACAAATTGCAAATTTGGAATTATGAAGTGATTGTTAGACTAAAAAAAATATTTTTGACAACGAAAATTTTCAATTCCATTTTAGTTCTAGCAAAAATATTAAGAGATATAAAGTGTAAAGTAACAGTGAAGGTAGCTTGGGACGTAAATAAAGAATAGTACATTTTCCTGTAGAGTTGAATGACCTTAGTCTACCTGCTTTATGTCGATTATTCCCAGAATTTTTCCGCCGCCAAGTTTCAGCGAGCGTGCTGATGGTCGATACCCGGACGGTACCTTCACCAGTGTTATGGTTAAATGAANCACGGACGGTACCTTCACCAGTGTTATGGTTGAATGAATATTACAGAGGAAGTGCGCCAAACGTGGACCCCTGTCCCTAGGGTGGACACCCCTCTCTAAAAGGTGCTATATGCTTCTGACATCTAACGGCGAGCACGTGAACTACTGCGAACGGGCGCAGTGGGGGTAGGCGAGGTGCCTGTTTGCCGCACGGCCTGTTAGTGATAGCGTTGATTTGATGATTTTCGATGTTTCAATGTTTTCTCGAGGGGTTTTGGAAGCGTTACCATCGTCTCTGTGTGTGAGTTAGTGAATNTGATTTTCGATGTTTCAATGTTTTCTCGAGGGGTTTTGGAAGCGTTACCATCGTCTCTGTGTGTGAGTTAGTGAATTTGTTGTGTAAAATAGCGATAGATACAAACTTGTAATAATTATTTATGGTTTTATATGAGTGTATTTAATGAGGAGAGAGAAAGTTGGTTTGGCAAAACGAAAGCATGGCGTGTGCCTTAGAGTGGACCCCAGTGGTGTGAATTCCATAGTCTCTATAGGCAAGCACTGCTGAAAGGAAAAATAATACGTCAGACATTTTAAATAAGAACTTTACATTATTGGCCACAGCTTCTAAATGTTCCCTCTTTTTTCTTGTGTTTAAACTTGCCGCATGCTGTGTTTTCGTTTCTCTTATTTCACCTTTTCTCTCAACCCATCTACAAAAACACAAGGGATTTCGTACATTTGCGTGGGTTGTCAGTATGTACTTCCCAGCCAAGTCCCGCTGAGGCAAACGTAGCATACCATATGAATGGCTCGNTTTGCGTGGGTTGTCAGTATGTACTTCCCAGCCAAGTCCCGCTGAGGCAAACGTAGCATACCATATGAATGGCTCGCCGCCACGCCTCTGGCTGTTTTCTAATGTCAAATGCTTGAAATGTGTTGCATGTGCATTTCAACCTTTTTTGAGTACGTGACATTGTGGTTTCCTCTACGATGTAGTGAATAATGTATAACCACCTCTGTGTAAGTTAAGGGTGCCGCCTGGCTAGGTCGCCATGCGCTGTGCAGAGTTCCAAGGCAAAATGGTTTGTAAAAAAAAACCACTCCACGTGCCTTTATGGTGTCTTTTTATTAACAGTGTGTAAGAATTGTGACATGTCCAACGATTAATTTAAATTTTANTTTGCGTGGGTTGTCAGTATGTACTTCCCAGCCAAGTCCCGCTGAGGCAAACGTAGCATACCATATGAATGGCTCGTCGCCACGCCTCTGGCTGTTTTCTAATGTGAAATGCTTGAAATGTGTTGCATGTGCATTTCAACCTTTTTTGAGTACGTGACATTGTGATTTCCTCTACGATGTAGTGAATAATGTATAACCACCTCTGTGTAAGTTAAGGGTGCCACCTGGCTAGGTCGCCATGCGCTGTGCAGAGTTCCAAGGCAAAATGGTTTATAAAAAAAAACCACTTNTGTAAGTTAAGGGTGCCACCTGGCTAGGTCGCCATGCGCTGTGCAGAGTTCCAAGGCAAAATGGTTTATAAAAAAAAACCACTTCACGTGCCTTTATGGTGTCTTTTTATTAACAGTGTGTAAGAATTGTGACATGTCCAACGATTAATTTCAATTTTACATTTCCATTTATTAGGCTTATATTATATTATGGGACAGTTCAAATGCCTAAAATGGGCATTTGCATGGTTATATTTAGGTACGAAAACCACGGTTCATGATATGTAGAGCTAATGTAGTTTTGGGATCTGCACAACACCTTTTTTTTATTAGCCTTGCGTGTAAAGGCGAAGAGGCATACAGAATGCATAAATTACTTTTCTTATCGCTGCCGCACTTCTAGGCATCAAACACGCAGAATCCGAACAGCCAGGGGGAACCTTTAGCTGTAAGTCCCGCAGAGTGTGCAGCCCGGGATGACGCAGTAAACGACAAGTGTCACCATTCTGGCTCAGAGATAGAGCTGACCCACACAAAACGTTACCACATGCCACTGATGGACCCCCTTGTTTTTTTATTTAACAAAACAAACGCAAGCAGATGTGTATATTTTATTACATTTCCAGGGGGCAAACTACGGATACAATTAAGAATACAAGGGTGAAGAAGCAGAAGGGAAGATAGTGAAATGGCGATTTCATGGAAAATCTACAAGAGCAGTGCGTGAAAAGAAGATGGGATGGAAAAAAGCCACAAAAAAGGTTTCTGTTCCTAAAACTACATTGATGAGATTGAGTAACGAAAAGTATGGGGATCCTCATAAAACTGCTAAAACAAAGTGGGGTCGTCAGACTGTTCTAACTCCCGAGTTAGAAGAGCTACTTGTGGAGTACTGTCTGTCAATGGAAGCCAATTAGTTTGGACTGACCCGGGGAGATTTAAGGAGGATGACCTTTCAGTTAGGCGAGAGAAATTACCTCAGGCGTCCCTTAAGCAAAGCAGATGACATGGCCGAAAGGAAGTGGCTCAAACTGTTTATGAAGAGGCACAAACGACAGCTATCCTTTCGTAACCCTACTGGTAAATCCTATGCCAGGGCAGTTGGATTCACCAACGACAATGTTAATTAATTTTTTGATCCCCTTGAAACCCTTTTGGAAAAACACAATTATCCACCAACCAGGATATTTAACGTAGATGAAAGTGGACTTGCAGTCGTGCAATCAAAAGTTGAACAAGTGATTGGCCTAAGAGGTAAACGCCAAATTGGAAGTCTTACATCACCTGAGAGGGGTTCGTTAATAACTGTGATAGTTTGCATGAGTGCAGGTGGTAACTACGTCCCCCCTATGGTGGGTTTCCCTAGAAAAAACGCGAGTGCACAATTGACAAAAGGAACTCCTCCGGGAACACTGCTTCATTGTCATCCTTGTGGTTGGATCCAGACGCATTTTGTTTACAGATTTGTTTCAGCNTGTGACAGTTTGCATGAGTGCAGGTGGTAACTACGTCCCCCCTATGGTGGGTTTCCCTAGAAAAAACGCGAGTGCACGATTGACAAAAGGAACTCCTCCGGGAACACTGTTCCATGGTCATCCTTGTGGTTGGATCCAGACGCATTTTGTTTACAGCTTTGTTCCAGTATTTTGTTGCAACTACCAACCCGACTAAAGACTCGCCTGTATTGCTGATTCTGGATTGGCATTAGAGCCATACATGAAACACCGATGTTATAGACGAGGCACGGGAAAACAATGTGACCATTGTCTCACTGCCACCACACTCGACACACAAAATGCAACCATTGGATAAAACATTTTTATCGTCACAGAAGACTTGTTACATTGAGACAGTACGCCAGTTTCTGCTAACAAACAACCGTGCTATAGCAAACCACAACATCAGGGAACTTTTTGGGCAATCCTACATTAAATGCCAAACAGCAGCAATTACAGAGAATGGCTTTGAAACAACAGGGATCTATGCAATCGATATACACATATTCAATCATGCTGAATTTATTTATGTAGCGACACAAGAAATTGAGCCACTTTATAGAGATAGCGATGAAAATTTGCAGTCCCTTAGTGACATCTCCTCTTACCAGTGTCAAGAAATATCTGGTTCCCAAGAAGAAAACGAAGTTCCTCCCAAACAATCGAATCCAGTAACACCAACATCCTGCCAACCGTCAACATCAACCTCACCCACAGCAACCAATACACCTGTCCCTTCAAATTCATGTGATGTTAGCCTCTTCCATGTCCGACCAGTCCCAAAACTTGTCAAGAAGATATCCACGAGAGTAATAAAGCCCTCGTCTGCTAAAATTATAACATTCTCTCCCTATAAAACGAGCTTGGAGAAATCAAAAGAGAAAAGAGGGAGAGTAATGGACCGTGGAAGAGGACGAGGAAGAGGAAATGGAAGAGGACGAGGAATAGCTTGAGGAATGGGAAGAAGAAGTGGGGAATCACAAACAAACATTGCACAAGGTATAAAGCGTAAAGCTGACGATGATGATGATGATTCTTATAACGAAACATTGGATTCTATATCATCGGGTTCTTCGGCGGTGGATTTTCTTGGACTGGGTGAGGACCCTACTGAGGAAGATGCTGAATGCATGTTTTGCAGCCAGCTTTGGTCAAGTGATACCAGCGGAGAACAGAGGGTGAAGTGCATAATGTGTAGTGTTCAGGGGTGGAAAAATAGAATTACGTATGTGATTTTTGTGCATAATTAACTACTTTCTAAGAAAATTGAAGAAACATTGGGAAAATGTGGGGTCCACTTTAGGACAAAAATAGGGGGTCCACTCATAGTACACTTTTTCTGAAACGCCAATAATGACATGTATTAAAATTTTAAAAAAATTGTGTAGAAACTTTAATAACATTATTTTTATTTTCAAATTCTGATGAACAAAAATTTGTTTGTTTTCGCTTTGATTTTATAATAATAATATTCTACTTAACAAGTTGTTACTTAGCCAAAAGCAAACCGGGAGTCCACTTTGAATATTCGTACTGAAACTCAAACGATACATGTTGAAGCATGAGCTTTTTATTTGTTAAGAGGTGGAGCAACACTAAGAATTAAGATAGATAGAATGATGTATTTCTTGCTCAGTTAGCCTCCCATGGAGGTATTGATAGCCGATGAGGGTGAAACGAGGTGAGAATACAGCAGCCCAGAATGCAAGGGTGGGGGAAACTGGAGATTCCCGAGAAAACCCGCCGTCCAGCTGCATCGTCTGGCACTATTCCAACTTCCGAAAATCAGGGGTGACCTGGCAGGGTATTGAACACGCTTTGCCTCGGCGGGAGGCGAGTAGTCTAACCACTCAGCCATCATGGCCCTTGCCTCACCCTATTTTGGAGAAACGACCCTGTACGCTGCACTATGGTGCCCTATGTCGACGCAACTTCGCGCAATCGTGGCCTGTCTCCCAGTTTGGTGGAGGGGGGGTCTTGCTGTTTCCAAGAACGTACTGAGAAAAAAAAATGGTCGCAGGAACCATCTAGACTGTTAAAATATGGACATCCACCTGATGGGTTGTAGGCATCGTTTAAACATTGATATACATAGTGATACCGATCGAATAGTTTGTTGTATTCCTACCTGTTCTTGTATTGCTACTGTATATGTGTTTCCTTTACCAGAGTCCTGAGCTGCTACTACAAAACAGATAGTACCTCCAGTAGAACAACTTCAACAATATTTGGGTTGTTCCCCCAACAATAATAATTGTAATCACCTAAGATATTGTTGTGTTTCTATTCCTGAAAAGTTCTGTAATCGGGTTTGAGGGTGGCAGCAACAGGATATTCTGTTTGGTTATTGCAATTCTAGTTGTTATGGGAATAATTCAAATATTGTTGAAGTATTCCGTCGGAGGAAATATCGGGTTTTGCAGGAGGAACGCGGTGTTTTCCTGTAGCAACTCTGTATGGAGTAGCAAACATGATCATAAACAGGAACACAACAAACAGTTCTATTCGTATTACTACCCATGTTATATATGTTTATATGACACCTAAAACACATCATCCTACAACTATATTTGCTTCTCAGTGCAAGGAGAATGGGCAACTACGTCTCGAATACTGCAAGCTACTGCCAACTGGCCTGGTTACCAACTTATGAGTGTTGGAGCGTTCAGGAAGGCGGCCAAATTAAAGCTTGACCATGCTATCATAACAATACCGTATCACTTCAGCGGATGCTTCAACTTCCAGACACGGGTTGGTCTTTAGATCAAACAGAACGTGAGTTCCGACTTTTCGCTACAATTCTTCAAATTGCCCATCTTAAAATAATAATTCCTATACTTCAGGGATTGGATTCTGGCAGCTTTCACAGTAGTTAACAAGGTATGGAAGACTCTCTTGTTAAAGGTGATGCGGTAACATGTAACGTAAATAAAGGCACGCGGGTTTCACACGTACGAAGGAGAAGGTGGAGCAGCGCGAGGCAATATAGGCCGACAGAGCAAGCGTGAGAACACATGGACGGGGGGTCGCACCAGGGAAAGGAGGATGAGGAGGCAGGGGCAGGGTGGAAGAGAGGTTAACGTCAAGTGGCGACCCTGGGAAGTGGTTACCCCGGGTTACCTGAACGCCCTCCACGGGCCTCGCCCGCCGTTATTGACGCCCCAGCGTTTCTTTTAACCCGTGACCCCGGCCATCCACAGCAGGCCCAGAGCGCCAACCCGCCTTCGCNCGAAGGGCCCCTGACCAAGGGAAATGGTTCGTTCCTGGCCTTTTCTGTTCGAGACGGTTGGTTTTCCCTACGGCTGTCAAACGAAGAGGTATGCAGTGGAATTCGACTGCTCTTCCTTACGTAAAGCTTCTGGCCTGTCATATTATTTCACCGCATTATTTACTTCAGCAGAAAAAAAATGATGTAGGTGGTCCACAGGTGATCGAGCCTGCTGACAACGCAGTTGAGTATGCCTGTTCATATGCCGAACTTAAAATTCGGAAAATTTCGTGAGTTCAATTCCTCAATAGCAGCCCACGTTGGTCCAACAGTAGGCATTTGGTTAGAAAGGTTGTCTATTTGTTGGACGGAGGAAAACACATTAAGACAACGTTGGCACAACGTAATATTACAACGAAAATTTGCTAAAGAGTTAATGTTATGAAATTGCTTACGTCCCTCGTACAATCATGCCACCGAATCAAAAAAGTTCAGAACTACCGCAAGTTTAATTTTTCTTAAAACTTTAATTGGTTTGTTATTAGGTTGGTAACAATGTGGAACAAACATTTTAAATGTCAACAATCAGGCCTACATTTTTGGTGTTTTTTTAAATATAAATTTCTGATATTTTTCAAGGCCTGAGATTGTTTCTCTTTGAAATTTATTCAGTAGATTACACGTTATTTTAATATTGGGAGCACAACAGTCGGTAATTGGTAGTTATTAAATTCGGCGAAAATCGAGTAACCAANAACCAGCATTATTCCAACAATAGAAAATACCATGTTTCCGATGAAGTAAAAAATTATTTCGTGTTTTTTAACACACATTCATGTATTGTTTAAAATTTACGTTGTTGACCATGTGGTGGTTTCTTGTTATATAATATGTTGTCAGCATTTGGTATGTACATACAGTTTGTTATGGAGTACTTTTTGTTACGTTAGGACAACATTGCGTTACAAATACTATGCCTACATAAGATATTATTATATTCATGCGTGCCTATTCAAATTTTTGGGACAGTGAACCTTAAAAAAATATTGTCTTTAGTTGTTTGTGTGTTGGTTACTAGTTGGAAAATATACTATTGTAAAAAGAAGATAACTGCGTCTTTGACAAACACATCCAACTGTTTACCATTGTTTGGTAATGTTGGAAATACTTGTTTTGGAATCCAAAAGTATTGCCAATATTTTGGTATAAAAATAGATTATTAACGTTGATAAATAATAAGTTCCAGGCAAAATTCAAATTTATAACTGGAGGAGGGACTTTGTATAAAATAAGTTTCAATTCATGATCGTGTGTAAAAATAAAATTCCTGAAATAAAAATTTAAAAGCATAAATAACTTCTTGTCAATACAAGGAAATGGTTTTTTTTAAGTCATTTGAGATACCTGACATCAATGTAAGGCATGAACTTGAAAGAATTTAATATTGGAAGTACGTTGATATTCGAATTAATTGTTGAAGATTGTTTGGCATGTTGATATGTAAATATATGGTGTTGTATGTTACGTTGGAATAAAAACATTNAGTTCCAGGCAAAATTCAAATTTATAACTGGAGGAGGGACTTTGTATAAAATAAGTTTCAATTCATGATCGTGTGTGAAAACAAAATTCCTGAAATAAAAATTTAAAAGCATAAATAACTTCTTGTCAATACAAGGAAATAGTTTTTTTTAAGTCATTTGAGATACCTGACATCAATGTAAGGTATGAACTTGAAAGAATTTAAAATTGGAAGTACGTTGATATTCGAGTTAATTGTTGAAGATTGTTTGGCATGTTGATATGTAAATATATGGTGTTGTATGTTACGTTGGAATAAAAACATTGGTTGCGTAAATACGTACCAGATTTCAGTACAGCTTTAAGCACATGTAAAAATAAAATATCCTGCGATTTGCTTTTAATTTTATGCACTGCGTGCTTAGACGCAACAAAAATTTTAAACGAAATTTGTACCTTAATGGAAAGCATGCAGACTAATATATAATTGAAACTACGTCAGTTATTTCGTTTGTTGTCAAATACAGATTAAAGGTAACAAAATATTACATATTAATACATTAAGGAATATAAACAGTAAAGTTAAATTTAATGGTCATTAATATTTAATATTGCGACACTCCTCACGGAGAGTTAGAAATGTCTAAATGGATAACACAACGGACTTCTGCCCAGAAGTCCACGGGTTTGCAACTATTTCCCACCGAATGGGGTTTTCAAATATAGGTCGTATTAAAGGATGACCATTTTAATGTAGAAATTGAAGGAACAACTATGGAAAATACGGTAATTTATAATTTTGAACAAGTGGTTAGAATTCGTTTGAAACATCACAATGGTGTCAGAAACGTCGTTCATTGGTTGGCGTTGTGTATGTAACAACACATATTTCAAATGTTATAGAGTGTCAGCTAGCCTTCGGTTTTTTAATTGACGGAAATTGGCTGTCATCCGACTAACAAACATGACGTTTGTCCAACGTAGACCCGAGTGACAATGNCAAATATAGGTCGTATTAAAGGATGACCATTTTAATGTAGAAATTGAAGGAACAACTATGGAAAATACGGTAATTTCTAATTTTGAACAAGTGGTTAAAATTCGTTTGAAACATCACAATGGTGTCAGAAACGTCGTTCATTGGTTGGCGTTGTGTATGTAACAAAACATATTTCAAATGTTATAGAGTGTCAGCTAGCCTTCGGTATTTTAATTGACGGAAATTGGCTGTCATCCGACTAACAAACATGACGTTTGTCCAACGTAGACCCGAGTGACAATGNTTTTTAATTGACGGAAATTGGCTGTCATCCGACTAACAAACATGACGTTTGTCCAACGTAGACCCGAGTGACAATGTACATTTTCTGATAGCATGTGAAGTAGTTTCACTCATGAAGTCTGCACATTTACTCATTTTAATATTTTTGTATCCTTCCGCCCCTTTAAAGTATAATCAAATCACCATGTGATTTTCACATGCCACATCAACTGCTAAGAAAAGCGTAATGTTTATTCCGTGTCGATAACGGACGTCTCGAACTTGTTGTCGTACTATTGTATTATATTAAATAGGGCTTATCAACGTTCCCGCTGTTGTGCCTGAAGACTTATCAGAGGATGGTTTACAAGCTAAGTTATGGCCTAAATTAAATAACCACCCATGCCTTACCTGGGATTCGAACCCAGATCCTACCGCACCGCAGACCGGTAGCGAACCACCCCGACTGCACCACGGGAGGTCGCCGATTTAATGTCGTTCGTAATTATACGTTTACTGATTCCTATTTGGAGTACACATCACCTGAAAGTATTTAAATGTTNGATTTAATGTCGTTCGTAATTATACGTTTACTGATTCCTATTTGGAGTACACATCACCTGAAAGTATTTAAATGTTCAAAAATTTTTCTTGTTTCTACATAGGCATATCATTAAACTTTTTCCGTCGTTTACCATAGGTGTTAAACACGTTGTCTTCTGTATGAAAGACTAAATGTGTNGTTTACCATAGGTGTTAAACACGTTGTCTTCTGTATGAAAGACTAAATGTGCCCCACTCCGTAATATACAGGTTGAGTATAAAATAATACCCTAACTTTGTAGGTCTATTATATCAAAACCAAACAACCTACAACCTTGATTGACCAATCAAATGAACCGTGGAACCGTGATTTTTACTTACCATACATTCATATTATGTTCAATGTGACCACCATGAGCAGTCCGAACGACATCTACGTGGTAATCAAACTCGTTCCCCGCTCTTGTCAGCATGTCCGGTGTTACGGTTTGGATGGCGTTCGTAACTCTCGGGTAGAGAGGGAATAGAGAGCTCACATTCTACACGTCAATGTGAAGGGGACGGTCTGATGTTTCCTTTATGGTGTGCCACCCCATTGGCACCTAGCTGTTCGTGGATACCTGAACGAGACGTTGCCGCAATGCTGGATTGGTCAAGGAGCAGCTGGTGACCAGGCTCTTCATCACTGGCCCCCAAGAAGCCCAGATCTTACCACGTGCGATTTTTTTTCTATTGAAGGCACATAAAGGATCAAGTGTTTCATCCACCATTGCCAGCTAACATTGACAAAACGAAAATTACGGACGCCATCCAAACCGTTACACCGAACATGCTGACAAGAGTGTGGAACAAGTTTGATTATTGCGTAGATATCGTTCGGGCCGCTCGTGGTGGTCACATTGTACATTTATGAATGCAAGGAAAACATATTTCACGGTTCCACGGTTCATATGATTGGTCAATCAAGGTTGTAGGTTTTTTGGTTTTGATATTACAGACCCTCATAGTTGTGGTATTCTTTTATACTCAGCCTGTATCTAAGTACGCTGTACATATGATGCAATACAACTGGCAAAAATTCGAAACTTACACACATTTACAAAGAAATGTTCTGGCGAATCGAGGGATCTTTATGATAGGAGAGATTAAAAATCATGTTCATCGCTTCTGTGACTATCCCAACTGACAACGTAAATAAATGTTACTATTTTGGATATTAAACGTTATCAATGCGTAGAGAAATAAATAAGGTCAGTCTTTAAAATAAAACCAAAAAGTGATAACGGGTGGTTAAATTTCACATGTAAAACTGTTTACTTTCTTTACACCAATCATTTTCCCCCAGTAATTTTTAACGCGAATTATCCCGGATATCTTTCTTGTTGGGAGTACTAAGCGTATACAACTGAATCAGTACAAGCGTCCTATGTCCGTTTAGTGAGGTATTTCCATTAAATATTTTCACTTGCTTCATAATTTTTAGTACACAATTCTATGCCAGTCGTTTCATTGGTCATTTAGTCTGGCCTGAGTATAATGGTCCACTTCGATCTCAATCCGCATTGAATTTTCACCTTGAGATAGTTGGAAAAAAAATTATTTCACATTATAAGATATCTTTTATATTCCAAAAATATTTGTGCCCAAAATTTTGATTCAAATTTTTGGTTTTAATTTAGATGACTAGTTGATTTGTTGATTTATTATTACGTGTGAAATTTCCCCTCTGTTGAGTTTAGAAGTTGCGGTCGGCCCTTAAAAGTGAGGTTTTGAACGTCGGCCAGAGTGAAATGTGGTCAGGATAGAACAGAGATAGAATGCGAGGTTGTGAGGGTGGGATTTGGGAGTGCTCCGGGGAAACCCGCTGGCCAGAGGAAACGTCCGCCATGTTTCCCGCATGCAAAAGCTCGGGCGACCCTGCCGGGAATCAAACCTTGTTCACCTTAGTGGGAGGCAAGTGGTCTGAATACTGCACCACCGTGGCCCCCTTCCCCGCTTTTATAGGCTATTAACAGTAAAGTTAGCACTTTTGAAAGCCATCTCATTTGGAATAATAGTCAATAAATGTATTTTATTTTATCCTTAGACGTTAACTTCTGAGTGCGGTGGAATATAATCGTTGTGTATATTACTTAAACAGCAGTATTTGTTTAAAATGGTGGTAAAATAATAAAAAAATGGTTAAAAGGAAAAAGTAACAAGGACCTCAAACGTGCTCACTTTACCGTGAACAGCATGTACCCTGTTGCAATAATTGAAGAACGACCCGCTTAATGTACCAAACTCTGCACGAAATAAGGCAATCGCACAAAAATCCATAGTTTGTTTGGAATTTCAACCTGTGAACATTGTGTTCCAAAGACCTTGTCGCCATTTCAGTTTCGGGAATCGCTTCTCAGAATAACTATAAATCTAGTAAATTCTTTGAACTCTGTTGTTCTCCAAACAGTAAAATCTTGAGTATTACCACGAAAGCAGATTTCAGCCTTTTTTTTTTAACCCCTAAACTCTACACTGTTATTAATTCCCGATTATCCATGAGAACTTTTACGAAATTGTTCTCTTGATGTACGAAAACACAGTGTGTATTGACGAAAAATATGGCTCATTGAAGTGAGTGGTTAACTGATAGATACGCTAAGCATCTTTCTTTTCATGTTGTAATTCTGCTTCGTAACAAAGAAAATAATTTTTACTTGTTTGTGAACAGTGAAAAACACGTATGACATAAACCAGGGATGCTCAAACGGTCGATCGCGATCGACCGGTCGATCGCGAGAGCTTTAAAAGTCGATCGCGGACATATGTCCACATTCCCTCAAGAAATTAAAAATAAGCGCCTTCCGTCGGTCACTCGTGCGGCGACACAGTGATACGTAATAATGAAATGTAAAGTCACGCCGAAAAGAACGCTGCGCACCGCCGGAGTTGTCGGCGCGGCTTAGTATTGTTTGCTCTCATTGTTTGAAAAGAATGGCTTTCTGGATTACGAAACAGCCTTGCAAATTTTATTCTGTTTTGACAAGTCTGCAAGTTTGGTAAAATCAAAAAACAATTTTATCCGTCGCCTGGAGCGCTAATCGTTATGAGAGTACACCTTCGCGCTGATCATTATGAATATTCTCGCTAGGTCGCGCTCTCTCCGAAAAATGGCGGCAACGATTTACAAAATGTAAACATAAACTGATCAAAGTGTACTTGGCGTAGTAACACGCGAGTGTGGCCGGGGCGTAACAAAAGAAAAAAAAAACATACATAGGTCGTAACAGCAACAGGCTTACCATCTGTCATGTTAGAGCTCATTTATACTCCCTTACTTTTTTTTATCGATCGCTTGCCCCCCCCCCACTTTTTTGCGGTCGATCGCTGATGGCATAAGTCTAGGCACCCCTAACAAAAGCTTTTTNCTTTTTTTTTTTTTTTTTTTTGTAATCTAGTTTTACAAACTACAGATAAAAGGAAACGAACTTGTAAACATACACGTTCCGTGAATTTACAAAGAAAATGATTGACAATTATGAAATTTGCTCTACTTAGAAAGTGAAGTGTCCGTAATTTTAAAAAGACTTCCGGATAGATTTATAATCGTTTTAAGTAAATTCCAGGAATTTCTATTACAATTTACTGCTCCTATTGTGTTGACACATTTGACTTGAACAACATAATCCGCAATTGCTTTTATGACATTGACACAAGTAAATCTTACTGATCTTCAATTTAGGGCGGAAAAATGCTTTCTACACGAAAACAGATACACAAATACAACATGTGTTCGATAACTGGACAATTACAATAGTAGCTGAAATATGTACTCGATTTTAATATCGACAATATGAAATGAAAANGTGTTCGATAACTGGACAATTACAATAGTAGCTGAAATATGTACTCGATTTTAATATCGACAATATGAAATGAAAATCTTAATGCGGGTCGTGTAGTTAATATGTTTATACCGTAACATATATAACAAACTTACTATGGCAAGCGCGGTATCAAGATCATATATATCAATTTACAGCAGAATGAAACATCCGCGAGCTTAAACAATGTGAATATTTACAATCGTATTAACACAGCGCACGCAATACGTGCGTAGTCCCTCGCATTTAGTTTCGGGTTTACAGGGATTCAAGGGAATTCCAGGAAAACAGTTTCATTTCATTATGGTTCTAATGTATTAAAACACGATTATTTACGTTTTATTTTGATTTTTCTGCAAGGCTTATAAAATAGTAATGAGCTTACCGCTTAATTGTAGATAAAGGATTTAAAATTTCCTTTTTTTAATAAATTCTCTTTAAAATATCTGACAACACGGAACGTTGTTGCCTATTTTTCGTTCATTTGTTAGTTCAAAGGAGCAAGTACTCTCTGAAAAAAACATTATTTTGCAAATGTATAATTTCGTAGCAATATTATGTCCTACAATTATTATACTATTTGCAGAATTTTGGTTTAATTTTATTGGTGACATAATTTTTAATACCGTGTATGTTAATGACAATTGAAAGGTAATAGAATAACATTATTAAATGTTTTAAAAATATATAAATTCAAATTGTGGCATGAAATTCACACTGCCTGTACAGAATATCACGCCAGGCTTGACGAATATATTTTTGTAATGTGCAAACTGTCCCAGCGAAAATCCTTCATGCGCGATCAATCACAAGTGGTGNGTGTTCGATAACTGGACAATTACAATAGTAGCTGAAATATGTACTCGATTTTAATATCGACAATATGAAATGAAAAGCTTAATGCGGGTCGTGTAGTTGATATGTTTATACCGTAACAGATATAACAAACTTACTATGGCAAGCGCGGTATCAAGATCATATATATCACTTTACAGCAGAATGAAACATCCANAACATCCGCGAGCTTAAACAATGTGAATATTTACAATCGTATTAACACAGCGCACGCAATACGTGCGTAGTCCCTCGCATTTAGTTTCGGGTTTACAGGGATTCAAGGGAATTCCAGGAAAACAGTTTCATTTCATTATGGTTCTAATGTATTAAAACACGATTATTTACGTTTTATTTTGATTTTTCTGCAAGGCTTATAAAATAGTAATGAGCTTACCGCTTAATTGTAGATAAAGGATTTAAAATTTCCTTTTTTTAATAAATTTCTTTAAAATATCTGACAACACGGAACGTTGTTGCCTATTTTTCGTTCATTTGTTAGTTCAAAGGAGCAAGTACTCTCTGAAAAAAACATTATTTTGCAAATGTATAATTTCGTAGCAATATTATGTTCTACAATTATTATACTATTTGCAGAATTTTGGTTTAATTTTATTGGTGACATAATTTTTAATACCGTGTATATTAATGACAATTGAAAGGTAATAGAATAACATTATTAAATGTTTTAAAAATATATAAATTAAATTTGTGGCATTAAATTCACACTGCTTGTACAGAATATCACGCCAGACTTGACGAATATATTTTTGTAATGTGCAAACTGTCCCAGCGAAAATCCTTCACGCGCGATCAATCACAAGTGGTGNACTTGACGAATATATTTTTGTAATGTGCAAACTGTCCCAGCGAAAATCCTTCACGCGCGATCAATCACAAGTGGTGCAAAACATTGTAGAGGTGTATATTAGTAACGAGCACAGTACGAAGATGCATTGTCATTTCTTAACCCTCCGAAGGAAAATGCTTCTCGGCGCACTAAGAAGCAGCTAGCGATGAAATCTCAATTCAGCCCAGTTTAATTATTTCAACGCAGGAGCGAGAATTATCCGATCTGGCTTCCAAAAGGAGCGACTTTGGAAAGTAGCATTTGTCAGAACTCATTTAATCAAGAAGTTTGGAAGCGCTACGTTTTAATAACCTAATATCATCGAAGAGCCGTCTAGGGACTCGCTCAAACGCCGAGGAGATGAAATATTCTGCTTCTGTGGGAGTGCATGAGCTTCTTTGTCTCGCAGAAATGTTAACGTGTGCNACGCCGAGGAGATGAAATATTCTGCTTCTGTGGGAGTGCATGAGCTTCTTTGTCTCGCAGAAATGTTAACGTGTGCAAGTTGTAGAGCAATTTTTCTTAAGTATTCAAACTAAAAATTTTAGTTTGCGATTTTATGAGCGTATGCTGATTATATCTAGTTTCGATTTTAACTTTTGCATGATACTAATAAGAAAAAGATTACTATTTATGTTTCTCAACGTTAACTTAAACTACACAATGTACAAATTTTGCACTGTCTACGTCAGAACTGCTACATATACTTTTATTATATATATATACACACAAACGTATACACGATGTTCGCAAAAATCACCGACAAACTCTAATTGCTCACATAAATATAGACGGAAAGNACGCCGAGGAGATGAAATATTCTGCTTCTGTGGGAGTGCATGAGCTTCTTTGTCTCGCAGAAATGTTAACGTGTGCCAGTTGTAGAGCAATTTTTCTTAAGTATTCAAACTAAAAATGTTAGTTTGCGATTTTATGAGCGTATGCTGATTATATCTAGTTTAGATTTTAACTTTTGCATGATACTAATAAGAAAAAGATTATTATTTATGTTTCTCAACGTTAACTTAAACTACACAATGTACACATTTTGCACTGTCTACGTCAGAACTGCTACATACACTTTTATTATATATATAAACACACAAACGTATACACGATGTTCGCAAAAATCACCGACAAACTCTAATTGCTCACATAAATATAGACGGAAAGTCTAAGCGTACATGACCATTAGCCTACAGGTTTATTACGCATAGCTCGTGATGAAATTTACGACCTCTGATAGTACATGTAGTGAACTAGAAAATTAACCTAAAATTCTACAGAAAATACTTTCGGTGTACAAACGTAATATGTAACTTAAAAAAAAATATTTTGTTTGTCATTTTAAGGAAAAAATCACAACAAATATATAAATAAATTGAAGGAATAAATTTTTTTGCATCAGATCAGATAGTAATGGTGTTGATAGTGAGAATTAGCGATGCAGATTATTAATGCAAGTCAGTTTTCCTGACCACTATCAATGAGGACAGACATTCATCACTACACATAAAACTGACACAAAATCACACAACACTAGCATGGAACAGAACACCCCTACGACTCTTGATTCATAAAAAGCTGATACATAAGACGACATATCGCCGCAAGACGAAACAAAACACCGCAAAATGGCATACATACAAGACAGTTCTTCTCAACATTGAATGTGTAATACTTTCTACAAACTCTCCATGAGCAATAATTCTCAAATTTCATTCCTCGACTCATAAAACATACACAACAACCACAACAACTGAAGACAGCATAATGGGTGGTAAGTCAAATTTTAGCAAGTAGGTGTAGACTTGTGAATTAGTAGCATTGTAGGATATAATTATCTAAGTGGATTGACAAGTATGCATAAAACATACACAACAACCACAACAACTCAAGACAACATAATGGGTGGTAAGTCAAATTTTAGCAAGTAGGTGTAGACTTGTGAATTAGTAGCATTGTAGGATATAATTATCTTAGTGGATTGACAAGTATGCAAGAAGTGTTGAAAAATAAAATGCCATATACTTAATACATATGAAACATGAATATATACTGAATTTAACAAATAACATTAGTTAAACACATGCACTTTAATGATGAAAACTATTTTATGGTAGATGCTGACAGTTCAGATTAATTCTGATTTTGAGTCTTAATTTTAAGTTCGCAAATTTTCATGTATTAGGAACTGAAAAAAAACTTTTCATAACTGATACGTGACATACATATAATGCAAAACATATTCAAGCTAATAAAAATTGATTAAATCTTCAATTCTGAAGTTCTTCATCCTCTTTAAATGCCAACTATGATATAANATTCAAGCTAATAAAAATTGATTAAATCTTCAATTCTGAAGTTCTTCATCCTCTTTAAATGCCAACTATGATATAACATTGACTTGGTTGGGCTACTGGGCAAAACTTACCAATTACCACTAAAAAAAAAGCCCCCTTCCTAAAATTGACGAAGTTACTTGCAGGAAAATATATATTGCTAATTCAATTTCATTACAACAAAATTTTAACCATAGTTACGCAGGTAATAACTTGGTTGAGAATACAATTTTGTAGATCTTGGCATGTGGATGTTACACTCTAATTTAAAGATCTTTAAATTTAGAAGAAATTTGGCTTGAGGGACTATTCTTTACATAACCTGCCCAGAACAACACAAACACAATAGCAAATGAGCTACTAAACAATAGCAATGTTTGGATCATGTGGTCAAATAAAATTAATTTCGTCATCGCCCTGCTTTACGACGAACCGCATTACATGAAGACCAAAGTCAAACGACGAAGGCTATTCAGGAAACGGAAATTACATACACTGAAATATTCGATCATTATGATGTAGTTGATAAGCTCAATATATGACACGTAATTTTGAATCGTCCACCAAAGATATCGCAAAAGAATAACCTATACTTAGACAAATAAAAAGTTAAATGTCAACATGAGTGAAATACAGTTACCAAAACAAACTTTAATATAGATAACTACAAAGTAATAAAATTAATAAACGTAAACTTATAACCCAATAAACCTGTGGCAAATAAATATAAATAAAACAAACTGTTGACAGCACAAATGTCACGACAAAAATGTAAACAAACAAAACGGTAAATAAACAACAAAAATAATTTGGCATAATTCCCTACCAGGCTGAAACATCTTTTTCTAGAATGTAAATAAGTGGTTCAGCATTACCTAAATAAAGTGACATGAAAACACAAAATAAAATAACTAATTTATATAGCACGTTATACTCTTGGCGAAACATAAACAAACCTTTAAGAAAATAGCAATGTAAAAATTATGCAAATTCGTTTAAATGTTTGAACAAATGTCATATATATCTAAGAAAATGAATAACTACATATACCATAATTATAATTCAATAAATCCTTTCCCAATGGTGATTACGCTGTATTATGACGTAACGGGCTCCACCGCTGCGCGCGCACCAACTGTGCGACCGTTGCATAATTCGAAGCCGGCGTCGAAGTAAGCTGCAACCCTGGCAGTACTCGCCCCGTCCTATGTTGCGTAAACTTATACAAAACTAAAGGCAAGTGAGTCTTTCCTGTATACGCATTTCAACTGCACATAAGTGTAGGTTATACAGATCACACACACTGCGATATTTCCACAGATGTTGGTAATGTAGTAAGTTCATTCATGGCACATTGCCAATAAAAAATTGTTATCTTTATTTTTGAACTTTGCATCTGTTACCCTGTCTTAAACTGTCTGATATACACAGTAGCATTTGCTGTAATATAGTTAACGGAACAGTACTTGAAATATTTGTGTCGAAAACAGTTCATATTGTTGCACGACACTGACGAATTTTACGCTTAGTATAGTTTATTACATAGTACTAAGTGTTCGTACACACAAAAACTTCTTGATGTAAACAATTTATATTGCAAATTTATAAGTGTATGTTTATGTTGCTTATATGACGATTATATGATGTCACAAAACAAAGCAGTAAATGAACGAATATCATCAAGTTCCTCATTGTCATCACTATTGCAAATAAAATTATTTCTAACTTTATGATTATTCATTACAATTGGTACACATCATAATAGAGTGTCTATATAATGGATATTCGTGCAGAATTAGCTTCAAATCCCTCAGTATATGAGTTGATAAATGTAATCCTAATATTAAATTATGTGCAATTAAATAATTTGACATACAAATTGAACTGATAGAAAAGAAGATATTAAGAATTCAATATAAACCAAGAACAACAATTACAACCATTAATGAACTTTGATAAACAACAAATAACCACACATGTAACCGTCAAAAATAACATGTTCAACAACAAAATATTAATTGTGGATAATAATTCATAGCATTCAACAATAAAATTAATGAAAAGTAGACAAATCGACAATACTTCATGAATTATTCAATTATATATATGTAGTGATTATCTTATTTTTAATTTGGAAAATATATTATGAAAAGATCTAACTTTGATGAGTAGATCCAGACTACAAATAACATCAACACACTGTCAAAATATATTTTGAATCATCTAAACAACTAATTAAGCAGCAGTTAAAAGGGGTTTATTACATTCAGATGACCCTAGACAACATAAGGAAAATAAGCTTAAGATGACTCCTAAGATGTCTAAAATAGCTAGAGTGAGAGAGGGAAGGTTATTTGACCTAGTTAACTGCTCCTCTCTTCTTTCCCCTAATTTCTTGCTTGAAGTTCTTGGAGAATGCTAATCATTCGCACCCAATCTTGCAGTAGGAATTTATTAGCTTAAGAAAATTTAATTCAAAGCCATTCAAAACATTACATATAATCACATAGGCATAACAGGTACTAGCGGGTTATGTTCACTAAATAAATTTCAGGAATTTCGACAATAAAAAATTCTTGACAGGACAAAATAAATTACTTAATACTTCGAAACTTGCATTGTATCATATGAAACATAAATCAATATATCATCTTCAGTAACTTTTAAAATTGCTTAGTGGTTTTATTGGTANTCATTGTATCATATGAAACATAAATCAATATATCATCTTCAGTAACTTTTAAAATTGCTTAGTGGTTTTATTGGTAGTATAGACTAAACATTACTGCTCCGGGAATGAAGAAGTACTTGCAGAATACACTTGGCTAGAGCTCGCTGTTACTGCTTAATGCCCTTCCCTGGATGTGTAAGCAAGAGCAATTCAAATGCAAACGGCGAAATAATGTCGTCCATACAGCATTGTATGTGCGTGAGTTTAGATAAGGAGTTGATGAACATACAGATAAATGAAGAAATGACTACCACAGGTAGTGCTTATAAAACCTCATTATATAGTCGTCTTATCAAGTCGCACGTAGTATTTTGAGCACGAAATTCACCGTTGCCACTTTGGTAAGCTAACACCCATGGTAACCATGAGTTTGTCATATACATAATGTGAGATGTTGGGAAATTATCTTCTATTATATTTATGATTTGTTTAAAGAGGTAGTCACAAAATAAAAGCACACATATTCAGAAGATAAATTTTACGTTCAAAACAGTTCATGAAGAATTTATAAATTTCTATTTTATTTTAGATAAATTTTCTTATATCAGGTAATGTTTTCTCAATTCAATTTTATAAAGCATCGAAAAAAATTAACTAAATATAAATGACAAAACGTAACTCTTTCTGTATAGAAAATCAATTTCTTTTATCACAGATATGCTTTAACAATACTATATGCTAACATATATATGGTTTAAACATACAAACGTATTAAAAGCATGCTGCAACAAATACGCTTAGACAATACCATACGGATGGCAGTCCAAGATCAGAGAATCACATATTCCCCTATTTTACATTATCCATGATTACGTTTTAGTTGGTTCGTTTCCATGCGTCGTGATCGCAATATTATATATCTATATACATCACACATCACATCTCATGAGAGGGCATGTGCTGTCTGTACTAAGAAGTTTCCTAGTTAGGCGCGGATTTCCCTTTTGGAAGGTTGGCCATCTGACTGTTTTCCTTGGTGAACACGTAAGGGCTTTCCTTCGTTGGGCAATAGAACTTCCGGAAATGCTCATCCCAGTTCGTAGACTTTTTGCCGAAAGGCTGCAGTAGGTTGTTCCACAGGGCGTTTGCGGCTATAAAAGAAAACATGCGAAACCATCACTCCACCACGAAAGGCTGTAATACACTTTAAGATACGAATTCTAATAAAAAGTGAAAAGTAAGTATGCAACGTCGTGTGCGCCTTCGGACAAGGTCAACAAAGAATGAGAGAAGGTTTGTACTATGAAGTGCGTGCTGCCCTATCAGACGGATAGAGCTGTCTTTACCGCCAACCCAGGGAAGCGGCAAATAGGATGATTCTGAACTGCAAGAACAATTTAAATGGGGTATAATACAGAGAACGGCCTGTGACCAAACGTTTTAACTGATGGAGAGATCATAGACCGAAGATGAGGTAGACAGCTTATTCGTCTTCTGCGCATGTATCCAACGTTAACATACCTCAAACATGTCAAAGTCACATGGTAAACACTGATGAACGTGTTTGTTTGTATATAAATTTTCAAAAGACAATCGCTTTTATACCAATAAAATATTTTACATGTTTAAATTTTTAATAAAACCGCATTTAAGATTAATTAGAGTAAGTGCGTGAACATCCAAAAGCACTGGTTTACAAACGGCGTCCTAACCTCAAATCAAATCCACGCTGGTTTTGCTAGTCGTGTTGGCAGAAAAGTAGTTCAATGTTGGGACACTGAGAATAGTCGTGCGTGGCCAGCGAGATCCATTTTCATCATAATTAGTCTATGAGAGAGACACGCTCTTGAAAATTGGGAATAAAAATCAGTTATTTGCAAAATGTCACAAAGTACGTGAGATGAAGCTACATATTAGTGAAAAATGATAGCCCGGTTGTATATGTGAATATTGGTGGGAGTAATATCGCCCCTCAATAGGAAATTAGGGGGTTGTATTTTATTAACTAACAAAAGTTTGTTAAAGGCTATTCACTGTAGAGTGAGCAACTTTAAAGCCCTCCCATTTGGTAGAACATTTAATAAATATATTTTATTTTAACCTTAGACGTTAACTTCCGAGATTNCTTTAAAGCCCTCCCATTTGGTAGAACATTTAATAAATATATTTTATTTTAACCTTAGACGTTAACTTCCGAGATTCGTTGAATACACACAGTGTGTTTATTACTTACATTGCAATATTTGTTTTAAAATGTGGTTAAAGGATAAAAAGTTACTGAAAATAAACGGTAACTAGGGCCTCAAAAGTGCTCACTTTACCGTGAATAGCCTATACTCGAAGGTGTTTATCGATTGTTATCGCCTGCCAGATTTTCACATACAGCTTATAAAATATCTGGCTAACATTTGCCACGGATTTTTTTTAAATCTCACATAGTTTCTGAAGTTTTGCAAATAACTACTTTAAAAATACAATTTACAATGGTGTATCTCTCCGTTAATAAGCGCGTTAGGTTATATATTGGGTTTTGCACCCCATTATCGATAACTAGTCACTATTTTCTCAGGCCACAGTTACATTGCCAATACCAAAAATAAAGTGTAAATTTGCTTATACTTAAATATTTTTAACACAAGAGTTTCCGAAACATTTTTGGTCAATTAACCAAAGTTAGGAGTTTAGAAAATCTAATGGAATTGATATATATAGCAGATCAATACACAACAATTCCGTGGCTTTGCACGACCGAAGCACTGCTGCTCCGGCATGTTCCACTTGATATTTTCTGCTATTCCTAATTTTATGTTTACAGAAATATCTGATTTTCAAACTTTTTGTTGAGATGGGCGTGGAAGTTACAAAAATTTTTCATAGAACGAGGGGTCGCCAGTTTTCACTGCAAAATTGTAAAAAGTTTTGGAAGNGTCGCCAGTTTTCACTGCAAAATTGTAAAAAGTTTTGGAAGTAAAACCCTGAAATTATGTATGCCATTTTTCCACTCGATGAAAAGTAGGAAAAATCCTAGTTAAAACAAAGCCACGTAGACGACGCTAAACTTGGTGAATTTGAATTCCCTATATTCGTTTATGTCCGTGATATTTCGCATATGTTCGGTTTACACCGTAACCAATATCTGAATTCATGCCTTTTATTCATATTGATGTGCTTTGGGTTATGATTTTATTCAGGCAATAAAAGTGTGAGGTGTTTGCAGTTTGCAGCTTCAGAACACGAGGAGTGGATCAGTAGCGATTATAAAGAGTGGTGCAGAGGTAAAATGAAGACTGAAGAGAAAACGCAAGTACCCCGAGAAATACCCACACCATGACAGTACCTAGCGAATTCTCAACATTCTCCGCTAGCCGGCGATAGAGATTAAACCAGGAACCAAACCATACTAGTTTCTAACCACTGGATTATCACATATTGAAACATCAATTCGTAAATTAATAAAATTTGGAAAATTTTTCTTTTATATATTGTAGTTAAATTATCTGAGTAAAGTTCAAGCGTAATTTTAATTGACTTTCTACTACAAATTTCAACGAAAATATTCCTTAAAAACTTCCTATCGGCTTTGTTACCCAGTGCCATTTTTATGGCTTTCTTTGTCTTATACTTTTGTGTCCTTTTGGGCATTTTATGGCAAAGGTTGGTTTTCCCGAACTCCTTCATTTCTTAGTTTTTATTAGTGTTTGTAACTGTAAAAGAGAAAATTTCATTACCTTTTGCTAAACAAATTAATTATTTTATGGGTTTAACAGTGTAATTGGCATTTCATCTTGTGCATGTAGGTAAAATTTACTTAATTTTTTATATAACATTTATATTCTGTCGTGGGCTATATTTTCAAGTTTTTTTTAATGTTTGTTTTACAAATATGTTATTTCATGTTGTAAATATTAGTTGTGCCTGCCTATAAAATGAAAGAGTAATGCATGTATATCGTTTGTCATATTGATACTATCGATAAATACTAGTTGCGTGTTCCACCACGGTAGTTTAGAACGCACCCTTCTTCCTTTTTGAAACCTTAAACATGTCGTGAAGCACGTTTTCTATTATTGCTAGTCTATAATCGTTTGACATAATGCGTTATTACCTTTATTTGATGCTGAAAGTACTGTTTTAACGTTTTATATTTTCCCGATTACCCTGTGCAACGTTTTATCAAACCTTTTTTTTACCTATTTGAACTTTGTGATTTTAGTTAGCGGTACGCGGCTGTGGCGCTTCTGTGCGATGCCGCCTGCAAGCTTGCAAATACTTGTTCTAGGACGTCCATATCGACACTTCCTTCCACGACACTTTTGTGCGGCTGGCTTTCGTCTGTCATCACACAGATAATCAGATAATACTTTTTTAATCATCTACTCATCGCGTGAAGAAATGCCCAATATTATTATTATGCTGTAAGATTTTGAATCCATTAAAAAGAAAGGATGTCAGCAGAATTTTAAGTAAAAAACTTGAATTTATAAAAAAATTAATTTCAGGCTTTTTGTTTAAAACACAGACATTTTTATAACCTGTTTCGGAAAAATTTTTTTATTGTCTAGAGTGTACCTTATCTTTACGCAATGACATTCTTTTCAAATTTTGTTACTTCTAGTACGCATTGTCTGTCAAGTATCATTTGGTGCCATTTTTATAATTTTTTCAGAAGTGAATATAATTCATAATATATATATATACATATATATATATTAATATATTAAAACACTCACGTATTGAAGACATAAAAATATTTATAAAAAAAACGAACAGGTAGATTAAGATAAAGGTACACGTGAGTTGCTTGTCTTTTAAAATGTGTTCTTTCGGGTTGTACCCAGGCGTCTGCTCGGGCAGGTGGTGTAAGCCGTGCAGCTTCATGTTATGTATTCACGCGAGATAAGTTTAAAATAAAAATTTTTTAAATAATGTTATCTAATTATTTTATTTTTCCCAACCGCAAAGATTGCAGTGACATATCTGTGAGGAGCATGTAATGAGTGACAAAAAAAACATTGGCTCTTGTTTCAATAAAATTGCGGCCTTGTAAGTAAGTTCATGTTTTTCTTAACAACAGTATCATGATGTCTTAGCGTAAGCAGTCTCCCACGAGTGCATGGTGTGTTACTGACGATTGTGTGACGGAGTTTATGGCAGCCATCTAAACCTGTGATGTTAGCTATGGTTTGGTTCTGTATCAGTCGGAGCTTATCACCGAAAAATGACTTAAGACGTTAAGTGTACTAAACAACGAGGTATTTAGTGTCCAAGAGGATGAGGAGGAGGAGGAGACTGATGTGAATGAGTTGAGTTGAGTTGCGTTGAGTTGTGAGTTATGGGCGGCTCTTAACCACACCTTTCATGGTGCGACCTTGTATGAAACTGACGAGCTTGGTGAGCGGAATCGATGAGTCACTTACCTGGTATCCAGTTTGGGATATACTTCCAGAGGGAGTAAGTAACTTTTTGTATTTTGCGTGCGAGCTCAGCAAACGCGCACTTATTTCAAACGGAGACATTTTCACAGGTTGTCGCTGATTTGGCTTTTTTTTTTCTCGCCATTTTAGGTTTATAGTATGGCTCTAGCGTCAATGCGTGAAACAAACTGAAATAATGTGCAGAATTTTAGTGGTGATGCTTGAAACTGTGGGGATTCAAGCGGTTATCACATGATTTTATTGCCGAAAATTCTCAATTTGAGTTCTGCAGATATTCACAGAGGCTATGATAAGATACGGTAGTCTGCTTATGTAACTCTTTTTCTACGTTAAAGGTTTTTAAAATAGAGTGTTCGCTATGTGAACTGTGTTGAAAGTTTTATTATGGGTAAGTCTGAGGTTTAATTATTTTTTCGAATAACAAAGGGCTAAAAACGCATACAGAAGCTTGTTTTATATTTAAGAAAAGGTGTTTTTCTACATTTTATATAGAGAGTTAGCTCACTTGCCTTGTAGATGAACATCAATCGGGGTAGTATCCCTTCCACCTTGTATTTGTGTTTCTTTCACCGTATCATACTTTTCAAATCAAGTATTTGAAAACGGGTGCCATTAATACACAGATAATAGTTAATATTTGGTTTAGTAAGGGCCGTTTTCCCAGTTATTAAAATGTTTATCGACTATTTTAAAAGTTAAATTCATTTAATTAAAATCAAATTAAAAATTTTTCTTTATCTCTTTCTAAGTTACCGTTCAGAATTAAAATTAAAATTCTAACATTTCTATTTATACAGAAATACTTTACAGAATTCCTAAAATCAGAATGGACTGATTTCATTTTTACTTTATCACATGAAACTGAAAATTAATAAATAATGGGTTACTTGCGTTTAGATGCAACAATACAAATACGGGCAAATTATTATCGAATTAAAATATTTGTTATGACAACCTGTATAGTAGATAAAATCTACTTAAGAACGGGAACGGACCATCTTTCATTTTATTAAAATATTTATCAACTACTTAAAAAATAAAATTAATTTAATTAAATAAACTAATAAAAAATATTTAACGAAAAACCTTTTTAATAATTTTGTTTTATAATTATTAAAAGGGGCACCTTATGGCCTTTAAGTTTAACTAAATTGTAGTTAGAAACGGAAGTATAATATTTTATATTTTCTGCGATGAAATAAATGATTACTTTAACTCAGCGAATTATACTAATATGAAACTAAAATGGTTTTTGAATGTAATTATTTAAATCTTTTTTAGTTTATTAAATTAAGTGTATTTTAGTTTGGAACTTGTTGATAAATGTTTTAATAATATTAAAACTGGCCTGTACTTAACCAGATATTAATTGCTGTACAGCATATCATAACACATATTTTAATTCGACGATATTTTGCCCATGTTAATTTTTTTCATCCGACAGCAAGAAACCCGTTATTGATAAAGTGCAAATTGAAATCAATCCATTTTAGTTTCAGGAATTCTTTAAAGTATTTCTGTATTAATATAAATATTTAAATTTTAATATTAAATCATAACAGTGATAAGAGAGACAAAAAAACACAAGAAGTGCAAGAATACCATCCCAGGAGAAACACGCAGACGTTAACGTGTTACCTCGAGCGTTCGTCTTTTGACTGAAGTGGAAGCAGTCTGAAGAGAAGAACTCCGGGTCAGTGTAGCTGAGGAACCAGAAGAACGACTTCACCGGTAGCTTCCCGTGTTCCGTGAATGGCTGGACCATCACANATCAGTGTAGCTGAGGAACCAGAAGAACGACTTCACCGGTAGCTTCCCGTGTTCCGTGAATGGCTGGACCATCACAGCGAAGTCCGTCCCGTTGTCATAGCGACCGCTTTCTGCCTGAGAATGAAAGGACGCTGTAGCCTATTAGCGGTTACTTTCACGCTTTTCGAAGCAAGCCTTTGAAAAATACCCCCATTTAAGATGTGTTTGGTTATTTCTTATATATGTCTTGTATCACAAGCTTCTATACTTGTGTTTACGTAGCAGTATTTTTCTTTGGTAATATTGAACTTGAATTTATATTTTCTATATAAATTATCATATTCAATTTATAATAANTTAATTTATAAATAGTATCATAAAATAAGGGACAAAATACGAGTGTTGGTAATGCCTAGAAATAAACAGTTCTTATGCAAAATNTCAATTTATAATAAATAGTATCATAAAATAAGGGACAAAATACGAGTGTTGGTAATGCCTAGAAATAAACAGTTCTTATGCAAAATGTTATTGCCGTTAGTGCGCACGAATTTGGCACGCTGTCCCTTTGGTGTCATTGTCTAGACTCGGTTAAGCTTTGTTTGCATGAGGCGGAGGAATATCCTGCTAGTAGAACATTAACAGGGATTCACGAAAGTTTGAAGTAACCGTGAACAGACTGTACAGTCGAATCATAAATTATTACCTTTACATCGAGTGCGAATACACTGTAAAATAAATGCGTGTAACTTTTCTTAAAATAAATTCTGTTGAATATTTTTAACAAAATCATTTTTAAAGAAGGATTTTTTAAACCAGTTTTCTTGTATGGATAACCCCATTTTGTAGCAAAAAAGAAACTATTTTCAACCATAAAAAGGCAGAACTATTTTTATACAATGTTATATAGAACAAAAAGTTATTTTGTAATAGTGAAATCAATGCCAGAAATTTTCCTAATATAGTGAAATTCTTAGTAATTTGTAACAATTATTGTTCGAAAGGTGGTGGTGGTGTGTAGTAATGTATGCGTATATTTAAATATGCATTAATTTGATTTAGTTTCTTTTATATCTACGTAATTTTTGCTGCAAATGGAAGAAATACAATTTTAACTTTTAATTTACATTCCACGTATGTTATCCTCATGAAAAAATTCTGCAATCTAAATAAAAATGCTCTTACTTATTTAAAATAATATAATAGCACACATAGAATTTGCATCAAAAATAATATAGTCAACCCACATAAAAGCATTAAAAATTTATTTTTTAATGAACTTGGGGTTTGCAACATTAGGAAGTACCAATATAAGTCAAGAACAGTTTCATTACATTCAGGTTATGATGAGTTTTTTTTTATGTCAGTTAGACACTATTCTAGACGGAAAAAGTATTAGACTACCGGGTATACAATTATAACTCTTAGGATTTGAAATGCCATTATTTTAAGACCCTTACATACATTTAAATTTATAAGCACCCTTAAACATTGCCAACAAATTTATTTATCTTTAGATATAGTTGTTATATGTAGGCTACATCCTTATTCACCAAAACAATTAAAAATATTACAGAACACAGTAAGGATAAATNCAGTTTTCTTGTATGGATAACCCCATTTTGTAGCAAAAAAGAAACTATTTTCAACCATAAAAAGGCAGAACTATTTATATACAATGTTATATAGAACAAAAAGTTTTTTTGTAATAGTGAAATCAATGCCAGAAATGTTCCTAATATAGTGAAATTCTTAGTAATTTGTAACAATTATTGTTCGAAAGGTGGTGGTGGTGTGTAGTAATGTATGCGTATATTTAAATATGCATTAATTTGATTTAGTTTCTTTTATATCTACGTAATTTTTGCTGCAAATGGAAGAAATACAATTTTAATTTTTAATTTACATTCCACGTATGTTATCCTCATGAAAAAATTCTGCAATCTAAATAAAAATGCTCTTACTTATTTAAAGTAATATAATAGCACACATATTATTTGCATCAAAAATAATATAGTCAACCCACATAAAAGCATTAAAAATTTATTTTTTAATGAACTTGGGGTTTGCAACATTAGGAAGTACCGATATAAGTCAAGAACAGTTTCATTACATTCAGGTTATGATGAGTTTTTTTTTATGTCAGTTAGACACTATTCTAGACGGAAAAAGCATTAGACTACCGGGTATACAATTATAACTCTTAGGATTTGAAATGCCATTATTTTAAGACCCTTACATACATTTANCGGGTATACAATTATAACTCTTAGGATTTGAAATGCCATTATTTTAAGACCCTTACATACATTTAAATTTATAAGCCGCCTTAAACATTGCCAACAAATTTATTTATCTTTAGAGATAGTTGTTATATGTAGGCTACATCCTTATTCACCAAAACAATTAAAAATATTACAGAACACAGTAAGGATAAATNTATAGTTGTTATATGTAGGCTACATCCTTATTCACCAAAACAATTAAAAATATTACAGAACACAGTAAGGATAAATATCGAGATTTGAATATACATAAAAGTGAATAAGCTTCTATAAGCCACATAGAAAATAATTTTAATAATTGGAAAAAATTTAGTTCCGCTGAAATCAGTTCAAATAAATTAAGGAGCAACTTTTTTGGCTCTTGAATACTACGTCACATCCTTAGTGACTTTTGAAACAGTTGGCAATACGACTAGTATCAATCATTAGGTTAATATATATATATAAAAGAATATTGTGTTGTGTATGTTTTATATGTAGGTCGGTCGTTTTAATTGAATTATTGTATCGTGTATTTGTAATTATTGTAATGTATTACTGCTGTGATTTGTTTGATGTTTGTGCTTCGTACTAAAGCCGCTTGCCAACCCTGGGGACAGGTGCTCACGCTGGCCTGAAAGGGAAGCGGGGATCAGCCTTGGACGGGCACAGTTCTTCTGTAACCGCCGTCGGAGACGGTTCTGAATTTTCGGACCTTGGCGTCGGGGGTAGCGGCGTCCCTTTTTGTCTGTACCGTCTGTTCGTTTGTGCTGGTTCAATTGGGCTTTTCGATTTTGGATATTTCGTTGCTATTTTGTCTAGTTTGGTTGAAGATTGTGCAATTCTAGTGCTTTCTAGGCCTGGAATTCGTTTGTGCGCTGTGAAGCATTATCTGTATGCTTAAACGTGTATATAAAATAGATTCTTATCTGGCTGCACGGGAAATCAAAGCCATTTAAAAATTGAACACCGAACTGGATGGGCAGGGTAGTTCGAGTCGCGACGGACGGAGGAAGGAGCTTTCGGCTGTACTGCGCTGGTCTTTTCACTGCGGCCACGACGGGAAGCGGCACCTCGGCGCCGGACTTAAACTGAAGAGTCCCGCGTCTAACAGCATGCGAGACAAGAGGTACTGGCCGACGTTCTACGTCGGTGCTCGACGTTTGCGTAAGAGGTCCCGTTCCTGAATTGACGCTATTGGAGCGCGGTTGTCGCCGTAAACACCGCGGCTGGGGACGTCGTCGTCGAGATAACAGCAGCGGTTCCAACCTTTGCAGGGAACGAATGGGGCCCGGGCCTTCTCTCCACTTTCCGTCTTCTGCTGCGTGGTACTGATAGAGAACTGTCCGTTTCGTTATTTTTACATCCTGTTTTGGGACGGGTTACAAACACATATACTTTAAGGACTTTTGGGGAAAACTTTAAGCCTCATTTATATGTATTTTGGCATACGGTGATCTCTAAAAGTACTTGTTAGCGCTTCGGCGATTTATTGGTATGCATAGTAACCCTACTCCGTCAAGCAGTAGGGCGTGATAAATTTTATTGTAACGTTAAACAGCATTTTTGTTACTATTTGGGCACAAACATTTTTGCACGTTATATTATAAANATAAATTTTATTGTAACGTTAAACAGCATTTTTGTTACTATTTGGGCACAAACATTTTTGCACGTTATATTATAAAAAGCTTAAAAACTATATCGGAATATAAATTTCTCGTACATAATCACTCTAGTAAATATTTTATTTATTTATTTAGTAGAAAGGTCATTAGTGGAGTGAGCAGAACCCTCGGGACTTTTTGAAAAAACATGTGCTTAAAAATCAAAAATCAAATTAAAAAAACATAACTTTTGTGTTATTTGTAAGGATATATATTACAGAAGGGGGCGGGAGCTTGGATTCGTCCTCCAGATGTGATTTAGGGGCTACTAGTTAAACGGTATCATAACTTTGCAATATTTTATAAGTCTGTTTCTTATTGTCTATCCAAGAAAAAAATTACATTACATTTGCAATTGTCATATTTGTCGAAGTGAGTGAAGAGGGTTGGGTGGCTCTTAACGACGTTTTGAGAGCCGATAAGGGTGATTAAGGTGAGTATGGAGCAGAGCCGATGAGGGTGATTAAGGTGAGTATGGTGCATTGCCAAAATTAAAGTGTGGGAGAAACGGGAGATCCCCGAGAAAACCCACCTGCCAACGGCATCGTCCAGCACGATTCCCACATGCGAAAATCCGGGAGTGACCCGGCCGGGGATTCAACCCGGTCCGCCTTGGTGGTAGGCGAGCAGTCTAACCGCTCAGCCACCGCGGCCTCGGAAAACATTGGAGTATTGCTAACCATGCAGCTGGAATCTTGATCACTCCATATGTCATGGCACGCGCGCTGAGTTTCGTTAACATTGGTCTATCAGTTCAGAAACTACTTTTCAATATTTCGAAGACAAAAACGTTCTCAAAATATAGCGAACAAAGTCATGAAAGAACCTGGAAGCAGACTTCAACTATATTCAAAACACGGGGATTAAAATACACATTAAACCATATAGAATTTAAGCATACATAATTTTTTTTTTTTATGGTAGAAAAAAATACTCCAGGGGTATCAAGAAGGTTCAAATAAACGTCAGTACTTTTTTCTCCCTACACTGGCNATAAATTTTATTGTAACGTTAAACAGCATTTTTGTTACTATTTGGGCACAAACATTTTTGCACGTTATATTATAAAGAGCTTAAAAACTATATCGGAATATAAATTTCTCGTACATAATCACTCTAGTAAATATTTTATTTATTTATTTAGTAGAAAGGTCATTAGTGCAGTGAGCAGAACCCTCGGGACTTTTTGAAAACACATGTGCTCAAAAATCAAAAATCAAAATAAAAACATAACTTTTGTGTTATTTGTAAGGATATATATTACAGAAGGGGGCGGGAGCTTGGATTCGTCCTCCAGATGTGATTTAGGGGTTACTAGTTAAACGGTATCATAACTTTGCAATATTTTATAAGTCTGTTTCTTATTGTCTATCCAAGAAAAAAATTACATTACATTTGCAATTGTCATATTTGTCGAAGTGAGTGAAGAGGGCTGGGTGGCTCTTAACGACGTTTTGAGAGCCGATGAGGGTGATTAAGGTGAGTATGGAGCAGAGCCGATGAGGGTGATTAAGGTGAGTATAGTGCATTGCCAAAATTAAAGTGTGGGAGAAACGGGAGATCCCCGAGAAAACCCACCTGCCAACGGCATCGTCCGGCACGATTCCCACATGCGAAAATCCGGGAGTGACCCGGCCGGGGATTCAACCCGGTCCGCCTTGGTGGTAGGCGAGCAGTCTAACCGCTCAGCCACCGCGGCCTCGGAAAACATTGGAGTATTGCTAACCATGCAGCTGGAATCTTGATCACTCCATATGTCATGGCACGCGCGCTGAGTTTCGTTAACATTGGTCTATCAGTTCAGAAACTACTTTTCAATATTTCGAAGACAAAAACGTTCTCAAAATATAGCGAACAAAGTCATGAAAGAACCTGGAAGCAGACTTCAACTATATTCAAAACACGGGGATTAAAATACACATTAAACCATATAGAATTTAAGTATACATAATTATTTTTTTTAATGGTAGAAAAAAATACTCCAGGGGTATCAAGAAGGTTCAAATAAACGTCAGTACTTTTTTCTCCCTACACTGGCAGTCATACCTAAGCAAGTAATTTTACTAGATTTTCTCTTATGAATTTGCTGTGTTTGTAAACTCTTTTCGTTGGTAACACAACCAACTCACAGTTAAGTATAATATATAATTTTTCTTTATATATTTACATATATTATATGTATATACACACGAGGGCTGATTAAGAAGACATGGCAACTATTGTTTATCCATGAAAATGACCCAACACAGGAAATGTACTATGTACAGTGAAAGTGAACGACATATACGATTTAAAGGTGACACCGCATGAGGTATGGATGCAAGAATGTCCGGCAAGGAACAAAGACAAACATGGCTGCTTAAAAGAACCGTTTAATTTACTTATTCTCGTTCAACCTGTGTATACACATGTGAATGGGTTAGTATCGTATGGGTACAAGCTGTTTAACATCCTTGAAAATAGTCTCCGAGGTTGTCCCCGGTTCATCAACGTGCGCTACCCCATGTTGGATTGACGTTGCCGTCAGATGGGGTACGAGTGCATCCGCCCGGCCTTGAGCACGTTCCCTATGTCAGTTATCGGATGACGATGGTGAGAAATGGACGTAACCAAAGTCTAACAGTGCGCGTCTGTCAAGATAGCCGTACGTTGCGGCCGCAATGCACGCGAATGTCATGCAGAGCTACGGGAAGCATTGGATAATCGCGCTATACCCTATCAAACAGTAGCAAGGTGGGTAGAGCCCTTTGAACAGAAAAGAGAGTCAACAGCTGACCTACCTCGCAGTGGACGTGCTGTGTCAGCTGACCACGAAGTACGAGTGTCTGTGGTCGATCAGTGCCTAATGGACGACACTCTGTCGATTGTTTTGGAATTAGACCAGCATAAAGGTATTCTTGCGTCGTCAGTGCACCAAATTCTATAGCGGGACTGAAATGTACGGAAGATTTGTTCCAAATGGGTACCACATCACTTAACTGGGGTAGAGAAGTGGACCGATATGAGATATGAATAAATCTGGAACGCTTGAGCCATGAAGGGAATGGCATACTGAACCGTATCATTGTAATTTATAAAACATGGGCACGAGCATACGAACACGAATTGAATTGACAGTTTAATGAATGGCGTCATCATGTATCACCACCGAGACAGAAGGTACGACAAAACCCGTCACCCACAAAGCTGATAATCATTTTGGCATATGATAATCTAGGTTTTTTAGTGTGTCATCCAGTTCGTGAGGGCTGTACTGTAAATGCACAGTACTACTTGTTATTTCTGCGGTACCATCTTCGTCGTGCAGTTCAAGAGAAACGTCCTGAACTGTTGGGCAACGCTATATATATAGTCTTACATGACAATGCTAGACCTCATAGAGCAGGTAGCGTTATACTGTGTTTACGGTATTGGTGATGGGAGGTGACGCCACTCGCTCCCTATTCATCCTATCTAGACCGTATTACTACGGTCTTATTCCCAAAGTGAAGAGACCATTGCATGGCAATTGCTTTGCCAACAAATGATGCATCGTCACAGATTTTCGACGAGAGGTAGCGCACATTGACGGAACTCATGCAGCAGATGGTGTTACCCGTCTGCCTCATCTCTGGCAACCGCGGACAACCTCGGAGATCATTTTGAAGTATGTTAAACAGCTTGTACACGTAAGATACGTACCCGTTCAAATGAGTGTATACAGGTTGTACAAGAATAAATCAATGAAACTGTGATTTCAAGCAGCCAAGTTTGTCTCTGTTCCTTGTCTGTCATTCCTGCATCCATAACCCATGTGGTGTCCCCTTTCAATAGTACATTGTCGTACACATTCACCTGTACATAGTATATTACTTGTGTTGGATCATTTTCGGGAGATAAACAATTGTTGCCATGACTTCTGAATCTTCCCTCGTGTGTATATATATATAAGATTCAACATTAAAGAAGAGTTTTAATTTGAAAATATTGTAGTGGCGTTATGGACGGTAGAACATAATGTAGCAAAACACCCTCCCCAATTTGTAGGTCTGTTAAAAGTATAATAATACAATGCAAAGAAAATTTATTCTGATCATGCAGAGACACAATTAAAATGGTTTTGGAAATTAAATCAGTCAAATGCCATCCCTCGTTATCAATGCACCGGTGGAGGCGAGTTCGGAAGAATGTTGTCACTCTTGCCAGCATGGAGGAATACGGGCGGTTAAATTGAACAGCGAACGTCTGCCCGAAGCATCTTCTGGACTAAACAGTTGACAACAAACCAAAGCCCCCCCCCCCCTTCCCACCTTCTGCGTCTGATCAAACCAGTTGCCTCTCTTTATCTCTGTCAGCCCTGCGGAATGCAAACAAACGCTGGATTGGGAAACGTTTGGTTAGCTGTCTCCTGTTTAGTCCGTAAGATGCCGTGGACAGGGGTACAACGGGCGTTCCCTGTCGAAACGTTTCTCCTTTATGACGATTCCGTCGTCCCTGCTCAAAGCGCATTTCGCACACACTTCCAGCTTGCCTCTCGCGCTTCGGTTTCGGATCGAGGCAGCATTAAGCTGTAGGTGTCGAATTTCAGGGCAAGTGGTTCTGTGTTGGACAGGGGTGGAGGAAGAACTCCCACTGCTCGAACCATAGAAAGCATTGAGGCAGATAGACGTCCGTCTCTGCGATCTCCAAAGCGATCATCTCACAAACATGCAGCAGCTCTTCAATTGTCTGACCAAAGCGCGTGGCGGATTTCTCATCAGGACTTGCGATTTCATCCATACAAGATGGTTGTCGTCCAAGAACTGTTCTAACGCGATTGGCAAAATCCTATGGACATTTTTGAAAACATCCTTGAAAACGTTCCACCTGATAGTGTTGTTTAATTCAGTGAAAGTGTGTATTTTGACTTATGTGGTTGTGTGAATAAACAAAACATTCATTACTGGAGTGAGCAGAACACTCGGGAACTTTATGAAAAGCTTCTACGCTGTAATCGTGTTAGAGTTCGGTGAGCGGTGGGAAGTGTTCGGAGCATTGCCCCCTACTTTTTTGAAGAGGGTTGTGTTTCTGTCACCTAGGATCAATATGTTGCAATAATTAAGAATTTCATGGACACAAGACTCTACCAAATGAAAATTCTAAGTATTTGGTTTCAAAAAGACGGTTTGAGAGCCCATACGGAAATACGATTGCTCGGAGTGCTAAGACAGTTCTTCCCTTACAACTAAATTTATTTAAGTGGTGACATCCCCTGATCAGTGAAATTTCCAGATCTCAAACTGTGCAATTATTTTTTCTCTTGGGGTATTTCAAGACAGAGGTTTACAAACATCGTCCAAGGACTCTGCACGCCTTTAGGAATGCAATACACGAGGATATCGCCCGTATTCATCCAGAAATGTTGCAAGAGTGGTGGCATCCTTCCGACACTCACCTTCAGCAACGGTACCACTTGACAGATTTACATTTCAAAACTATTGAAACTGTAACTTCCACATAAATATTGCACGGCCAGAATATATTTTCTTTACTTTGTACCAATTCGTTTTTATCAGAACTTAAAATTAGGGAGGGTATTTTGCCGTATTCTGTATTTTAAATGCGATCTGTGTCTATTGCTATGGATCTGGTTGGGGGTCTTCGGCTCGACTCAGGTGTACTCGACAGTATTCGGTGGACTTAGATGATCATCAGCCTACTTCGACTCGGGATTGTCGAACGTATCCGAAGGAGCTTAACAACTATGCTTATTAACCTTTCAAGTACAAATATACTTCTGGCATCCAGAGGCCATATTACTTTTATAGACAAACGTTATGTAAAATAGAAAATATTATATATACATATATATTATCCTATGAATTTTTTTATTCGGCAGTGTACATTGTTATTAGTATGTTTTTTACATCGACTACTAAACCAATACATTTTATATGTTAAAAAATATAAATCGCCTTATTAATAGAATAATTTTCTTAATTCATACCGAAATTGTACACAGTGCAATGTGAAACCCTGAGGAAGCATCCCTTTCTGTTACTATATTCAAATCAGTATACAAATAACTCCATATATATAATACATAACTTAAATATCCTAGAGATTTATAGCACATGACATATTATTGGATTCGCCTTTTCTGGACGAAGTCACAACTTACCAATTACTCAAATTCTTAACTTCGCTTATCTCACCCATTTTTATATTAAAGTTTTCACTATATACATACCAATACTGAAGCAATTTGTTTTACAAAATAAGTATATTAAGTACTAGGCTACACTTTTGGTCTCCTCTCTTCAAGTTTAATTTCTATATGATATCAGAATCTGCCAATCTTTCTTTCCCTCGCTTCATTTCCTTGACTTTCAGGTAGGCATACGTATGTTATTAGGATATTTTTAATGGAATTATAGTACGTATACGTAACAAGACGAAGTTCATCATCCGAGTAGAGGCCATTATGCCCAATTCATGTAGTAATCATGGTATGGGTCAGCATCTACTAACGGTTTTTGTAGGCGCAGTTCATTGCCATTTGTGAACCATCAAAACAGGAGCCTGGAAATTCAGTATGTTGGCATTATGCCCGAGACCCGAGAATGTGTGTTTGGTACTTTAAGCTTTATGGCCTATCATAGCCATTGTTGCTTTTGATTTACGAACCAATAGTGCCATGCCGTTGAGATTTGAAATGTGCGCGGCCAGCTTGGTTAATAGAAAGTCATATATTCCATGCTGTGCTTGATCATCATTACATCATTCTATCAACCAAACCGCCAGAGCACAACTACTGAGCCTTAAATAAAAGTAGTGGGTATTTCTTTAGTTACAGTTTTTTGATAATGTGTAGATTAAAAAGAAAATGTTTTGACTAGTGTGCAATATAGCTACTAGAAGTAAATTAAGTAGTCATTACCACTTGATATTCCAGCTGTTGCCATTGGATCATGATATTCGTCAACTCATCTAGTCTTGACTCATATTTATCGCTGAACACGCACGGACACTCGTAACTCCTCATGGCTTTACAGTACGCCGTTAATGGGCCTTGGTCCCAAAGAACTCTCATATCTGCGAATTACAGAACAAAGCCCAAACTTAAGTAGAACTGTAACTAATTTAATTCCCAAATGGGAATCGTGCAGGACGATGTGGCTGGTCGACGGGTTTTCTCGAGTATTTCCCGTTTCCCCTGCACTTGCATTCCGGTGCTGCTCTATACCCAACTCACTTCAAAATAATCGGCTCTCAATACCTTGCTTAGAGCCACCCAAAACTCTCCACTCCACTTATTTAACCGAAGAAAGACATTAAATACAATTAATAAAGATTTGATTTAAAAACATAATTAAATTGACATAACCTCAAATACTTGAAAACACTAACAAAATTTTACTCTACTATTTTCGTCACTAACAAATTTTTTATGGCACAATGTAAGTAAAGTTAATTAAATACCAAATATTTTTATATTAACAATGAATTACTAATATAAATGAAATGTTTTTCAATTTGTTTATTACATTAACTGATTTTCTGTCGGTTTTAAAAACAACCGTGAACTTGGTTGTATACCTTGCGTTTATATATAGTTAGACGATACACGCATGCACGTTGGGTCATACCTCCACCACGTTTACCGTCGTGTGCGTACAACTATACGTGCATGCACGTTGGGTCATACCCCTACCACCTTCACTTTCGAATTTCGTTACGAAAACACACATTCACCGCGGACAAAGACGCTGGCATATACATAATGTTTCAGAAATGATGGTTAAAATATAGGGATGAGACTTACAAATAAAGAGAAGCTGAAAAGGTCCAGCAAACATGAGTACGGAAATCAACATTTTAAAAGATAAAGTCTGTTGTGTGCTGGTTGTGGCCTGCAAAATACTTAGCACGAATGCCCAACAAAAACAGTGACACTTTGATTTAATGTATGAATCACGAGGCAGTACATGTAATTGTGGCTTCAGCACCACATAAATGTGATTGAACATGCACAATAGCAATGGTTCGCGTTGAACAACAGTGACGTCTGTGGATGCACAAGGTACAGTACGGCGTGAACATGTCATCAGAAGACGTTAACAGTAAGAGTTCAAAATGCTGGCCATGCACTTGAATGCATCTGTCTTACTTGTCTCCGCAAAGACACGCGAATGCGCCCGAGCAATCCGGGGTAATTCTTCATTTGCTGTACAATCCGATGCCGCAATTCTTTAGTTGTGGCAATGTCTGCTGCATTGTAAAGAAGGCTTCTGACATCACTCCATACACAAAAAACCCCAACGGATTTAAATCCCGTGAACTAGGAGGCCCAATCAGCACACAGATACCACCATTGTCTCGTAAGCGGTTAATTTCCGGACACATGTTTAATGGATCCTTTTGCTTTTCTCCTTTGTACGTCTCATTACTACAATTTTGAACTTCACTTCTGAAACATGATGTATAATATATATAATACATTATTTATAAAATAAATTTTATCTTTATAATTATATATATATATATATATATATATATATATTTATATAGAGCGAGAGGGAGAAAGCAACGTACTCACTTGCAGGAAGTACTATAGACACGAAAGTTCTGGGAAGCTGCGCTCGAAGGTAATCGAGAACATCTGTCAAGTCTCTTGTGTGGTTACTGAGCATTTCAGTGGTATTGACGATGCACATTTCGCTGCAGAAGTCGTTGTGGCCGATGTTGATAGTTATCATCTACAACAAAGTAGCATACTGTCAAATTTTAAACACACATCAAAGTGGAAAACCATCGTCATAAAGTCCCGAACATTTAAATATGTATAGAGTGTTCGTCACCGTAAATATTTATAACACAAATGCTTATATTATTTCTGGGGACAAAGAAGAGGGATTTTCCAACTATTCAAAAGCCCTGCTGAGCTTCTACTTCCAGTGTATTCCTCCGCCTCGTGTAAACAATGCTTAGCAGAGCCTAGAATATTACACCAAAGGGACAGCGCACCGCATTTATCTGTAATCCCTTTAATCATATTTTGAATAAGAAACATTTCTTGCTGGGCATTACCAACACACATATATTCTACGTGTTATATTCATATTAATTATAAACGGAATATTATTATTTTTGTATAAACTGTAATTTAACCTTAAATGTAATAACAAATATGGTATTTATATTTTTGACACACGTATAAAACGCTTGTGATTTTTTTAGATATTTAGGAAACAACCAATCAGGTTATACACGTGATGATATTTCATGGATTTTATAAAAAATTGTAAAGAACCCGCGAATAGATTACAAAGAAAAAACTAATAAGATAAGGGTTTTCAAACATAAATAGTTACGGTTAAACTTTTGCGTAGGATAATTTAGGAAAAACACATTCTGCTTTTAGAAGACTTGCTAATACTGTCACTCTTAAAAAAAAAAAACTATATTATGAGTTGTAACACTGTTGCAGTGAGGCATCGACATGTTCGTGTTTAGCCAGCTACAGAGCTGCTGCGTTATCAGAGAATTCGACCCCGCGAGGAACGTAAGCCCACCTTCCAGTCGTTGAGGAAGTCGACCCCAGGATGGCCGCGTATCCTGTCGACCAGGATGTTGGCCTGCGACATGAGGTCCTTGCTTTTGGCGCCCAAGCTGGCGACGTTAAACTGCTCTTCGACGGGCGTGTCCTCGGTCGAGTAGCCAACCAGCGACGGGTTGAACTCCTTCAGCAAGTTCGGCAACGTCAGGTACTCTCGCCACGTCCCTTCGCCGCCTTCACAAGTGGAACAGTACTGTTTCTGTACAGGACTACCCAAGAGTCAGTTTCCCCCTATGAATATACAAGTACGTCAGGGGAACCGACTTTTGGGACAAGCTGTATATCACTGCAGTGACTAAAAGGTTCTGTTGAATCAAAGTTCGTTGATCGCAACCAAATTAATTATTTGTATAGGGGCAATGAAATATTTTGTTAATACTAAATTATTTTGATGTCATTATTTGGTAGCCCCAGTCTGTAACATTTGANAGTCCCGAACATTTAAATATGTATAGAGTGTTCGTCACCGTAAATATTTATAACACAAATGCTTATATTATTTCTGAGGACAAAGAAGAGGGATTTTCCAACTATTCAAAATCCCTGCTGAGCTTCTACTTCCAGTGTATTCCTCCGCCTCGTGTAAACAATGCTTAGCAGAGCCTAGAATATTACACCAAAGGGACAGCGCACCGCATTTATCTGTAATCCCTTTAATCATATTTTGAATAAGAAACATTTCTTGCTGGGCATTACCAACACACATATATTCTACGTGTTATATTCATATTAATTATAAACGGAATATTATTATTTTTGTATAAACTGTAATTTAACCTTAAATGTAATAACAAATATGGTATTTATATTTTTAACACACGTATAAAACGCTTGTGATTTTTTTACATATTTAGGAAACAACCAATCAGGTTATACACGTGATGATATTTCATGGATTTTATAAAAAATTGTAAAGAACCTGCGAATAGATTACAAAGAAAAAACTAATAAGATAAGGGTTTTAAAACATAAATAGTTACGGTTAAACTTTTGCGTAGGATAATTTAGGAAAAACACATTCTGCTTTGAGAAGACTTGCTAATACTGTCACTCTTAAAAAAAAAAAACCATATTATGAGTTGTAACACTGTTGCAGTGAGGCATCGACATGTTCGTGTTTAGCCAGCTACAGAGCTGCTGCGTTATCAGAGAATTCGACCCCGTGAGGAACGTAAGCCCACCTTCCAGTCGTTGAGGAAGTCGACCCCAGGATGGCCGCGTATCCTGTCGACCAGGATGTTGGCCTGCGACATGAGGTCCTTGCTTTTGGCGCCCAAGCTGGCGACGTTAAACTGCTCTTCGACGGGCGTGTCCTCGGTCGAGTAGCCAACCAGCGACGGGTTGAACTCCTTCAGCAAGTTCGGCAACGTCAGGTACTCTCGCCACGTCCCTTCGCCGCCTTCACAAGTGGAACAGTACTGTTTCTGTACAGGACTACCCAAGAGTCAGTTTCCCCCATTGAATATACAAGTACGTCAGGGGAACCGACTTTTGGGACAAGCTGTATATCACTGCAGTGACTAAAAGGTTCTGTTGAATCAAAGTTCGTTGATCGCAACCAAATTAATTATTTGTATGGGGGCAATGAAATATTTTGTTAATACTAAATTATTTTGATGTCATGATTTGGTAGCCCCAGTCTGTAACATTTGANGGGGGCAATGAAATATTTTGTTAATACTAAATTATTTTGATGTCATTATTTGGTAGCCCCAGTCTGTAACATTTGATTGGCACAGCCAAAGATTTGTTTGGCTTTACGTACATTAAAAAGTTTCAAATAATACAAAAAAATTAGTGACTGAACCCGACTCGAACTCAGATCGGTTGTGACCGAGCGTTACGTCCTAGTAACCTCATATAAACTGACGTCTAATTAAATACGAATGTTTTAAATACACACTATTCAAATACTGGAAAAAGTACGTATGCAAATATTTCATGTTCTACACCTTTTTNACGAATGTTTTAAATACACACTATTCAAATACTGGAAAAAGTACGTATGCAAATATTTCATGTTCTACACCTTTTTTTACAGTTTCCTGTTTAACTTGTTTTATTGGTATTTTTATATCACCGTTTGGCATTAATAAATGCACTAAAAAACANACGAATGTTTTAAATACACACTATTCAAATACTGGAAAAAGTACGTATGCAAATATTTCATGTTCTACACCTTTTTCTACAGTTTCCTGTTTAACTTGTTTTTAACCATAAAAATATAGTGGCAAACCGTAATTATTTACGTGATTTTTACACTGTTACTCTCCTAATTGTCACCAAAATAACAAAGAAACTCTCGAGCTGCATTTTCGAACAAAGGCAAGCAAATGAGTGACCAAGAAATTTTAAACAGNCAAAATAACAAAGAAACTCTCGAGCTGCATTTTCGAACAAAGGCAAGCAAATGAGTGACCAAGAAATTTTAAACAGTTGATATGCCAAGAGGTGGCCTTGTCTATGTTTAGAAATGGGAAAGTGATGAACCTTGTCCGCCGAATTATGACGCCAAAAGCGTTAAAAATATATCCTAAACGAGTTCGATACAGCTGTTGTATTTAAACATGTTAATGTTTGCTTTAAAGTTAAGCTTTGGTAGTTCTACTTATTACAAAAACTTTCGCAACTTGGATTAATTTCCTGCATAAACAAGCAACAACATTTTCAATGTTTTGGGTGTCACAGTATGAAGATGGGAGAAAAAATAGCTTCAACTGCGTCAAAGCATGCCATATCCTGATTATTTCTAACTCCATGGATTAAACTAAATGATTTGTTGAGAGTTGAAAAATTTTTGACTCAACACAGTAGTTGTGTTTTTTCAAGCGTGTATTTATTTAGATAAACAAAAAAATATTTGCTGCTTTTTCAGTTTTGTGGACTTAATAAAATATTTTGTTAAGGCTATAAAATACATGTTTGGCGCTATAAATACGAGTATTTTGTTGGCTGGAACAAACGTTTCTCACGGTTTAGATAAATTAAATATTATATACAATATTCTCTTCATCGATAAAAATATATCTAAAACAGCAATTATATTGATACTAACAGAAGTTAAAAAAATAACAAAGACGATATAAATAATCATATAACTAAAAAAGTAATGAATAAAACAAACACTTGTAGGTCTTAGAGTATTTTTGATTGCCAGGTTTTTAGAGACGGAGCATCTTTCTCAGGAAGCAGGAACGTGGAAGGATCTGCTATGGTAGCCAAATATGCTTACATGCAGGTTTAGGGCATACATGACCTTGAAAGCCTTTTCGTTGTTGGGGGATGATGCCTTTGTTATAAATTTAGTAAATATATATTAAATGTTTCAGACATTACATCCAACTATGCTTATAAGTAGGCTTAGGGTATACATGACCCTGCAGTCGTTTTCATTGTTGGGGGTGATACCTATGATATGAATATTGTTACTATTTCTTAAATGGTTTGGAAAATACAGCTCACTATGCTTATACATGTGCTTAGGGCATATCTGACCATGTGGCTCTTTTCGTTGTCAGGGATCACCCCTGTTTTATGAATTTGGTCTCTATATGTTAAATGGTTCGGAAATTACATCCAACTATGATTAGAAGTGGGCATAGGGCATACTTGACGCAAGCGCATGGTGCGACTCTAGGCTAGCGTGCGTGGGCAGGCCTCACTCCCTGTCGCGCAGGTGGAACGACAGAGTATGTTGCACGTCCCCGCCAGGATACCAGATGAAAGGAGACCAGAAGGTATACGAGAAAACCAAAGTGGAATGACAGAGAATGTAACTCGTCCCCGCTAAGATGCTAGAGAAAACCCTGGGGAGTGGTTTGGCGAGAGGAAGAACAGGAAACATATGCGAAAAAAAACTCGATGGATAGAACATAGGAGACGAGATAGATTAGCAGTGATATGAGAAAACCCCCCAAATTGAATGCAATAGAATGATGTGCTGAGGTGGAGCAGGAGGGAAAAAATGGAAATCCTAGATGATTGCTGCTGGTGAGGAATGACAGAGCAGGAGGTTGCCTCGTGACATCATCCAAGATGGCGGTCGGTTTGTCCCTTGTCCCCATCAAGCATCCAGGTCCACCAGAACCGCTAATTTCCTACTACTGTTTCTCTGCGAGTTAACGTTTCTCTCTGGCTGTCGCAAAACACTTTGAGTAAATTTTTTTACTCGTTCTCGGCATTGTCCCAAAACTGCAGATTAATTGCTCTGAGCATCTTGCTCGAGTAAAACATTTAAACGCACTATTTCGGCGAGTATTGAGAAGTCTACTGAAAATGGCAGAAAGTTTAGCAGAATTAAAGAAATTGAAAGCAAATATGAACATTCTCTTTACAGACAAACACACGGAAATTAAATGTGACAAGTGATGAAATTCCTCTTTTTATTTAAAAGTAAACTTTTATAACTTTAACATATCTAGATATAATTCATATTTGTAAAGTATATATGTGTACGTATTTGTAATCGCAGAATGCTACTTACTTCATGCTCGTTCTAAAACCACGTTTACATTTGCTTTCCTCAGTTGGTACTCTGTATTACTACTCTCCTCTCGGAGTAACGTTTTGGAACGCCGCCCAAAAGTGCGAGAGTGCTGTAGGCAGAGCGCGGGACGGGGGAAAAGAGCGATCAGCGATAAGGACGGAGATAAGTCGTGGACTCACCTGCTGCCCAGGACATCCCGCGGTGCGACACCGGCAGCTCGAGGATGCTCCTGGCCTCGACGCCCAAGCCTGCGGTCAGGCTGTCTCCCATGGCTCCCACGACGTCAAAGTCTCCGGGCCGCAGGCGGTGGACGCTGCTCGGTGGCGCCTCCGACCTCCCCAGCGACACGTCGCACGGGAACGGACCGCCGAACCTCTGCAACCGTGATTGTAGTCCACTCACGTCTACTCACCACTATTCTGAAGCCATGCTAAAGTTCTACTTCCAGGATGAAGCAGCGGTTCGCAGCGGCCAGGGCGCTCGCCTCCCACAACGGCGATCCGGGTTCGATCCCCGGAGGGTTCACTCCCGGATTTTCGCATGTAGGAATCGTGCTGGACAATGCCACTTGCCGGCGGGCTTTCTCGGGGTACTCCCGCTGCCGCTCCATTCTAGGGTTTCACTTGTGTCATGCTCGGGGATGACGGTCACCTACGGGTCCCAGCTGGAATGACCGTCACTCGGAGGGTGTTGCCTTGGCNGGTCCCAGCTGGAATGACCGTCACTCGGAGGGTGTTGCCTTGGCCTGGGTGCACTCCCTTTACGCCATTATTATTATTCTACATCCAGGATTTTCCCCCGCCGGCTGCAAACAAAGCCTTACTAAGTTAAGGTTTATTTTACACTGGTTGAGGAGCTCAACGCTCTCAGTTTGGCAACTAAACATTTTTTGCCGTCAGAGTGCACTGTTATTGTATGCGTACCGGTTCGTATGTAAGTAGACGGGATAGTTGCAATTTTCATATTATAATAAATGTACCTAATTCTGTGAAATTTTCCTATTTGTGTTGTCTTTAGAAACCCTCGTGAGAGAGCGCAGAGATTTGGGCGGCTCGTAACATCACGGTATGGAAAGCCGATGAGGGTGAAGTGAGGTAAGTATGAAGCAGTCCCGGAATGAAGGGACGGCAAAAACGGAAGATCCCTGAGAAAAA
>NQII01000394.1:1513033-1534067 GCA_002778355.1 Clitarchus hookeri | reverse complement strand
AATGGAAAATTCACTAAATTTATGGAAAGAACATCCGTTAAATGATTAGAGGTTAATCGTTTCCTTCTGAGAAAATACATGAAGGTATATATTTTCTTAATAAATTTAAATTAGCTTCTGTAGTATCAGGTATTCAAGAAAGCATTTACAAGAAATTAACCTATGTGACTATAAACGGAACTTGTAGAAAGTATAGTAATGTGACACCAATGAGACAAGAGAACAGCCTTTTCCTGAATTTGGCAATGATTAACTAATTTACCATCCCTGCTCCGAGAACACATACAATCATGGCAAAAATTCACAATTGGTAAAAAATATAAGTTTATTGGCACTTATTTATAGTTACTTCTTTAAAACCATGTCAAGGTAGAAAATCTGTGCCTTTCGGTTTATTCTGATTCTCTTTTAAATAGTTAATTATAAATATATTGCTGTCTGAATCAATTCAGTTTTTCGTTTGTCTTCATCTCATACTGTGGCCCAATAAAAGAGAAAATGAGGCAGTTATAACGTACACACACCACAGTGTAAAGTAGTAAATAATACGGAATACCTGCTGGTCGACATCCTGGTCCAATGCCTCGCCTAGCGCGCTGAGCAACGCTGAAGTGGCTTCGCGAACATCTTCCAGAAGATAACTCCAGCTGTAGGATCCTCCTCTTACCGAGCGAGGCAACAGCGACGTGGCAGCACATACTACCAGAGCGAGTCGCACAATATTCCTGCTGGCATTTTGATCACATTTATAGATACTCTTATTTAAGTACTCTGAAATAAAATAATATGCACTATAATTAATTATATGTCCTCCATTGATTAGAATTTTTTTTTTCATAGAAAACCATCTCGAATTACGTACATGACATTGAATGCGAAAACTGCGAATTTATGAAATTTATATGTTGTAACTGTCTTTACTTCGCGGAACACAAAGAAAATATAAGTTGACACCATATTCTCACAACTACTACACTATATTGTTTTAAGAAAGAAAATTGCGGCAGATATTCAAGAAGAACTTTCATAACTCTTTGATAATGCTGTTGAAAGTCCTTTTCTTCTCGGTTACAGGAAAATTATGTTATCGTTGAAATACGTATCTATATAATTCGTCTCGGATGTACAAATACTATATTCATAACTTACATAGAATTTCGCAACGGTTGTCCGCAATTAAATATATTACCTATGCGAAAACTAAATTTTTTTCATAACTATGGTAACTAAATTCCAAATTTATAAAGTGGAATTATAAAAAAATAAATAAAAAGATAATATTTATTTAAAATATCCACACCCATATATGCAGGGCAGAAATTATAGGATTCCTGTATCATTAAGACATGACTTTAGGTCTAACGCAGAAATTATTCGTTTTCATGTCATTATTTTAGTGACAGTTTGTTCGTAAAAATTTTCTGACCATAGAAAATGTATATTTTACAAGTTATTTAACATTTTTGTACATATTAATTACTGCGTGTTATTTGTAGGTCATAAAAATGAAAGAACGTATTAATAATATAAAGTATGTACTATGCTATTTGTGTTAACATTTACGTTGATAGATCGGAATTCACACTTCACACTAATGCAAATAGCTAAACTTTTTGAAAATTTTACTACACAAAAAATTTAGCATAAAATAAAATAAGTGGATAAAGTGTACGACACCGAGCTTTAAAATCGAAACCGTTTAGAAGACTAATGAAATTCAATGGGATTCTGTTCTCCCATCCCTCCTCCCTCTTTTAAGAATCGCTTTTAATTACAGTGACTTAAACAGGCGACTTTCTTGTTTCGCACATCTCTTTCATCGCCATGCCCTCCTGCCTAACGCGCTGTTGCATGACACGGCCTGAGAATCAGCTGAAAACTTGGAGAGGCAGGGTAAGGATGCTGCACGCTGCACGCCGAGCTACAACTGCGACTTCTGCAATAAGCAAACTAAAATTTTAAATACACTTCGTAGTTGAACTACTTATATTTGCATGGTCACCCTTACAACAGTTCTCATATCAGTACCACCCTTCGGAATGGTAAATTGACAGTAAACGAATGACTTGCCATACTCCAGCAATGACTTGCCATACTCCAGCAATGACTTGCCATACTCCAGCAATGACTTGCCATACTCCAGCAATGACTTGCGACACAAACCCTGAATGTTAACTTTTGCAAGAAACGTTGTGTATGACGACGGAGTTGGCAAAGAAGCGGTCTTGTCCGATAAAAACCAATAACTCAGACGTTAACAAACTATTTTACTGCTAAACTCTCAACTTTTGAATTGCCCGTTCACTTTTCTACTTACGTGTTGGCAAACTTTAAGAATGCAGAGCTGATAATCAGCGTGTCAGTATTTTTTCGAGAATTTTTTATACGTACCGAAAGTGACCTAAGAGTTGACAATTACTTAGAGAAGTGTACCATTGCGTGCACACAGTAAATCACACAAAGAATGGAGACACTGTTTTAAACTATGTATCTATGTGCAATATTTGATCAATAATTCTAACCATAGTAAATAACAGTGTATTTTATTGGGAAAATTTCCAGACATTTAGAATTAAACCTAGAAAATTAATTATACAGTTCTCATATTGTTTTTTTTTCATTTCCTTCTATATTTTCATTTTGAAAACCTTTCAGAAGAATTGTGTTGTTTTTCTATTATTCGTAATAATATAATCTATTTATAATTAATGCAATAATGCAGTTAGTCACAATTCACTTCAATTCAAAAGATAACACTCTCACACGTGTAAAATTAAGCAGAAGAACCTGAACTACACTATATTGACAACTGTCAAAAAAACATTAGTTAATGATTCAACCTACTTCAACTCAGCAGTGTGAGTTGATTCCATTGTTAAATGATGTTTTGGGAATACGCCCTGTTCTCTCTCACAGTCGTGATGCACTCACAACCCACTGGTTTAAGTTACCTTACGTTCACACTTTGTGACGACTGCCAATTCATATACACACTTCTACTCTCAAATTTCAATAACTCAGCACAACTCCCGAATTAAACACAAGATAGCCTGACTTAAAAACAATTAACGAATAAAATTTTTACTCAAGATACTGGAAAGTTCTCTAAAGTAAAGCCATTTGAAGACGACCAAAAATAAATCTTGAAAATAATGAAAATATAAGGTTTAAAAAAAAAACTCAACCGGATTATGCCTTCATTGGTTGACAGAGATACACACACATATCAGTCCATATAAAGCTCAACTTTTTGAATTATAGCTTGTCCTATAATGAATACGCGAATTCTTCATATCTCTAGTTATGAGGTATAGCAGTCTAGAAAAGTCGTTTTCAACTATGTTAAGGGGTATGAAAATTATATCTCCAATGTGCATATTGTCTTGAAAGTGCCACTCGGTCATCGTATGAAATGTTCTTTCTTTTCGTAGGTTAACCTATTGGGGGCACGTTTAATAGTTTCGTTAGAAAACGCTTCCTTCAAACACTCTGCAACGCGTTTCCAGTATAATCCATTCACGGTTACTTCACACTTTTCCGAACCCCTGCGAAAGTTCTACTTCCAGGATATGTGTGTCCGCTCCATTCAACGGAAGCTTAACTAAATCTAGGAAATTACACCAAAGGACAACTTACATAACTCGTGCGCACTCTGTTTTACTAACATTTTGTATGACGACTATTTCTCACTAGGCGCTACCAACCTATATGTTTTCTCACTGATTTTATTCATATTCATTGTAAATGAAATGCTACCATTTTTTAAACGAAATATAGGTAAAAGTTTAATACAACGAAAAACAATATACTTTTATGTTTACAGAGGTATAAAACGTTTGTGATACATGGCATATCTAGGAAATAACCAAACACGTCATACATGGGGTAATTTTTCAAAGTTTTATTCAAAAAGTGTAAGAAACTGCGAATAGATTTTACCAGGTTGGCGACCTCCTTAAGCAGCGCTGGTCGTTGTCAGTACTTGGATGGGTAACCTCATAGGACCGCCATGTGCCTTTGGCTTACACGCCATTAACAGAAGGTACGGATTTCGGGCTAGGAACTCAACAACAAACCCGAATACGCAACCGGGAGTTGCAGATCACAGTCCAGCATCGCTCAAAGTGTGGGAGCAGATACACTCTGTCTCATAAAAGATGGCAACATTAAGACGGTTCTAATTAAGTAGCACAAGAAGCCCTGCTGTTTGTGTTTGTGTCAGCTGTTGATGTTTACCACATAAAGGTATTTCAAACCGACTGGTAACCTCGGGGTTTTATACGTACATGTGCTTAGAAAGTGAGAAATGTTTTACGGAATGGAAGACTGCTACATTAAATGTGAATATTGATTTATGAATTGCAGAGAATATTGGCTTCAACGTGCCATAACATGGTCGTCATAAATGAATGGGTGTAACACTACAAGATTTTAAGTCAGGTTTTCGACAGGACTCGCAATATTAATGATGTCCCTGAAAAAAATTACATGCTATGTGAATTAAGTTTTGGGGGTCTAGCTGGGCTTGTTAATGGCAATTTTCGTTTTATTTGTTTTCATTCCCATAATTGGGTTTGCTATAATTCATGAAACAAGGTTTTTGTCTGTTTAAAACTTTCTGTCTTCAAACTTGGTTATACTGTAGCGTTCATTGTGTTGTTTTATAATTCTGCCTCAAATTTAAGTACAATTTGTTGTTTTTCAGTATGAATAACCTTCAGAGTATTGTAACACTGCAATAAAAAAACCGTAGTGCGCATTTTATTAGTTACTAGAAACTATTGATGATATTTATCCTAGGTTAAATATTGCTTCTTGCTGTAAACAGTGATAATGCTTGGAATTTGAACTGGAAAAGTCCTCTTGAAGAATTTCCGTAGCCAGTTTATAGCTAACTTTATAATTATTGCAAATGCTTACAGTTAGTCTTAACAAAATCAATTTTATGGTAGGCCTATCACTTCACATTTTCATAATCCTTACATTTGTGTCAGGCTTTTTATATAATTTTTTAAATAATAAAGTATATTATAATTCTTAATAGAAACTGGTTAATCACAGATTGACTAATTTCCAACTACAGATTCATGATGTGACAAAATATATTTCAAGTGCAAAATAACAGCAGTTAATTACGTAGCTAAAAAACAATCACAGTTTAGGTGTGCCTGAAAGTTGAAATTCTGTGGCCGCCAGACCTCAGATAGTGCACAAGAATGTGCACTATCTGAGGTCTGGCGGCTCAGGTCTGGTGGTTTTATAGTGCACATGAATGTGCACTATCTAACCACAAAATGATAAGATATGGACTAAACAATTTATTACATCTCGAAAATACCGCCCATATTGCATCTGTGTGCATAAACGGATGTTGAATAATGTTAATCACGATTTAGGCAAGCATCAACATGCTTACACTTTAATAATCAATCTAATATTTATGCCACATGTAAACATTGTAAAAAATCCAAAACACAAAATAATCTACGTATGAAGTTGGCACACGTCCTACCAAAAACTTTTTCAGCAAATATAAAAGTGAGGTAGAAAAGTACGCTACGCCAAACGTATCAAATGTGTCACAATAAATATAATTGTTATAATTTGGACAGATTTTACACGATTGTGGTCTTAATATAAGTATTCCATACAGAGACACGTCAGCGTTACAATAATATTCACGCAACCAGGTCAACAATTTTCAGTCCTTATAAACGGTAATTTTACGTCAGACGGCAGACATTAAAAAAGCTCTGAAGATATATTTAAAAAAAATAATGGCTAACGTTATTCACTATAATATCAAATTTTAAATATCGAAACACATGAAACTGGGGGTAATACGTACATGAATAATAACTTCAGCAACATGGCGTCCACAGCCTGTCCATTTAAGTGATTGTCACAATAACGCAACAACGCGACAGCAACTGTGCGACAAAAGTGCCAATCAGAGGCGATCCAGCAGACGATGACAATGCGACACACAGCGATGAAACTTGATCTAATGCGCCTGTGACGGTCGCATGCCACAAGGAATAATAATAATAAAAAATAGGTTTATTTTTAAACAGAAAACGTAGGTGCGCTTGTGATGAGGATTTGAATATAATGGTGAGTGTTATTTATACAGTCAAACACACATAGCAATGCCAGTAACCCAATTACATACAACCTATGTTAATTAATTTTTTTCATTTGTCAACTTTTTTGGTTCACATATATGTGTGTTATAATAAAACCTCTCTAAACTAACAAGACCGTTTGAATAAATAAACGAAACTTTAAAGCTTGCCTAATTTTACCGTGTTTCGTTCACTTTAGTTTAAACTTACGACGATAGATGTCACTAAACGCATATAAACGCAACGACAACGTCGTGCTACTGTAAAATCGCCGGACGACAGTTGGTGTGCGACGGTCGCGGTGTGTCGTGTCGCCGACAAACTGTCGCACAGTTGTCGAAAGGCCTTGACACGCAAAGATTGCAAGGCGTGCAGGTAGCGCTGCACACGACGCGAGACGGACTGCAGCACTTTGTGGATCGCTTTATTTGTGCGCCAAATTCATAAAGGATGCAAGCTTTTAAAGTACAACGAAGAAACAGCGGAATTATTTCAATTTTTGATTAGGTAACTTAAATGGAAATATTGTTGTTTACCATTGACTTATATTTAAATTTTTTTAACAAGTGACTCTGCACATATGCTAGCTAGGTGCTGCCAACATGAATGCATACACAAACAGGTTACAAACCAGCTGATTACATGCACTGCAAATGGAAACACGTGCTGTGACTTCACTCCAATGTTGGTGGTTCTGCGTGTCAAAATCTCCCGAACTTATATGAGACAGAGTATGAGCCTTCTGTTATCTTTGCTTCCAATCTTTCCGTTAATTTTTAATTCTTTGGATTTTTGTAAAGTTTATTGCGTAAATAAAGACTGTTTTATTTTTATCTACACTACATTTGTCATTTCTGTCAGCTGTTGATACGTATAATTGCCATTTTTTTGTTATTTTCAGAGTAATTATTTATATGGAAATTTAGTATTTGGTTTATTTGACATATATATTTTGAACTTATTTTACAACGAAAATTTGTTTCCGCGTTTGCGTAAATATTACAATTTCATAGCATGAATATTTAATTGTTAGTTAAATGTTTTAATGTAGTCTTTTTATAATTTTCATAATAAACTACGTCACTGGAGAAAGTCCGACTTATTTCTGACGATAATGCCTCATAAAAAAGTAAAATATTAAGGGAATTGAAAATCCAATTTGTGCACTGCAACTTAAGAATGGGGCTGGCTATAAAAGATTTAATTGTTTGGCGGAACGTTAAGGCAACCGTAAAAACCTTTAATCGTGCTCAGTGAAAGCACAGTCGTTACTTCACTTTAAGAAATAGCTAAAGCCACAGCTTTGAGACTGCAAATAATCAATGTAAGTTACGAAGCCGCTGAAAAACGAAATTCTCTTTGTTACACACACAAGAAATATCGTCCGTGTTAAAAATATTTTAGCATACTAAAAAAAAAAAAAGGGGGACTATGAAACCATTTACTTACATTGCACTAAAGCGAAGAAGAAACCAGCTAACACGTGCAGAGTCTTGCTTCCTTGCAGGAAAATGACAGCTATTTTCGTGCAAGTCAAGTGTCGGTCGCGGTATCAAGTCAGAGACCACCCGTGGGCAGACGGTGCTGTTTACGTATTTCCTGGCCTTGAATAACAATCCTTGAACAGGCGATAAGGCGAAAAAAAATTGTATGGCCAGTACTTCTGCAGATTTTTTGTCGTGGATAATTTGTGCTAATATTTTATTTGTTTATTTCGTAAGTTTGGTTACTAACTTTTCAGCAAGTTTCTTCAACAATTCTGCACGTGCTTCAAGCATCTTTTGATTCTTAATATATATACCACACCTTTAAGATGTACTAACATTATAATATTATATACATTAATAAAATAAGGGTTATTAATTTCTAACCGTAGAAGTTGATTCATAATTTCGTTCACAAATACACGATGATCGTAGAGAAATCCACTTAGCTAAAATAAGAAGTAACACCACTAGATCATAAAGAATAATATATGTTATAAACAATAGATAATCAAACTCACGAAAAAGTCTGAAACTAACAAATATAAAATTCTGAAATTTAAATAATCAAATCTGTATAAGAAACACATAAATACGAAGACTAATCTTAGAACTAAAATAATTAATTAGTTTGAAAATAATTTTATTCAACTGACAAATAACGCCGTATATGGCAAAACAATATGATTTAGTTAATGTAAAACCTATAACAGATACGTGAGAATTATATAACTATGTATGAAAAATCAAACCCAATAACTATCGTAAAACCGAAATTGTATTAAATTGTTCTTGTACGTGTAAAAAAATAAAGATATTTTTTTACAACACTGCATATAAGGATCCCAAATATTAGAGTTATCATTGGTGTCAAAGAATAACACATTTTATTATATACTGAACCTTAACTATAAAGATGTTATTACCAGGTGAATTACCTAAAACTTTAACCGCAAATATTTCTGAAATGGAAAATGTAATTGATGTGCTGGTTTCACAGAATTGAAGTTTAGACAAGGGCTCAAAATTGCAACCCAGACACAGATTGTAATACTTATTGGAATGTGTATTTCTTGAACAAATATTCAATTTCTCAAATGGAAGACTACCTTTCATATACACTGAATCACGCACAATGATTTATCTCTTATTCCACAAATCCTTAATAAAAAATATAATAGCCCTTTTTATTTGTAATTTTCTAATATTTATTTTATTTCATTTTAACAAATCTTTCGGGCAAAATTATTTCAAACCTTTCTTCGAAAACGCATGAAATTTGTTTACCATACATTTTATTTATAATTTAAAAATAAGATGTTTTATATTTATATTTTATTTTAATTAATTTAGTTTTATAAACTACACCGTTTTATTCAACTCGCTGATGATTGGATCCATTTTATTTAATCATAAATAAAATTACCACTATATTTTAATAAAAATTTAAAAAATATGGAAATATAATNTGGATCCATTTTATTTAATCATAAATAAAATTACCACTATATTTTAATAAAAATTTAAAAAATATGGAAATATAATTTTTAAAATTATTTTTCTAATAAATAGAAAACCTAACTAAATAATGTAAAAAGTGAATTGAAGAAAAATGTATAAAACCTTTTCATTTTCACAAAAATGCACAAGTTCTACAAATTAAATATATATATTGTTATAAACTATTTATAAAAAATATTAAAGCAATTAAAGAAGAAGTACTTTGTGAATGTGCAAAATATTTTTTTATAAACATTATTTAGAGAAAAACAATATCACATCATAATAATATAAATTCAGTCAATTGTGTAACTAAAAACAATTAATATTGTGAAGAAAAAAAGGGTATTATTAATTTTCTTCTCATTATTTTACGAGATATGAACATTCATATGTATGTAAACTATGTTCTAATGACGACACTAAAATAATTTAAAAAAATCAAACATTAAATACTTGTTTATCAAATGTTTTTTTATATTATTAAAGAGCACACTAAATGTGCTCTACTAAATAAAAAATTGTTTAGATTTATTTTTAATAAATAGAATAAACAAAACGACAGTAAAAATAAATGAATTGAAATAAATTAAACTATATATATATATAACAAGTTAAATAATAATTAATTAATATAACTTAAAATTATGGCTAAAAATATAGGTTATTTAAAATATAAAACAAAATCAGATTTAATTTATCTTATGATACTTTTATTTAGATAAATACTATTAAATGGAAAACAATGCAAAATTATTTCATTAAATTTGTCCACTTAGAGAAATTAATTCTTATAAAAAAGTTATAGACAACACGCATCTTGTGGAAAAATTTTAAATTATGTATATATTATACTTGAAATGAAAGAAAGATAAAGTAATTGATTGAGGAATGAATTTAATTAAGTTCAATTATTATATTTTTACATCTTACACTTATTAAAAAAAATTAATATATAGGTGTTTATTGATTTAATTAAAAAATAAAAGAAAATTTTACAGTTCATTTTTAAAAATTAATATTAATTTATCTAATGATTTATNTGATTTAATTAAAAAATAAAAGAAAATTTTACAGTTCATTTTTAAAAATTAATATTAATTTATCTAATGATTTATTCGTGAGAAGAAAAGAAAAATTTAACGTCCCATTTTCAAGAATTATTGAAAAACGGCTAGGAGATTTAAATACACATATAAAAAAAATAATTAGAAGAAAAGATACCGCTTTTAGATTAAGAATACAAACATTTGTAATTGTAAATGATATATCGNTGATTTAATTAAAAAATAAAAGAAAATTTTACAGTTCATTTTTAAAAATTAATATTAATTTATCTAATGATTTATTTGTGAAAAGAAAAGAAATATTTAACGTCCCATTTTCAAGAATTATTGAAAAACAGCTAGGAGATTTAAATACACATATAAAAAAATAATTAGAAGAAAAGATACCGCTTTTAGATTAAGAATACAAACATTTGTAATTGTAAATGATATATCGNAAAAAAAATAATTAGAAGAAAAGATACCGCTTTTAGATTAAGAATACAAACATTTGTAATTGTAAATGATATATCGGGTGATTCACAGCCTCCGTGTCACCCCTTTTTCTCGGAAACAACGCGTCACTGGGGGTTCGCAAAAAAAAGTGTGATAACTATAACCTATATGAAGTATCGATTGGTAGTAATCCCATTCCCCCGAACATACCGTGGGTAGGAGTATGGGGGTGAGAATTGAAATTGCAAATGGAAATGCGGGTCGCATTAGGTATTGTTGTATAGCTCGNTGGGTAGGAGTATGGGGGTGAGAATTGAAATTGCAAATGGAAATGCGGGTCGCATTAGGTATTGTTGTATAGCTCGCCAAAAATGAAACAACATTTACGAAGACATTTTTATGATGTGCATAGTTTACGCGCAATAAAATTAATCATTTAAGCATATGGATTGTGACGTGCGTTGTTTACGCCCAATGAAACGGAACGAAAATTATTTTCATTCTCACAACCATCAAATTTAAATCAACGAAACATGTTGTATTTCGGGCATGCATACCTATTTTACATGCAATCAAAAGGACGTCGGGTGTACTGTAAATACCGGTATGGTGTGAGAGAACTACTGTGAAATGGGAACTGGGAATTTTTATTCGCACACATCACTCTTCTTAAGTGTTCTAAATTTCGACCATCCTGTGTAAGACACGAATATACTCTCCTTCTTACGTTCGCGCTTAATCGGCGGACATCAGCACAGCTGAGAGATTCACATGATGCTCTAGTCTTGTATTCCATGTCTTCCGCCGTTGTTGGACGCAGGCATTAGACGATGTCTTTAATTCTCCCCCACAAGAAGAAGTCATTTGGGGACAAGTCTGGAGAACGTGGTGGCCAATCTACAGGACCCATTCATCCGATCCACCTTCTGGGTAATAACATGTCAGCAACTAGCCGAGCTCTGCGTGAAAAGTGAGCAGGACAGCCATCCTTTAGAAGCCACAGTGTTAATCCCAGAGCGACAGGGACATATTTGATCAACTGATACAAAATATTCTCTAGGAAGTCTGCATATACTGCATTATTCAAGTGCCCTTAAAAAAATATGGTCCACTCACACGATGTCTGAGAAGACCACACCAAGTATTACGGCTCCACACATGCTGGTTATCCATTTGTCGGAGCCAATGTGGGTTAGGCATTATGTATGTTAACATAACCTGAAGAGAACTTACAACGGAGTAGTCAGGTGTTTTACGACGTTACCTTTGTACGGTCCTTGCTTAGGTAAAAGTTGCAGAAATCAATGCGCTTAGGAAATTCATTATTCCCAAGTTCTTAGTGAAGCTGTACATGGTACGGATGTAAACTATCGTCAGCGAGAATTCTCCATACTGTACTTTGAGACAACTCTGAGTCGCGGCCAATCCTCCGTGTAGAATCATGAGTATTAACTACCATCGCAGCAAGTACACTAATAGCCCTCTCGTCTCTCACAGGTGGGTCTGATGCGACGTTTGTTGCGTGTCGGTTGCACTAGTCCGGTTGTGTGCACGCGACATGGAAGACGCAGGAAGACATTGTACGAATGATGTACGCGCTCTGGGTATTTCTCATTCTCCTAGTATCACCGGCATGTCAGATGCTTCTTCGTTTGTAAAGGGCATTCTATTCAGGCAATGTCTGACAGTGAAAAAAAAACACACGATTAATGGTTGAGTGTAAAACGAATGATTGTCTGAATAAACGAACTTTCGATTGTCAGTTAACTTGCATGCACAGCCTGCAGGTCCGGTTTGTGGTAGATGGCTTATTCTAAGGTACGAAATCCACTAGTAAGAGATACAAAATTTTTCTGTATTTTTCGTTATAGACATACAAATTTAAAACATATTTATAATGATTATGTTGGGGGAAATATGTCATAAAAAATTTAGAGAAAATTGTTTAAAATGTTGGAATGAATATTTTGAAAATTTTACTATAGACATGAATAGAATAAAACTAATATATAAATATTTTGTACCCATTTAATTGTAATGTATAACATATACCTTTAACCATTGCAATTTACGATTATGTTTAACAATTGCATTTAATCATTGTCTTGATAATTATATAACAAACGAGGAAAATTTTTAATATTAAAATTAATAACGGCCAATAAAATAATTTTTTGTTAATCCAAGAATGATGTGAATTATCAAATCGAAGCCATTTAACATAAATCTTATTAACTGTGCTTTTTAAAACGTTTTCAAATAAATATTGTACACGAAAAATCTATCTTCATAATAAGAAATCCATAAAAATTACCTAGTATTCCTTCATAATTCATATCTTTTTAAATAAAAGATAACACATCATATTTTAAAAATTTATCCATTTTATATAATTATGTTAGCCAATTCGCTGTATAGCATTTATCAAATAACTTTTTTAATTATATTAATTCTACCAATATCATCCGTTTTATACTTAGGTTCAGCAGTAAAACTTTTATTATCAAAATTTTACTACATTTTTTATTATTTTTTTTACATTTATAGGTTTCACATTAATAGTAATGTATTTGAAATTATTACATTCTTAAATTAATTTATCATAAATTTCAAAAACTTTTATTTTAATTACAGTAATTTTTACCATGTTTTTTAATTTAGAGCTGTGTTAAATCGTTAAACAACACAAGCTTTAAGTTCACTAAACATTGGATAAAGATTAAAATTACATATTTTTAAAATTTATTCTCAAAATTTATTATTATTAAATATTTTTAATTATTAGAATGAAAGTTATGGGTTTTTTAGTTTAAAAAATTGATTAAAAAACCTTAAAATTTTTTTCACTTGATTTATCTGTAACTAAAATAGCTAAACCATATTTAGATGAAATATTGAAAATTGTTAAAATATCTTTAAATCCTTTATAGGTTTGTAAATATGTTTTTAATTTTCAGAATTCATTACAACTTAATAAATTTGCAATAAATCATTTTTCTTATTACTTTATATAATATATTTATTATGCCTCTTTGCGAATGGACAAAGTGTTATTTTAATAATGATGTTCTTGGATCCATGTATACAACATAGGTTTTTTTTTTAATTTTTTCGCTTTGGCTGTATTAAAAAATCTTATGTTATAATCCGTTAATATTATACACTTTGAAAACCCGGTCTTAACNTTTTCGCTTTGGCTGTATTAAAAAATCTTATGTTATAATCCGTTAATATTATACACTTTGAAAACCCGGTCTTAACAATTTATATAGAATATTTTTTTTTATATTTCTTTAAGAACTACACAATACAAATACATTTCCAAGCTATTGCAATTTGAAATTCACAAACTAACTTAAAAGTTATTTGATCACCTTTTTCTGAAGGGAAATGGTTTTGAAAAATTAATACTGTCTCTTCTGCAATAGTTAAAATTAAAGAATAATTAACATCTAAAGTAANGGGAAATGGTTTTGAAAAATTAATACTGTCTCTTCTGCAATAGTTAAAATTAAAGAATAATTAACATCTAAAGTAATTCTAAAAAATGCAAAATTAAAAATAATTTAATCTAGTATGTAATTTAAAATATTGTTTGGCTTTTCCAGTATTTAATTTTATAGTTAAATTTATTGTTTGTATTTTATTCGATTGATTTTATTCTAAATTTGCTGCATCATTTGGAGCAATTGGATTTGCAATATTTGTTAATCTTTTATTTGTGGTACCATTACTTTTATTTTTATAATTGTTTAAAAAAGTGAATCACTATTAATATCCTTTTAAATAAAATGTATTAACTTTTTTAAATAGTTAATACCCGAATAAATTTATGTTCTAACTCGCCCACTCTATTACTGAGATTAATTATTTTTTCGAAACCATGTGTTTGAACCTTTTTATTTTTTTTTTCTTAAAGTTCATCATCAAATATTTTAAAAATAAATCAGTTCAGATTTTAAAACGATACCATTTTCAAAATTTTCAGATTTTTAATATTATTAATTTACTTAGATATTAAGGCATAGTTATTCTAACTAGATTTTTTATTATTATTATAATCAAAAACTTTCTTGATAATAAATAGGTTAATACATTATTTGCCTTTTGTGTGATATTTCTTTGTTATTTCAGAGAACTCATCAAACCAATCACTAAACAAAATTTTCAAAGTTGCATTATTTTAAAATTATCCAATTTATAAATTTTATATAATTATTTTATTACTTTTTAAAGTAACATAATTTGAAAATAATTAAAACATTTATTTGTTATGTATTATAACTAGCATATTTTTAAATCAACATTTTCTTTAAAACCTCAAAATTTTCATTATTAACTTAATAATTTTTATGTGAATATTGTGATAGTTAGTAAGTATTGACAATAATTATTGGTGGATTAAGTTCATCTAACAATCTGTATGAAATTCCTTTGTTCATAAAACAAAATTATAGAAATTTTTATTTGTTACATAACAATTTAACGTATTTTTAAAAACACCGTTTTTCAAATAATAAAAAATTTATTTGTACCACAATCAATAAACATATTTATTCAAATCATTAAAATTTTTATAATTGTTACATAATCAATTAACAAATTTGTATAACAATGCCTTTCTTTACATTATTGAAAAATATTATTTGTTACATAATCAATTAAACTTTAATTAGGAATAAGTTCATCTAACAGTTTTATGTCATATTTCTTTGTTCTTTCAGTTAGTTCATCTAAATTTTCATTTGTTATATAATCTTTAACACCTTTTTTTGAAAGCAAATTTTTATTTAAATCATTAAACTGGTTATATGTTACATAATCAATTAACATTTTGTTTAAACATGTTAAAATTTATTATGTTTCAAATTTTTTAAAAACTATTTGATTCAATTTTGAAAGCTAAATAATCTTCAAATTGATTGAAACTATCACTTTTAAAATATTTAGTTGAACTAGATTTATCAGCAAATATTTTTACCAAATTAAAGTCTAACTTACTTAATCTAAATTTCTAATAGCATCAAAAATAATATCACTTAAATTGTAATTTTTTTATTTACTACACCAATCTGATTTTTATAATTATATATAAGTAGTTCTGCAAAATCATTATATTTTTATTTTTATCATATTCTGTGGAATCTATATTTCCAACATATTATTTTTATTGAATAACTAATTTTAAATACTTATCACAATCAATGATTAATAGTTTTCCAAATAAATCTGTCATGTAGTCACAGAGAATTCATATTAAAAAATTTTATCCATTAGGATATAAATATAAGACAACAAAACATAAATAACCACATATAACCTAACCAAAATTTTGTATATTGTCATCATTATAATATGTATGATAATTTTTTTAATAATTAATTAGTTCTATGGGAATATTTCCACTAAATTACTCGAAGTAATAAATATCTTTATTTATTTTTAATAATAAACCCAATGAGTTCCAGAACTGGCATATATATCTATACTTTCAATTGCACATTAATTTTTTATTAATTTTAACTGATTATTCATCCATCTTAAAAATTTTTCTAAATCAATTTTGTATTTAACTTTTTACATAAATTTTATCATCAATATCAGATAGTGAGATAATTTAGAAATTGCATTGCTAAATTATGACTTTTGGTTCTTCTAATTCTTGTTTATTTCTTCCATTTTGTTCAACAGAAGTATAAATACTACTGGATCCAGCTACAAATCCACCTAATATACTTAAAATTGGAAAAAAATAATGGTGGAATACCATTAGCTTTTAAACCAGATTGTGATTCATATTTCAAGAATTTTATAATTCTAGGTAATAACCATGTTAATAAAAATTATTTTCCCTCTATAATTTTTTATTTTACTTTTCAAGTTTATCTATAGTTCAATATTTATCAATATCCCAAACAATAAGTTAATTGATTGAAATATCAAACATTATGTTTTTTATCTTTATTTGTAAATACAAAAATTTATAAATATTGAAATTTTTTTTATTAAAAATATTAAATTCTCCAACCTAATTTTCTTTTTGTAAACGTAGTTTCAGAAACAAAAGCAGAAGTAACATTTCACCAATTGGTGTATCTTTATTCAAAACTGTTTCTTTAGCTCATAAAGTTTCATCAGCTTCGTGTTTTATTCTTAACTTTTTTATAAGATCTGTATAAGCAATACATTGATCTTTGAATAGTTCATCTAATTTAATAATTCCTTAATCACCTATTTATAACATTTCATCTAATTTTGCAAAAAGGCTATAATAATTATAACAAGGAAAATAAATGCATTTATAGTACATTTAAATAATTTAATGCCCAATTTATTTGTCAGTTTCTATGAAGTTCAGAAATCCAAAATTAAAAGGAAAAACATATAAAACTGTTATTATATATGGAATTCTTTTAGCATTAACAACAAAATCATAAAATGTATTATTAAACATATTCAAATTTATATTTCCGTCATTTTCTTCACTTTGAATAACTAATAATCTATCAATTAATTTTCTTACATCAGTCATCCAATTATATTATTTTGGTAAATTTAATTGTTTAAATCCTTTGCCAATTCTTTTTTTAGATTTCCAAATAACTGAAATTAAAAATTTATATTTATCGCATGTATAAGATTTGTGATTATTATATTATTAATTACTTGAATGTGTTTTGTCTATTAGGAATAACAGAATTACATTTTTTTCATCTGCATAAGTCTTCAAATATTTATCGTTAACAAAATCTTTATTTAGATAATATTATTTTTGATCTATTTTTTTCGAGTAAGTAATTTTAAAAGTCTGTCTGTTGCATTTCTTTTTTATCTTTTATACTAACATTACCTTCATCAAATTAAACTTCAGTATACAAATATAGTTTTTGTATCCAACATCTATTATAACAAATATATCATAATTTATATAATTCAAATAATGGGATTATTCCGTCAAAATTAATAGTGGCATATGAAGTAAAAATTAGATTTCTAGATATAGGACTGGGTCCTAATTCTTCTATAAATTCTGTTTATAATGTTTTATCATAAAAAAACAATTTTAAATGAAGTTTTTTTCTGGTATTAGTGGTTAATTTCAATTTTTAACTGTAACTGGTACACATGTTGTTGTTAAATTCTTATTTTCTTCAGCTACTTCTGCAATTTTTTACCAATATTTCGCAATTCAGGATTAAATGAAATTCTTCATTTTTATTTCTTTCATACTCAACTTCATGTGTTTTTTTATAATTTATAAATTTCGGTATGAGTAATTTAAATCTAGATATTTGTTTTTTCTAAACCATTCATTTTTAATTTATTTGTAAAAATTGCTTACTATCTAAATGAGTTTTAAAACTATAGAAAGTTTTGAGACTAACATTTCCACCATCAGATCAAACTAAAAAGAATATAACTGTCGGTATTTAAAATTGCCATATTACGATAGCTTGTTAACTACCTGCAATAGAATCCTGTAAAAAAACGCCACTGACATTCTAATTTACTCTTGTTTTAGTTTGTTGATGCCAATAGTATTTTTTAACTAGAAAAAAGTAACTTTCTTAAAAAAAAAACTTATGCTAATGCTTGTTAAAATCCGTGTCTGGTATGCAATTATGAGCCTTTGCCTGAACTTATATTCTGTGAAACCAGCACATCAATATCACCTTTTATTCAGTGGAATTCACAGTTACGGCAGTGGATTTTAGACACCCTTAAATAAAGTTTAGCTGCCACTCATAACAGTTCGAGCACTTTACACTTGTTTCGACGATCTGGACAGTCCGTGACTATTTGTAGTTTAAAGCGAGAAGTGAATATTGTTTTGTTGGAGTTCCACATAATAATATGGACGGTACTGTTAGGGTGGGTCAATAAATAAGCTTACCATGGTGTATCAGTAGGGAACCATGTTAAATGTTCCTCGAACACCAAAGAAACTTACAATTTTCTTGTACTCACACAAGAAGATGCAGGGCATTCCGACAGTACAAAGTGAGTGGTCTAACGGAAATACAAAATCCACTGTGGTCCCGTGCACGAATTTGCTGAATGATTCGGATTGCATGGTACGTAACACGTGTCTCCCATCGAAATCCACGCACAAGTGATAGATGTTTGTGACGACCTAGCAAGAAGTGTGCAACATGTGAAGGAATATTGTAGAAAATTCAGTGGCGAAAGAACAGATTTTAGCAATGAGCATCGTTGCTGCAGACCGCTACTGTGAAAATTAATATCGTCAATGCAGTCATAAATGATCTTATTCAGTAGGATCGAAAATGTGCGTCTTTCGTACAGCATTACTCATGACGAGCTCCACTATTTCCACACTCGATAACCAGGCGCNAAAAAAAAAAAAAAACGTTTTTTTAAAACAAACCACTATATACAAGAACTATTTGCTCGCAGTAAGAAATAATACCTCACACAATGGCGGAATATAACTTTCAAAATATCGCGCTATCTGCAGACACCATTTCGAAGCACTTATACTTAGCTAAAAACATTCACAGGTTCTTAAAGCTTAAAATACAACAGAAGAATACCTGCTAAACTAGAATAACACATGGCATTGAAACTCACTACATAATTTCCATCAATAAACTTCTAGGCTATACGCTTAAGGTGAACTCATGACCATGCGTCGCTTCGGCCAATCACCCGTCCGTCAGGCGGTCACGTGATCTTCAACCAATCGCAGGGAAACGTTTTTTTTTCTATCTGTCAAACCTTAAAATATATCTCAAACTTTAACTTTCGACGAACCGATGGGTGGGCCACCGCCTTCTGACGACATTCCGTAGACGCGAAAACGCACTTTCAAATAAAATACAAGGCGGTGGATATGTATTCATTTATCTCGGTGGTAAATTCAGGAATTTAGAACGTAAACAATAATTCAGTAAAAAATTTTATTACGTAAAAAAATTATTTCCCCAGAATGTTTTTCTCTTGAAAATATAGTTCCAACCAAAATATACCTTCTACGAAAGAAAGATCGCGATGTTAAGTTGTCACGCTGAAATTTTGCTGGACAGAAGAATCGATGGACGTTGGATTGTAATGAGTCGCTTTCAACTGACGGACGAAGAAAACAGACGGATGACTGACTGACGGGCGGGCGACTGACGGCTGAGACAGAGGGCTGTGACCCCAGTTTTAAATTACCATTTTGTATGACGGAAGGCCTACACTCCAGTTCGGAGTCTTGCACGTAGAGATGACAGAGCGCTTGGTGTGCATGCAAATGTCGCCCTTAATAATTCGTTGCTGCGCTTCGGTGACGTATTAGACTACACGCCTCCCACAAAAGGGAACTGGATACGATTCCCGGCGGGGTCACACAGATCTTCACACGTAGGAAACGTTGCGGACGTTGTCGTTGTCTGGGTGGTTTTTTCTCTGTCTTAACCTAATGTCACGCTCACCAGTGCTCTATAGCTCACAAGTGCTCTATAGCTCATCAGTGCTCTATAGATCACCAGTGCTCTATAGCTCACCAATGCTCTATAGCTTACTGTTAAGCACCGACCAGAACCACTCAACACACAACGCTTCCTCGCATTTGGGCCTCAAAATCGCTTTATATCTTCACTTATAGGCTGCTTGCTAAAGATTGAACACAATTGAAATTAAACTTTGGAAAATTTCACTACTCGTACTTGCATGCATTTTTATTGGCAGACTGAATAGAATGCACCCAGTGAAGTGGTACCGACGGATAAAAAGCAGTTCTATGTCTTCACGTTGGATCAAAGGCGTTTGGCAAACATTATGACTATTGAAATTGTTTCTTTTACGTATTTAAATATTTTTTTATCAATTTAAAATGTCTACTTTTTTTTATAAATTTCACTTAACCGGTGCATGAATAAAATTATTAGGCCCAAGGAAATCTAACACCATATGGGCGAAGAATACGCAGTGCGCACGCCAGTAGACTTGCAGCAGGTCTTTAAAAAGTGCTCAGTTTGTCATGAACAGCCTATAGAATGGCAATTTTTACAGTGAGAAGCAAACATGTTAAGCGGTGAGTTTAGCACAATGTCGAGGTAACTGGGAATCTCGATAGTTGTGTCCAACCGTTTGACGCTGTACCGCCACTGTTGAAGACAGGGTGGCTTATAGTGTCGTAGTTAATGCCTCCAGGCACAGACTATATGATGCCTGAAGGTTAAGGGGTTTGCAATAATGTAGTCCTTTGCTGTTTCATTTGGAAGGATAGATATATTGTCTCGAGTTTGAACAAAAACAAGATACATTAACACTTCCGAGGTGTGGTACTGTAATAATTTGGTTACTTGGATTAACTGCTGACGACTTCGTGAGGGAGGGGGGCTTCTCTGGACGGTGATTGTATACTTAACTCTTGCTGGTATGATGTCAGCTGTGGAGGGTGAGCTCCGGCGATGGG
>NQII01000394.1:1471972-1511902 GCA_002778355.1 Clitarchus hookeri | reverse complement strand
CCGTAGCTGTTTTCCCTCCCATTAACTGGACTCTCCCTCGCAATGATTTCCCATCTCGGGACCTCTATTACTCGACAAATGAACTGCGCCGGCGCTCCAAGACAAGAAATGTCGGGGAAATAGAGAACCACGGAAATTCGGATTGATGTTAGGAGATTTTTCTTTAATCTAGCTTCAGGCACTAATCTCAGGAAATAAATTGCTTTTTTTTTTTTTGTTCTTTTGCCATGTAGCGCTGTAACTTGTAGTGAACTTTCCAACACACACACTCAAAAGCATGTTTCAATATATATGTTTTCAGTAATTCATTACTACTCTGTCCATGCATTGGCCATGTTATGTACTGGGGCGACCATTTTGTATGTTTGCGATACCAGAGCTAGAATTAAAAAATTTCAAACAATCCAGAAAAATTATTGAAAATTGAAAACAAAATAGTGTAACCTAAATTTTTTATATTGATACACGCCGTATTAAAAAGTGTACAACAGGGTTCATATCAAGTTTTCCAATGTAATTGTATATTTAATAAATGTTTTTTTTTTCAATTAAGTTAGCAAAATATACGGGAACGTATGCGAAAATGAATGGTACCTACAAACTGTTTAAACAAGTTGGCGACTATATTTCCTGTGTACATACAGTATGCAAAACAGATAAACGTTGATTTTTCGTATTACTTTTTTAATCAGTTATATATATAAATATATATATAAATTTGTGAAACAAACAGGACTCTACAGCATTGAATATTGGACAACAACGTTAATTAAATTTATTAAACCTAAATTTTAAATTGATAATCCATTATCACTGAAGTTAAGATATTTTTTTAGTTAAGGTTAAAAATCATATTTATAATATAGCAAAATCAAATAAAAATATTTAATTTTGTTAGTATGTCTTAACAATTTAGTAATAAGCCGTTATTTTTTATTTAAAAAACAATCTCACATCATGTTTTAAATTTTAGATTCAATGATATTATACAATAAAATATTCTACTAGCCTTCAAATCTCTCTTTTATCAACATTTACATATAAATGTAAGATAAAATTGATATATTTAAATCCTACAATTTTACATAAGTCAATTTTAAAGTTACAGATTGAGTTTAAAATAATACCCCAAATTTGAAGGTCTATAATATCAAAACCAAACAACCTACAACCTTGATTGACCAATCAAATGAACCGTGGAACCGTGAAGTTTGTTTACCATACATTCATAAATGTTCAATGTGACCACCATGAGCGGCCCGAACGACATCTACACGATGATCAAACTCGTTTCATACTCTTGTCATCATGTCCGGTGTTACGGTTTGGATGGCGTCCATAATTCTCGTTTCGAGGTCATCAATGTTAGCCGGAAATTATTGACGAAACACTTGAGTTTGTATGTACCCCATTGAAAAAAAATAGCACGGGGTAAGATCTTGGTTTCTCGAGGACCAGTGATGAAGAGCCTGGTCACTAGCTGCTCCTCGACCAATAAAGCCTTGCGGCAACGTCTCGTTCTGGTATCAGCGAACAGCTACGTGTCAATGGGTAGTCGCACCATAAAGGAAACATCAGACCGTCCCCTTAACATTGACGTGTCGAATGCGAGATCGCTACCCCCTCACCACCTCAAACCGAGAGTTACGAACGCTATCCAAACCGTAACACCGGACATGCTGACAAGAGCGTGAAACGAGTTTGATTATTGCGTAGATGTCGTTCAGGCCTCTCATGGTTGTCACATTGAACATTTACGAATGTATGGTAAACAAACTTCCTGGTTCCACGGTTCAATTGATTGGTAAATCAAGGCTGTAGTTTGTTTGGTTTTGATATTAATAGACCTTCAAAGTTGGGGTATTTATTCTTTTATAATAATCCTGTATTTCTTTTTTTTTTAATTCGTGCTTAATACCTGCTTTAAACATAGATAAACCTCTGAGATTCTGGATAATGCATCATTGAATAACGAAGTTCAACATTAAATAACTGGATGTCGTTATCAACTCCCTGCCATAAAGAATTAACCACATTTGCGCGTTAAAAAGTATAACCCTCCCGCAATTTTGGTTCTTTCCTTGCGCATTTGAAATCAACTGTGCATGGTGAACAAAAAGGTCATCTTGTGTTGGCCCTGATGCCACAATTTTCAAGAAATTAATGTATAGTAACCTAACACAGAAAACGTTGTAATTCTGTGTGCCTCTATTGCTCAAAAACGGTGGCGTGTAGGATAAAAACATAATACCACCTTATTGTTTACCATGTACGGTAGATTACTAACATGCAGAGGACTTCCAAAAAAAGAGAGTTACATTTGTAAATGAAAAAAAAATGGGTTGAAATCCACATGTGTATTTACAAATTTAACTCTCTTGCATGTTTGGGTAGTTCCATGAGGTTTATCAATAACCCATGTATGGTTTAAAAAAAAAGGCCATCTTTTGTTTTTTACCCCACAGTCCTCTTTTCAGAGAAATTGTTGGAAAGTGAATTGCAACGTCTGCAGCTGTATACAATAATGAATTAATTTCTCGAAAATTGTTTTAAGTAGGATACATATACACGGTGGCCTTTTTGTTTACGATATGCAGCAATGGAGTACTTATCTGCAGGAAACTGCTATAAAATATCACATAGTTACATTTTTTAAAGCACATAACGTAAATTGAACCCATCCGCTTTTATGTAAGGGGGTTAAACATTCAATTATTATTATGATTTGCAATCCGTCTTAGAATTAAGCATTATCCAGAAAATCAGACGTTTATATTTAATTCTGGCTGTGTTACTAGCAAAATAATCTGCTTATTTTCAAGAGTAATTACACATTTCTTGAGTAAACCTAGCTCATAGGTGGNTATTTTCAAGAGTAATTACACATTTCTTGAGTAAACCTAGCTCATAGGTGGTTTGTGCCTATATTTAACCTATATGAATTAATGACCGTCCGAATTTGTCGGTAGACTTCAATTACAGCCTGTATTATGTCAACCCAGTGGGGTAGTCACCAACCCTTCTGTAGTAATTTTATAAGAATAGTTTCACCCCCTCCCTGCACCGATCAACTAAACACTGAATGTACTGGAAAGGCATAGACTCGAACAGGCCGATGCAATTAGTTATACTCAAAGCCCATTTATAAGTAGATTGGTCTTCCGTCTCGTAACCATCGCAGATAGAACACCCAAAGTGTACATTTTCAACCCTGATCGGGCGAGGTAATTCATTATGATTTAAGCTCATTTATAATCACAGAAAACTGTCATTATCAAAATATTGGCATTAGAGACGTCAACTAAGATTGTAGTGCAGGTGACTCTCCTCGAACAACGCGACATGATGCATAAGGCTCTACATTCCAGTATAAGCATAGTTTACTTAACAAAAAATGAAGTAATTTACAATAATATATATAAACTTAGCTCACCACTGCCAATTAAATTAAATGCGGAATCTTGGCACTTAAGGTTCTAATATTAGTGGCCATAGTTTCTTTCAGTCACCGCAAATACACANCAATGGGTAGTCGCACCATAAAGGAAACATCAGACCGTCCCCTTAACATTGACGTGTCGAATGCGAGATCGCTACCCCCTCACCACCTCAAACCGAGAGTTACGATGCGATAGGTTTGGCATTGTGGCCTGTACGACTGTTCTGCGTGGAACGAGTTTGATTATTGCGTAGATGTCGTTCAGGCCTCTCATGGTGGTCACATTGAACATTTACGAATGTATGGAAAACAAACTTCCTGGTTCCACGGTTCAATTGATTGGTAAATCAAGGCTGTAGTTTGTTTGGTTTTGATATTAATAGACCTTCAAAGTTGGGGTATTTATTATTTTATAATAATCCTGTATTTCTTTTTTTTTTAATTCGTGCTTAATACCTGCTTTAAACATAGATAAACCTCTGAGATTCTGGATAGTGCATCATTGAATGACGAAGTTCAACATTAAATAACTGGATGTCGTTATCAACTCCCTGCCATAAAGAATTAACCACATTTGCGCGTTAAAAAGTATAACCCTCCCGCAATTTTGGTTCTTTCCTTGCGCATTTGAAATCAACTGTGCATGGTGAACAAAAAGGTCATCTTGTGTTGGCCCTGATGCCACAATTTTCAAGAAATTAATGTATAGTAACCTAACACAGAAAACGTTGTAATTCTGTGTGCCTCTATTGCTCAAAAACGGTGGCGTGTAGGATAAAAACATAATACCACCTTATTGTTTACCATGTACGGTAGATTACTAACATGCAGAGGACTTCCAAAAAAAGAGAGTTACATTTGTAAATGAAAAAAAATGGGTTGAAATCCACATGTGTATTTACAAATTTAACTCTCTTGCATGTCTGGGTAGTTCCATGAGGTTTATCAATAACCCATGTATGGTTTTAAAAAAAAGGCCATCTTTTGTTTTTTACCCCACAGGCCTCTTTTTAGAGAAATTGTTGGAAAGTGAATTGCAACGTTTGCAGCTGTATATAATAATAAATTAATTTATCGAAAATTGTTTTAAGTAGGATACAAATACATGGTGGCCTTTTTGTTTACGATATGCAGCAATGGAGTACTTATCTGCAGGAAACTGCTATAAAATATCACATAGTTACATTTTTTAAAGCTCAGAAGGTAAATTGAACCCATCCGCTTTTATGTAAGGGGGTTAAACACTCAATTATTATTATGATTTGCAATCCGTCATAGAATTAAGCATTATCCAGAAAATCAGACGTTTATATTTAATTCTGGCTGTGTTACTAGCAAAATAATCTGCTTATTTTCAAGAGTAATTACACATGTCTTGAGTAAACCTAGCTCATAGGTGGTTTGTGCCTATATTTAACCTATATGAATTAATGACCTTCCGAATTTGTCGGTAGACTTAAATTACAGCCTGTATTTCGTCAACCCAGTGGGGTAGTCACCAACCCTTCTGTAGTAATTTTATAAGAATAGTATCACCCCCTCCCTGACGTCAAATAAGATTGTAGTGCAGGTGACTCTCCTCGAACAACGCGACATGATGCATAAGGCTCTACATTCCAGTATAACCATAGTTTACTTAACAAAAAATGAAGTAATTTACAATAATATATATAAACTTAGCTCACCACTGCCAATTCAATTAAATGCGGAATCTTGGCACTTAAGGTTCTAATATTAGTGGCCATAGTTTCTTTCAGTCACCGCAAATACACAAACTATATCGATGTAACTACATTCAGATATATCAACTGGTCTGATCGAACGACGATACCAATCAGCCGGACCAACCAATAAGTTCAACCAACCGGACAAACTGGCCATACAAAGAAGGAAAATAATTTCACCATACTGACCGACCAGCTCTACCAATCAGCAACCATACAATACGACCATGCTTACTAACCATACCAGTCTACTAGACCGAACAACCTTACCAAACTACCAGACCAACTGACAAGGTCAATCGACCAGACTAGCTCAAGATATCACTGGCAAAAACTGACCAAAACTTCTCAACTCTCAAACCCACCCAACCAGATCAACTGGTCATACAAACCGACCAGATCGACCAACCAGATCGACCGACCAGATCGGCAGACCAGACCGGCTGATCAGACCAACCGAAAATACCAAATGATTATACCTAATTACCATACCAACCACACCAACCGAACAGACCGATTAATTACACCATCCGACCAGACCGAACCACCAGTCTCACCAATTAAACAACCTACTCGACCAACCAACCAGACTACCCGACTGCAACCAACCATAATGACTGAACACGAAACATAGTGCAGAATTCAAATCCCATAACGAACTATGTCGCAAATAAACTCGCGATTCTTCAAACATTTCGCAATTTGAGAATTATTTCCNTATCACTGGCAAAAACTGACCAAAACTTCTCAACTCTCAAACCCACCCAACCAGATCAACTGGTCATACAAACCGACCAGATCGACCAACCAGATCGACCGACCAGATCGGCAGACCAGACCGGCTGATCAGACCAACCGAAAATACCAAATGATTATACCTAATTACCATACCAACCACACCAACCGAACAGAGACCGATTAATTAGACCATCCGACCAGACCGAACCACCAGTCTCACCAATTAAACAACCTACTCGACCAACCAACCAGACTACCCGACTGCAACCAACCATAATGACTGAACACGAAACATAGTGCAGAATTCAAATCCCATAACGAACTATGTCGCAAATGAACTCGCGATTCTTCAAACATTTCGCAATTTGAGAATTATTTCGTGAAAAAGTCGCGTCGACCGAAACATGTTGCAAAGCATTTTGCAAATATTTCTATAAATGTATCGTAGAAAGAATATCTGATTGCGAAGCTCATTGGGGATTGCATCGTGAAGGAAGTGGCGAGTCTCCGAACACGTCCCATGCCATAAACATCTTCGTAAATATGTCAAAGTTATTGAAAAACATTGGAAATTAATTTGCCATAAACTTCGCACAACAGGACATGGCGAATATGATCAGGAACAATACACGTATCGTGAATCACAGCGCGAGTCGAATCACGAGTGTCGAAGTGTTTCGCGATCTGCGGAACACATCGCGAAGCACTTAATGAATAACTTCGCTAAACTCATTGTACATCACAGATTAAGTTACGAAACATTTCGTGATACCACCCACCAGCGCAAATCACATCGCTAATCGAGCCGGATTTAGAGTAACGTGGTGAGGGAAGTCCCTTCGAGCCATATGGCGAAGCAGGTTGCCAGCCTCCCCTCACCACCCTTGTTGAAGTTGCGAATAAGTTCTGGCTATGTAGGGTCTATAGACCCTAATATGACCGAACATTCAGTAGTACAATTAATGTTACACATGGTGCACTGAGTCAGTCAAATGTTTTGATATTCGTAACGCACAATCGCATCGACACTAGTTCCCATAAGACGATAACGTACTCGAATAACGTGTTTGTTTAAACATGTCACAGTTTTTCCGTAAGACTGTCTCAGATTTATAAAGCGCCATTGTGTATTAAATATTTACGTAAAGAGGCGCGCGCTTNGGTTTTTCCGTAAGACTGTCTCAGATTTATAAAGCGCCATTGTGTATTAAATATTTACATAAAGAGGCGCGCGCTTTGGAATCCCACACCCAAAAAAAGTATATTTTTTTAATCGCAGAAACATTTTTCATATAAGCTCTGCATTTAAACTCCACAATTACAGGCACAGAAAGCTCGAGTCTCGAATCGTACAGGAAAGATCGTAACGTGTCGCGAAGCACATGTCGAACCACATAATGTGCAATGCACGAAAGAAACACAGGGTGTCTCCGTAGCTATACTTTCATTATGTGCTTCATGGGCGATGCTGTTGCAGCAACATGTTNGAAAGAAACACAGGGTGTCTCCGTAGCTATACTTTCATTATGTGCTTCATGGGCGATGCTGTTGCAGCAACATGTTCTGCATGGTCTCCGAAAACTTAACAATACCTAGTCATACTTCGGAATATCGGAATAAATGTAGAATGAAATTCGATTACTGAATACAGTAAATGGCCAAACTTTTTGATATAGAATTTTTTGGAGCGCACTGAAAAAAAAACTACGTATTTATCACCTGTTGGCACAAAAAAAAAAGTCTCTGTTTTTTTGTTAACACACGCATTCAAACAAAGTCTGATGCAGCTCCAGGAAGATTGCCTTTGCTCGACAAGTGTTCAAATCCAGCCTTGTACACAGAAATGTTTAAAGAAATTCAGCAAAATTTGTAACTTCAGGAAAGCCTATTATAACCAAACTGAGATGATATTGGCTAGGTTTTTGAAGAAGACGAGTACCGTTTTCCACAGCAATGCTTCCGTCACATGAAATATGACTGATGATGTCTGGCAAGACTTTGCCAGGGAAACCTGGAACCACAGTCTAAATTTTATTCAACGGGTATAGGCTGTTCACGGTAAAGCGAGCACTTTTTGAAGCAGTGTAACTAGAAATAATAACCAATAAATGCATCTCATTGTGTCCTCGGACTTTCGGTTTCGAGTACGGTTGAATGTATACACTGTGTTTATTACTCGCATGGCAATGTTAATATTAACAAGTGGCAGAAGGACGTAAATCGACTGAAANTTTTCCACAGCAATGCTTCCGTCACATGAAATATGACTGATGATGTCTGGCAAGACTTTGCCAGGGAAACCTGGAACCACAGTCTAAATTTTATTCAACGGGTATAGGCTGTTCACGGTAAAGCGAGCACTTTTTGAAGCAGTGTAACTAGAAATAATAACCAATAAATGCATCTCATTGTGTCCTCGGACTTTCGGTTTCGAGTACGGTTGAATGTATACACTGTGTTTATTACTCGCATGGCAATGTTAATATTAACAAGTGGCAGAAGGACGTAAATCGACTGAAAGAAAAAAGTACCCAGTGCTTCAAAAGTGCTCACTTTGCCGTGAACAGCCTAAAATCACTGGTTCGCAGTCAAATGCAACTGCTCGAANCCAGTGCTTCAAAAGTGCTCACTTTGCCGTGAACAGCCTAAAATCACTGGTTCGCAGTCAAATGCAACTGCTCGAATCAGTGAAAATGCCTAGACTTAGAATCGGTAGAAAGCCACTGATTATTTTCAGGGAAACAATTTAGCTAACTGAGTGTCACAGCTAACTGCATGCTGAAAAATTAAATACTGTTTTTTATCGAATTTAGCTATATCATTACGAGAAATGAACATATTTCCGACCGTCACTGTTGCTGTGCAATTGACGTAATTTGAACAAAGTAAAAATTATTGCCTTGCCCATGTGTTGCATTCCCGGCAATCTGCTTAGACTGTCACCTTGCCAAATCAGCTACCAAGTCGACGTTGACTTTGTTGACGAAAATATATTTATGCATTTTATTTAAAAATGTGAAGCTTTAAATTTTGTGCAAATTCTTTTCGTTTCTAGTTCAACTGGTAACACTAAGGTTGCTGATACAAACAGTGCGTATGAATGTACTCACTTCACTACATTTCATGCAGATTAAAACTTTAAACCGAGTTCTATAATGACTACGTGAAAACTAAATGAAAGACTGAATGTTCATGTTACCTCGTAGCATGGTAAAAAAAGACGAAATCCACATTCTGAAAGGTATATTTAAATTAGTGCATGCGTTATTTACTTTTTCATCTGTTTGTGAAGATTTTTACTTTTAAACATATTACTTAGGCACTAAGATAGCGGTCGATAACTACATCACTGAAGTTTCAGTAACACAGATGGTTAACACGTAAGTGGAAAATGTCATGTTTTCAAAAAGTAAAGGAAAANCATCACTGAAGTTTCAGTAACACAGATGGTTAACACGTAAGTGGAAAATGTCATGTTTTCAAAAAGTAAAGGAAAATGGTCATATTTTCACTGAATTAACAGATAAACTGTTTGAAAGTAACAGTTTTTTTTGGGACAGGTTTTCTTCACTTTCTAAATATATATATTCTCATTCAATTAAGTTTAGAATGTATTTTCCCACACAATATAGTACTTATTAAATTTAATATGCCCGGTTTAAATGACTTATCAAAAACCAGATCACTGTAAATGAAATTAATAATGAAACAGTGGAAAATGTCGCTGAATCAGTAGGTGAAGAAAATTGGGAAATTTTTTCGTTCATACGTCTGTTAAACTGATTGAAGTGACTGTTAAACTAGTCAGATTTTAACTGTCTTGAACAGTGAAATTCTCGATGATTTAATAAGAACCTCCTGGTACAGGAACAAGCCTATGCCCGTCAAAGTATCTGGAATTCAACACGTTATGTTTTTNTCTTGAACAGTGAAATTCTCGATGATTTAATAAGAACCTCCTGGTACAGGAACAAGCCTATGCCCGTCAAAGTATCTGGAATTCAACACGTTATGTTTTTAAAGTGTTTTTCAAATGTTCCGTTAAGTAATAACTGACAACCGGTGCCGAGCATAGGCAACACACCTTGCTAGAGCATCGTGAGACAGTGATGAAGTGTCTGTGCTTCCTAAGACATGGTTCATGCTCGCGCGAGGTAAGTATATGTATGTTGTGTTTCCTCAAGGGGCAGCGGTAGCGTAGTCTCCAGGGCGCTCGCCTCCCACCACGGTGATCCGCGCTCGATCCCCGGCGGGTTCACTCCCGGACCCTCGCATGTGGGAATCGTGCTGGACGATGCCGCTTGCCGGCGGGTTTTCTCGGGTACTCCCGCTTCCTCCGCTCTTGCATTCCAGCGCCGCTCCATTTTAGGGCCTCATTTCTGTCATGTCCGGGGATGACGGTCACCTACGGGTCCCAGCTGGAAAGACAGTCACTCGGAGGGTGTTGCCTTGCCCTGGGTGCACTCCCCACACACCATTAATTTCTTTGTTTCTCCTCAGTGAGCTCCAATACTTTTACATGCACAGGCACTCCATCACTGTCACTTTTTTCTAGAAAGGTTTAGATAAATTTTATCAACTCATAAAAAATTCAGAAGACTTACTCTTCGTCTCCAACGTGTTTAGTTCANTCGGGTACTCCCGCTTCCTCCGCCCTTGCATTCCAGCGCCGCTCCATTTTAGGGCCTCATTTCTGTCATGTCCGGGGATGACGGTCACCTACGGGTCCCAGCTGGAAAGACAGTCACTCGGAGGGTTTTGCCTTGCCCTGGGTGCACTCCCCACACGCCATTAATTTCTTTGTGTTTCCTCAGTGAGCTCCAATACATTTACATGCACAGGCACTCCATCACTGTCACTTTTTTCTAGAAAGGTGTAGATAAATTTTATCAACTCATAAAAAATTCAGAAGACTTACTCGTCGTCTCCAACGTGTTTAGTTCCATTTACTTCGACGGACTTGGAATTGTTCCTGTACTAGGTTCAAAACTGGGTCTTCCACAACACAATTTCATCGGACGCTCGGTTCTTCACCGAACTGAGTGTTAAATGTTACTAAAAGTAGGCGTGAAGCCTACAAACATGTTCCACTGTCACACACGACGTTTTAAATGTTACATGATCTTAACATTTAAACAAAGAAGTATTTCGAACGTAAGAAAAATGATAGTAAAATTTATGAGAACGCGGGAGACGAAAACGAAATCTGTAGCTTCGTCGGTGAGTTGGGGGTATCATGACTTTTACTTGTATTTTTATTTAATCACGCAGCTGTTTTAAAAATACTAACACTTAACGTCATTGTAGTAAGTGTTTATTTTTCCAAATACTAAAATAATTTTAAAGAGAAGAATATATACTCGCATAATGTTTTTGTAACTATTACAGCAAAACATCGGCTCAAAAGAAAAAAAACTAAATTCACATCATATTTTTGATTGATTTTTATAGTGTACTGAAAATAATAAATCATTTATAATTAAGGGAAGCTAGTTTTCAAATTAAGATTAATGCAATACGCAACGCAAGCAATTAAGTTGAACAAGTTACATTATGATTGATCTTAGAGTATTTCGAGACATACCCACAACGACGGTAAATTACTCACGTTATAGTGATTCATTCTTCGAGGTTACACTAGCAACGAACTAAAAATAAATTTACGTTACGTTTTTACAAGCTAGCAAAACGCCTACGAGCAATAAATGTTATTCTAAAGGCCGGAATTAAAATTAAATTAATATGCATCCAGCGTACAAGTTTTTCGAGATTATCATTTGAAAGAATAAATATTCATTANAAGATTAATGCAATACGCAACGCAAGCAATTAAGTTGAACAAGTTACATTATGATTGATCTTAGAGTATTTCGAGATATACCCACAACGACGGTAAATTACTCACGTTATAGTGATTCATTCTTCGAGGCTACACTAGCAACGAACTAAACATAAATTTACGTAACATTTTTACAAGCAAGCAAAACGCCTACGAGCAATAAATATTATTCTAAAGGCCGCAATTAAAATTAAATTAATATGCATCCAGCGTACAAGTTTTTCGAGATTATCATTTGAAAGAATAAATATTCATTAANAATTAAAATTAAATTAATATGCATCCAGCGTACAAGTTTTTCGAGATTATCATTTGAAAGAATAAATATTCATTAAAAGTTTCTAGGCCAAGAGTTTTTGCTGCTTAAAAAATACACGAACTACAATTTGAATTATATTTAAAGCAGCTTCAATTATAAGCAACACGAACCTTCTCTTCGTGTTCATTCCTACGCTTTGTTCAAAATTTTGCTGACTACAGCACAGGCAGGAAAAAAAAAATTGTAACAGCAAAGCTTCGTGAGAATGCCTCCGAAAAGTTTCCTCAAAGCCTTTTTACGAGCATTCGCGAGTAAGAAATCTGCTGCTTAATCCATTATAGCAGTAATTGTATTTTAATAAGAATTGTGAATATTTCCACGCGAAGAACGTTTGAAAAGTGTTCGACTCGCTCACATAATAAGATCTAGAAGCGCGCAAGTGGAAAAGGGGGTCCCAAATTAATTCGCAATTAGCCTGCAGTCTCTCCGCGTTGTTTTCGCAATTTACGTTAATTATTAATTCAAAATTATTTAGCGTCTCCCGCATGCGTCAGGTGTTTTGGTTTTCATTAGCTTTTTGAACCTGGGAAAGGCTCGTGACGAGATCAAAGCAAGGTCTTGCGGGCAGGTCGGAGCAAAAACCGACTATGTACCTCTGGTCTCTTGTGGGACAGGAGAGGAGTTTTTAATTCACAACCTCATTGTTTATGATGTTAATATTCTCAGGCTGACAATATTAATATTCACACAGCTTGTTATAATATGAAAAATTATGACATGAAATTATTGGCCTCAGTTATCTGGCATGAGTTAATAATTATTATTTATAAATAAACTTTGTTACAACCTCATTCAGTTAAATAATAAAAAATAATCATCTTGAACATAGTAAAGATATAATAAGTTTATACACACAGTCAATTTTGTAGTAAATTAATGTATCTCCTAAAGGCTGTACATTTTTAGTAACACGAAATTTTTATCTATTCCTAACGTGACATGACACAAAATAAATTTTTCTTAGCATTGCATGACAGTCTTATGGTGTTAGGTGCCCATTCCAAATTATTGCACCATAAGCTTTACGATATTCTCCTTCTTTTTTACAGTTATGGGTCTGGTATTCTTAAAAAAAATACAGTTTGTTTTAAAAGCTGTATTTCTAAAAATTGGACAAATATTGCTATGGTAAATTTGATTTAGTTCAGTGGATATATCTGAGTGCAAAGTTACTTATTACGAATGTATCTGAGTGCAAAGTTACTTATTCGGAATTTATCTGAGTGCAAAGTTATTTCTTAGGAATGTATCTAAGTGCAAAGTTATTTATTACGAATGTATCTGAGTGCAAAGTTACTTATTAGGAATTTATCTGAAAGCAAGGTTACTTATTAGGAATGTATCAGGTTAAGCAAAACAATAAAAATGGGGTGCGAAGAAAAATTACGTCATTGCTAATAAACAGTTTTTACAGGTGTGAGAAAAATTAAATTTTTGATCACTTAATCTGCTACAGTTCAATGTAAGCTATTGAGATTACTTGCATGCAACTCGGGAACACTAATGAAACTGATGGTCTATTATTTGGGGATTTGTCTTAATTGCAGTAAAATTAAAATACATTCTTTATTTTTATGTACACACATATAAAAAAACTTTAAAAAAATTCTGAATTTAGTTTTTTGCAGTAAAAAATCTATGACGCATTTCATATTATGTAAAATTTACAACTACTACCGGATAATTTAATTTCATTACAAATAACTACGTTTCAGAATGCAGCTGTTTTTAATACAGTATACTCTTTAAAGACAATAACATTTGCCAACTTTATGCATTAATTTAGCATCCATTGTACAATACACTTGATGACACGCCTTAAGTTTTTTTTTCAGAATATTTATATTTTTTTCAGTTTTATAGAAGTGAAGGTTATAATCATTGTTACTCAGTCTTAACACAAAAATCATCTGTTAAATCTAACAAACATTGCGTATTTTCAGGCAGGTTAAATTTAACTTCCGTATTTCAGCGAGAAATATAACGATCACATTTGAGGATATGTGTTCGTGTGACAAAATATTAACAAGAATATATAAATGTTTCGTTTCTATAATTATAATTTCAACAAATAATTCATCTAGTAACATAAAAGATAATTCTGAAATGTGTGATTGTATCTTTAGTACTATGGAGTTTTAAGCACTTATTTATTCTCCAAATGAGATAATTTCCTTATATTTGCGTGTCACATGAACAGTAAATGTCTCCACAAATTCGTTTCGCCTTAAAGGCATAAATTTCCTAACATTTCTGGATATCTGATGCAGGAATATGTCTAATATTGTGCCATTACGTACATGCTCAATTGATAAGCGCTTTCTGTTACCAATTATTACTTTTCACGTTGCTTTTATGTTAAACAGTAAAATGGCTTTTGAAAATGAAACTATTTACATACACCTGATAAGTGCATCGTAATCTAGGCCTAAATGCGTCTGTGACTTCAAAGGATAGCAGAGTTATGTGATAAGAGTTCTATAGATTCAACGAAAATCGATAGTTTTTACATAAAATCCATCCATATTACGTAATTTCAACGGCGTACTGCTTTTTGATAAAGACTTATTTTATTTTCACGTGAAATTTGGTTTTCAAGTATGAATAATTCACTCAAATTAAAGAGAGCATTTCCCTCGTGGTTTGTTCCGATATGATAACATTCTTAAGATATTTTTGGCGTCAAGATCTTTAAAAGTAACTGATTAACATTCGTTTTACTACAAGATTTTTTTCCTTCTTTTAGTTGTGATAAAAGGAATAATGCAGGGAAAATGCTTACAGTGTAACAGATATTGAAGGAATCCCTGTCATAATGACAAACAAGCTCAAGTTTTTTTGGGTAATTGTAACAGTTAATGAAACAGGCAATCAAAATTACTACGGGCATGTATACATAAAAAAGTTAAACACCATTTTTTTTTTTACTATTAGTTTATTTGGGGGTGAAGTAATATCTTTGCCAATTATTTCTTTTGAAGAAAACACATTGCGATAAAACTAAATTTTCTCATGGTACCTTCAGGCAATGCTTAAAATAATGAAATTGTGACGTCAGTCAGTGGGCGCGAGAGTAAAAATTTATCTTCTCACCTGGTACTTTAACCGCTCCTACGCGGCGTGTGGATTTCACCACGAAATAATATTCCAAATTTTGAGCCACTTTATATATATATCGCGTCGGATTGCTTCGTCGAAGGTTTAGAATCCAGAATGAAGCAGCATTATTTATTTAAAGCCAGGTTATTTCATTCGCGTGGTGTATGCTGACGACTTTAAATTCGTTGGGACGCCTTAATTAACTTCAAATTATATAGCCCCTTAATATTTTGCACACAAATGCAGGTATTAGAGTGACGATGGTTTCATTTTGATATAGATATAGTTTTACTGGTCTCATGAGCATATTTTAGAATGGCTGTTGGTAATAAATAACACATTCCCATTGGTTACATATGTTTAACTTATAAGTGTTGTCAGAATTAACTTCACTCACCCTGACGATTCGTACAATATGTTCTAACAGAAAGGAAACAAAATTGAATAGCAAATTATAAACATATTTTATTGATCGAAAACTGATACCAGTAGGATTGCCTTTATAACCTTAATCAATCGCATTTCTTTACACGAAGTGCACTAAACCAATTTGTAATATTTTCGTCAAGATTTTCCTATTTATGGAGACTTTTTTGCAGTCATCTATGCAAATCTAACGAATAATCGTTTAGACAAATCATATACTTTTTGGCGGTTACAAAACTTTTTTCTTCGCCATTATTAAGATTATATATCAGTAGTAGTAGGAAAATGGGGTTTTCCAGGACAAGAGTTGGGTGCCTTGGCACCATCAGCCATCTTGGATTCCACCAACTCGGATAACGTAATGGCCTTTATCGGTCATCTTGTTTCCGTCCACCATCTGGTTTTCGCCCCTTCATGTTGTTTTCTTTCACCATCATGTCGCATGCGCTCCAAATGCTGTAGTTCTCTCATCATCTGCTAGAGTGCACCATCGATCCCTGCAATTTTTTTATTGCTACTAGAGTGTGCCACTGTCCTCCGCGATCTTGTTTCTACTTGTTCTTCGTTCAACTATCGCAAGCTAGAGACATTGGTGTCGCTCTCGCTCAGCCGCCATGTGGGTTAAAGAAATGACTGCTAGGAGCGCTGTTTTTTATATTTAATTTTCGAAGAGCTGAAAAAAATCTGGAGGAGAGCGAGATCGAATTATCAAGCCTTGGGTTGGCATGCAGACGTATATGTTAGGACAAGGGCTTAATATAAGTATATGCCATTTGATGTGTTTGGTAAAAATGAAATTTTTTGTTGCCATGATTATTACAGAATAAGAATGAGTAATAATAATATTTTTAGTCACTTTTCTTAAAATAATTTTTCTTGCAAAAATATCAAATTATGTATCTACTTAAAAAATATAAAATATAGTTTTTTTATATAATAATTGATACGATTTTAATTTTCATATTATTTTTTCATCAAATACATTTATTATTTTTTTGTGAAGCTTCTTGTTGTGTATAATGGTCATCCAATATTCGGTTTGGAACTGGTCAACTATCCTTTGGTCTGGAACTGGTATAATTTTTGCCATCGCCCTCCCACTTAACCACCCACATGGCTCCTAAAGCAACCATGCACATGGGTTTCCAGCTGGGGACAGAGCAATACAGTTAACTCTTATAATACTACAGAGATATAAAACATATGTTTAAAATCTCCATGTTACTGCAAGAATGAGCTGCACAGGCGGNTAACTCTTATAATACTACAGAGATATAAAACATATGTTTAAAATCTCCATGTTACTGCAAGAATGAGCTGCACAGGCGGGTAACAATGCCGAAAATTATACAACCTATGACAACAGAACACAGTAGTTAGAATAAATAAAAGAGCCGAAAATAAGTGAACGAAATAATTGTAGACAAAGAGAAAGAAAAGAAAATAAGTAGATAGATAGGGTTGGTAAGAACAATACCGCCTGTAGTTGTTACAATGGGTCAAGATGTCACATTTAAAAAATATTCCACCTCCACCACCACAACCCCCAGGGATTGGCTTTAAACCCTGGTTGGAGGCCCAAACAGAAGTCGCAGCCACAAATCCCCGTGCAGGAGTGCACAAGCGTAATTGCCGAAGTGAAATACTAGTCGCAACAATCCATAGTCAAAATTGCGGGTGGTGGCACAATCTCTCTCATGGTGACATCTGTGTGTCAGGACCCATACATGCAAGTGGGCAGTAAAAACCGTAGTCATTTTCACCAAAAGTGAATAATTATTTTTAGCTGAGGGTAGTGTGTGAGGAGTGAAATCACTTCAGATTTATCACTTCCACCTATGCCGCCCGGGAACAAAAGAAAATGGGAGTTTTATAGCTGGTGGATGCGAGGGAGGTGAAATCGCTTCTGATTTGACAACCCCAAGGCCCGAGGCGAGGAACTGCCCTTGCGTCCCGGCGTCATTCACCCAAAACCCAGAGAAAGACAAGTTATTTTGAACATGCCAGTNCCCCCAACTAGCTAATTTCTTCAATTAACATCACACATTCGTCATCATCAACTTTAAAGCTACAATGACTAACTAAACCTTCGACAGACAAAAATTTACAAAGCTTGACAAGATATATAACATTCATCATCCATGCCCTCTAGTTTGCTGTCATTAGTTACACCATTAAATTTTAACAAACCAACATACATACAACAACATATGCTTATATTGGATAGAAACCTACTAATCTTTCTTATCTTCTTCTATTATTTGTGCATGTGTGCATGCTTCCACATCGCTTTAAAAATTTACATGATGTCAGATAACCTAAGTTAGCATGCATGTGTGAACAGCTGTGTTAGCATTTGCCCAGATCTGCACCAGCAGAGAGCTAGCTATCTCCAACCAAATATTGCGTATAAGGACAGGCAAGTGCATAGAAAAAAATGAAAGCAAAGTACGGTAAACCGACATTTATTTAAAAACAATATATGTTCATAAAAATATATATCTTATATTTTAAAAACATTCATAACTACTATTTCAGAATGTCCTCCTCCTCGACCCAGGAGTCATCACGTTTTAAGTGTCCGAGCCACCTAACATACACGCGACCATTACGTCGTTTCAGCACCTTCTCCACCAAAAAACATCGGGAAACATTGCAGGCTGGATCTCCTCTGCGTAAAAGCCCCCGACGATGGGTTCACCTCGTAGGCTCTCGAGCTAATACATGCGCGGGTACCAACATCGTATGCGAACCACCTTGTACAATCCTGCAGACCAGCTGTGATAATAGTCCTTGTGAGAAATACCACGCTGAATGGAGATGCGCACCAGGTCACCGATCTTAGCTTTAGGCTTGCGTGGATCTCTCTTCGTCAGAATAGCATAAATGGAGCGAAGCAGGGAGACGTCCATGACATCTTCGGGCTTCATGTGAGTGGTAGAATGAACAGTAGAATTATACTCGTGAACGAGTTCCGGCAGTAGCTTAAGTCACTTGTATTTTCCGTTCGCCATTAAATGTCTCCACAATTTTGCTTTTAGAGTCCAGTGAAAATGCTCGACGATGCTAGCTTTAAGTCCAGAGTATGTGGAATAGAGATATATGCCACACAAGTTCATGAGTGCATGGAAAGTAGCATTAAAATATTATCAAATGCATTCTCCGACTTAAGAGGCATGGCACAGGCACACTTGAAAAATGTGTCTATTATGGTCAGAATGTAGCGGTGGCCTTTATTCATACGAGCAGTCTTGCATTGCGATCAGGTCGAATAGGAAAGTATCGCCAGGCCTTGTATGACATATTTTTTCCGAGGATAATTCCTTCTGGCCTACCTGTGCAACTACCTGGAAATTGCATATTCCATTATCGCTTGACGTAGCCAGCTTCGACGAGTTCTTCGATGATGGATATAATCTCGTTGGTGTGTGACTGGTTGCCCGCAGACTGAGAAGCGACCAGTAGCCATAGTCCATCGACGAGTTCGTTTGAATCGTCTCAAAACACGTAGTCTATCTTACATTTAACATTGATCTTCTGCAGCAGCAGACCCGATCCAATAGCTTCGACAAATCGTGGAAACAGTCCCGCGATAATGCCGATTTTTGCATGGGCTGTGTCCTTAAATTGCTATGTTGAGGGGTTATTGTTCTCGTAATGTGCACAACTGGACAGTAACAAGTAACAGTACTTGTGCAAATCCAATTGGGTGTAGTGTCGAGGATGCCAACGAAAGAAAAATTCACACAGACCATGCATAATTTTTACCTTGCGCTTGCCAATCACCATCATATCTCTTGGAGAAAACATTTCTTCCTTATTTCCGTGAAACCATTTTTCTTCGTGGTGTCGCAAGCCGTACATCTGGTCGCTGTTCCAATCTGAGTGGGAAGAGATGTAGTCTCCGACCAGGATGCCTACCTCATGTACATACCCCCGCGTTCATTTCCATATATGCAGCAAATCCATCAGAAGCAAATCATTTTTGTCGCTAGTGATGTCCCCTTCCGATTCAGGCAGTTCTGGTCTTATTTTCCATTTGTGCATCAGCGTTGGTCCTTCCGTATTGATTTCGTTGTTGATATCCAGACAAGACAAATCATCCTCCTGGCATTGTCTACCATGTTCGACGAGGTGGTTGGTTATCGGCTTGTATGCCTCTTCTCATAGATTCTCGAGAGCCAATCTATAACTATTCGGGTGTCGATATTTCACGCGAACCGTTTCGATGGCCCGCTGCTGCTCAGTCGTCAGATCGGTTAGGTCCACCATCATTCAAAGAATGAAATAAACACACAACCTCACAGGTGTATACACATATTCACTCTTGAATTGAGGAGAGTGCATTTTCGATCCTTCCAGCTCGCCGATGCATGCCTCCAGCACCTTCTTGGTATTCCTACTCATCGGTTTTCGCAGCCAGTTAGGACGTTAAAATATTTTGAAGAGCCTTTAATTATTTCCATCTCTGTGCATTCGACATGCTTATCAGGTCCATTACATATGCCTATGCGCCACTTATGTGCCTGCTGATTGCCACCAAAACTACCACCATTTCATTTTTCACGCTCTCGATCTTTTGTTCAAGAAGCGACAGGCCCCTGTGAAGAGCAATGAGGTGAGCTTCTGTAAAATCATTCCCATCCCCATCATCATCGTAGCATAGACCATGTCCAAACTTGGAAATTGCATTGTGACTCATGGTTGGTATCTTACTTTAAACTGATCAAAGCCACGTCTTTACCTTCCCTTATGTACTGGTGAATCCTTATCGATCCCCAATATGCCATACTCCTTGTTCCAGCACAAAAAAAACACATGATAAAATTATGTGAGGGAAATTCACATTATGATGTAGCAACTGTTTTGGCATGCGCGAATAAGTTTTGCTCAAGTACACACAGTACACATTCGCATGCCATCCCATGCTAAAGTTTCCCGAATGAAATTCTGTTTCACATACCACATCATCGCAAATTAAAATGTAGTTTGGCATTGCTTTACTTGGTGGCATTACGGCTTCATTATCACTGCAAGGGAAATATTTCAAGCCATCCACAGCCTGCATTACATGGGCCAGATGCTGGAATTTAACTGCTGGAGGGATTTTAAGTATAGGTATACCTAAGACCATTCGGTTCCTCAAAAAGGCTGAGAAGCACATATGTCTTACCGAAACCCAATGGACCGCAAACCAGTCCTATCATAGTATTGGGTAAAAGCATGCCGTGATGTTTATCGTGTGAGGTTTTAACATCTTCCTCAGTGATGTGGATGGGAACATCTTGATTGATTATCTCCATAAACATGAAACCAAAATTCATAAATTACAGGTATATATAGGTTTTTAATGCAGCAGTGTGTGATGACTCAAAAAAGAAAGATCAACCTGGAAGAGGGCTCGTCGATATGGTGATCAACAATCTAACTTTCGAGCTGCGCATTTCACGATACAGGTTCTACAGGCCAGGAACCAAGCTAACAAAAATATTAGCACGCAGCCAAACGGGTATCAACGAGCTAGACGGAGGGTGCAAGTGGCACAATATCACCTATCCCCAACACAATAATCTGCAAGCCAGGCACCAGACAGACAAGACACTCGCGCATAGGGCAGGCGAAATACATCGCACACCTCACACAGGACTCGGTTCAAAAATAGCTGTGTGCAGCATTTCCAATGCATAGAAAGCCAAGGTAAATATGGGCATGGGGGTGAAAAAAGCGAGACGAAGTTCGAAGAAGTGAGGGAAGAAAAATACGGGATGATTTCTAACTATCTTGATACCTGGAATCAGTGCTCTGGGTGGTATAGCTTGGACCGTCATGAATATCGTTGGCATGGTGAAACAAGCCTCTAATGAACATAAGCATTTGGAGGAAAATCGTCGCCACAACTGTAAACAGGAAGATATCGCCATGGGTAAAAAAGGCCTAGTACTTTACATGCTACAGCACAACCAAAAAAAAAGGATTAGGTGCAAGAAAGAAAAAGTATTGCAGCAGCTAATGAAATCTCTACCGAAACTGCTGCTCACGAACATGGATTTGAAACTGTTTGCATCCAAATTGAAGATACCTCATTTTCGCAGTGTGTTCATGCGAGATGCTTTGCCCCCTAAAACCAAACGTTACTAATGTGAAATAATAAACCTGGACACAACAACTGAGCCCGGTACATACTGGGTAATATATGTCAATCATGGAAAACATGCAATATACGACGGCAGTTTAGGTAATTTTCGTCTACCACCCGAACTGTGGCAGTACTTGAAAAATTACAAAATTACTTACAACTACGAGATGTAGCAAATGCCAAACATGTAGAATTGTGGACACATGTATTTTCGATTTATGGTGGTGTGGAATAAAAAAATTGTGGACGAATAATTGTTCGTTAACCATTTACATAAAAGGTGTTCGCAACTCTATTCCCCATTCAGTATGTCAGTGTCCATCATTCTCAATGGTAAGACATCCCAGCTGAGGGTAATGTTTTACCCACCCTTTGAGCTGGAAGGTGAGTGGGTCGTCGGACTTACGGATTTTAAAACTTACAACATCGATATCTAACAAAAAGTAAATGTGAATTCTGCATTCCAGTACATAGTGGCAGAAGACGTGAAAGAAATCAGCATGCCCACCTGCACATACAAGCTGAAGTACATCGCCAATGCCATCAAGAAATCCGTGCCATCAGACGTGACTTTCAAACTAAACGGTAACCCAAATATGCTGAAGGCAGTAATATTTTACAGTGCCAATATCTATTTAACCAAACTGGATACCATCGGGCCAATGCTGGGATATGTGATTTGAATCTAAAAAGCTGGTAAAACGCACGAATCCCTGCGACTAGAGAACGTATTTACAGTAAATTTTGTACGCATAAACTGTAATTCGGTGAGCAGCTGTTACATAGATGGTAAAACCAGCAATACACTGCACGAGTTCGTGCCGATGGCAACACGAAATTATAAACAGGTCAAAGTTCCGAAAAGTATAATTTATGTTCCCGTGATCGCAACGAGCATGTACGAAGTAGTCGTGAGGATCGTCGATCAGGATGATAAGTAGATAGAAATCAGAAACGAATAAATCCCTTTGCGTCTGCACCTGAAACGATGGGATTAATTTTTGCCAGGCATACCGTGCATAAAGTCAAGAACAGCACCGAACCAGCGACCCGTAGCACTCGACACACCAGCATGCTAACAAATGTAAATGAGAAGTTTCTACATAGCCTAGGGTTTAAAGTGCACAGGCATGGAAGACAACAACGTATTGAACGTGACCGCGCATGCAGAATTCGACAACCGAATCGACAAATTTGAGCTGCATTGCTACCAGCAGTATCTGACATGCCATTATGCCCCCTGGCATGAGGTTAGAATCCCGAAACAGCATCAAGATATTTACAGTCTGCCTTAAAATCATTCCTGCGTATCCGAGGTATACTCACGAAAGAGGACGGGACCCACTTCACCACAACCATGTTCGTTCACAATTGTATATTCCACCTTTTCGTGCGAGTAATGTATGAACTGAATGGTCTTACTATTGACGAAACATTGGATGTGTGCATAACATCATGTATCATATTTGCAGATCCAGTCGATGGTTGAGCGAATGGCATCGTTGACGACGTAGGCAGTCCAGCTGGAGCCAGTGATCTTACAGCCGAAGAAGAAGTCGGGACACCGATCGCAGGCGCACCATTAAATGATCTCTACGGGAAAATTAAAAAAAAAAAAAACTTATTATTTGTTTAAATGTTTTGGGAGATCTGCAATATATTAACTTTACATACATTGCAAAGTAAGTTAAATAAATGGTCCAGTAAAAAAAATAATAAATATTTGTTGCTGTAAGTTTTATTTAAAGCTATGAATGCTCCATGTCATATATCACGGAATATATGCTGTAATGGTTCGTTGGCTCGGGTAGGTATTTGAAATGGTAGCAGAATTTTATTTTGAGGCGAAAATATGTATGTTTGATTACGAGCACAGCCAATTATAACATGCATACTGTGATGAATGAGAAGAACGCATTATAATTTACCAGAATGATCGCTAAGAAGGGTAAGAGAGAGACGACGATCTGTCACCTTTCGCGTCAGACGAGGAACTGAGACAATACGCGAATATGCCTGCGTTGTATGCCTGTCAACCCGATTGTCACATGACCAATAGCCAATCGCAAACGAGCATAGTGGTGTAAAATAACTTACCGAATTGACAGCAAAGAGAGTCCGGAGAGAGAAACAATCTGTCACCTGCTGCATCAGACGAAGAACTGTGAAGTTGGGTGACTCAGCCCACCTTATGTACCTGCTGAGTCCAAGCTGTCACGTGACTAACAGCCACACATGAGCGAGATAGCCACGAAGGGCAAGAGAGGGAAGACGACCTATGAAGCTGGGAAACTCTAATCACCTTACATATTTGTAGAACTTGAGATGTCACGAGCAAGCAATGTGGCGTCATCATAGTTTTTTTCCTTGGCGCACTCAAGCTAGAAGTGTTGGAAACTATTGCAGTCGGGCTAGTATTATAACTGAAAAGTGTGAGTGTGCAAACATGCATGTTCGCATGGTCATGTTATGCTGGACAGACATCACATAGCTGAGGATCTGGCATTCGATGCCCTGGATGCCAGCTCCCTACTGCTGCTTGTGCACAGAGAAAGAGAGAGATAATGATTCACAGTTTAAATAATAAGTTTTGGAAAAGACATCAGTTACAATGGTTACACTTGGTTACGCTGTAGTGTCCTTAAAACATATATTTTCATCTTCATAAAGCACGACAAACCCTAAGATATATAGGTATATTTATAACATTTACTTGTATAGGAGAAAAATAAAGTACCACGCATCGCACTTGTACCTAAACAAACGTATGGAAAGCTAGCATGGAAGAATGGGATATGATAAATGAACGTTATCATACATGTATGTTCACAGTGTGCATGTACACGGAAGTGCCAATCGTAAAACATTTGCATACGACTCTTTATCTCTTCTCTGGATTAAAAATAATAATCGACGGTGTTTTTTTTATGGGGCAATGTTTGCCAGTGGTATTTCGCTGCCTGTGTTTTCAATGCATGGAAATTATTTTTCAGGTGCTAATAAGTGCAAATCTGAGACTTGGAAAAAAAAGTTTTCGATTGAGACTATTAGGTGTTTTTTTAATTTGCTGGTGCTGACCAATAAGGTTTTTAACGTTGGGCATGTATGTCTTAGCGGATGGGCCTTTGGGAACCAAACTATGCTTACAGCGCGACTCGAGGCAGAGAGGTGGTCGGTTTTAAGTTAAGTAGACAATCATTACTTATAAAAAAAACCCAAACGATTTATCGTCATGAATTAAATATGGCAACGCGATGAATTAAAATCATTAAAGTTAAAATACATAGATTTGATGGTAAACTGGTGTGAATTGAGAAGCGGAAAAAGGAGAGCGAGAAAAAGAGAAAGAGGGGGGTGGGAGAGAAATATTCCTGCACGGTTTCGCAGAAGTCGATTCACATAGTAATTAAAAAAATCGCTTGATTTTTTATTTTTTTTAAATCTTTCTTTGTCAATTACATTAGGATTTTTTAAAAAAGAAATTGTCTTTAAAATCCGATGATTATAGATAGCAAAAATTTTACACCGTGTACATTTTAACCGTAGGTGTTCTGCCAGATGAAAAAATAATTTTTGAAATAGGATTATAAATACAGATATTCGATTTGGCATACCCTCGTCCTAGTCGATCTTCAGTAGGTGGCTCTCAGCCACAGCAGCAGCTACAAACTCCCCATTTAAAATTCATTGCTCCAGTTTCGGCATAGGCACACTACTTATATCGGGATTAATTATGTATCATTAATAGTTTTCTAAAAATTCAGGATTAACATTTTAAATGGCATTAATTTAATTTAGGCGTCTCCCCCAAACAATGAAATATCAATTTTTCGTTCCATAATTTTGAAACGTGTTAAACGCAAGATTTCACAACCACAAAGTTGAATTAGGTAAGTTAGAACTAAAAGAGATCTAAATGCTGGTTACAAATACAAAAACATAAAAATCTATTTTACACTTTGAGACATAAACTAACTGAAAAGTTATAAATGTAAAATATAAATATATAAGTATGGTAAAATAAAATACCAGGTGGACCCCAAGTAGACGGCTATTTGTGAGTCGGTATCGTCACTTCAAAATACGATCTCGCTTTACTACTGCAGAATTTTCACTGTAATTCAGTACTTAATAAAGCCTTGCTTAATTTTTTTAATCGGTCATAATTTATCCTTCTGGGACGCAAAATTTAAGTTTTTCGCGCACGTAATGATTGGGAAACCCGCGTGAAACAAATGATGCTGCGGAATTGGCAAATTAGAAAGCATGGTACAATTAAGCATCTTCTTAGTGCAGTGTGTAAGAAACACAAATAAAGCCAATTCCAGTTACCACAAGCTCGAATATTTTAAAGTTCTAAATTCGTCAGATCCTGTTAATTAGGTTTATTTGTTAGTTGGCAAGATAACTATACACATCACTTGCTATTTTAGTTGTAAAAACAAACTGCAGGTATTTTTTAAACTGAAGTTCAACATCGTTCAGTTAACTGTAAAATAACTGTAATATATCAATATATAGGCTGTTAACGGTAAAGTGAGCACTTTTGAGATCCTGACTTCTTTTCCGTTCAGCAAATTTTTATCCTTTAAAAACATTTTAAAATAAATATTGCATGCAAGTAATAAAATCAGTTTGCATATTCCAACACACTCAGAAGTTAAAGTCTAATGCTAAAATTAATTAGATTTATATACTATAATTCCAAATTAGAGGCCTTTCAAAAGTGCTCACATTCCTTAAATAGTCTATGGTGACCTGTGTTGGCAACTTACGCCGCTCTTGCGCCGAGACCCGGCAGTGTAACTTTCCTCCCCGGCCGCCGGATTCAAGTGTCGAGTCTTTTATTGAAGGGACCTGGGGAACTTATTGCTCTCGACCCAGTGGTTTTAACGCGAGTCTCCAAATTGGATAAGAAAAAAAATAAGCCGGGCGGCAAGAGTGGGCTCGTGGCACTTCCCATCCCCCTCGCCAGCTTTTATTTCCGGGCTGCGAAACGAACAAATACTCATGTTGTTCGCATCGCCTCGGGACCCTGCACTGGCAGTTCATCTCTGCGGACCTCGCAGACGTCGGGGCAATTTTCCGACCAGCGACGGCGATACGTCAGCAAATGGGCGTGGAAGGAGTCCGGTCTATGCACATTAAATTTCAATTCACTGTCGTAAAAAACGCTCATGAAAGTCATCCATTTTCGGATATGTTGATTTAGAGAACTTTATTAGCTTCGCTCGGATAACTTTTGACTAATTTTCGGATTGTCAATTTTTAAATAGGATTGGTTATGCGTACATGTATAGCGAAATACATTTCAGGGAACTGTGAAAATATGTCTTTTTTTTTTTACACATTTGAACAGCTATCAAGTAGGTAGGTTTATGGGACCTACTTTTTACTCCAGAGATCGAGAGTAAACCCCTCATATTATCGTAAGATTTAAGACTATTTTTTATATTTATTTGTTTGTAGTTGCGTATGAAAACGAGGTACTCGAGAGTCGCTATTCAGAGCAACAAACTCGTACATAGTGGTTATCTTAAGCAACATTCGCGAACCAAAATACTAATTTGAAATCCTTCTGTTATTACTTTTGTTTTCAATACAAAAACACATAATTATTTGATGTGCGTTGTAAGCAATATTATTAGAGATACTTGCATCACTAAAGTATTCAGACCAAATGTTAATTTAAGTCATTATCAAAAAATTAAACTGTATTTATTCTGACATGCAAAATAATGTGTTTTCAGAACGAAGGTCTATCTCTCTCTGTATCTCTCTCTATTCTCTATCTGTCTCTCTCTCTTTAAATATATATATATTTATACATATGTGTGGGTGTGCATATAAATAAATATATATATATATACATACACACCATCTTCAAAAAATCGTTAAAACTTTGGAGGATACCAATCTGATGTTTTCATAAAAGCAAATAATATACCTTTGACAACATACACCTTACTTTCTTTTTGAAAACAGGATTCATCACTTCATCATATTTGTATTTCGTATCTGATGTTGCCTTTGTTAATAAATTGTTTAGCATCTGCAAAGCACGCGTTCAATATGGGGTAGAGCCTCCTCTCGCGGTTATGTCTAGAAGTAGCGATGGGACGAGGCATCCCATCATGCATCATGCATACCACCATACTTACCTCAACTGTACTCTTAGATCAGCCAGCATTTGGGCGGGTGGTTGACGGTGGTGCAAACCTTTCCCCATTTTATCTCATACGTGTGCTCAATAGGGGGGGTGGGGGGAATCTGTAAACTTGGCATGTGAAATGAATGGTGTCTACGTCTTGTAGATCCTGTTGGCTGGTATGAGTTGTATCGGAGCTAGCCTTAACTTGCTGCATGTTATTGCTGGGTAAGATGAGCAAAAATAGCAGAAAATTACCGAACCTCATCGACATATCGCTGTGCTGTCTGCGTGCCTTCGACAACCACGAGACGTGACCTGATCTACAGCACTCCATACGATTACCTGGTGTCCGGGATGTGTGGAATCCGCGAAATAGTAACAAGATAGGATATCTGAAGTATTGAAGTATGTTAGATTTCTGGAATCACGATATTACTGCTTGGGGCTGATGAACTTCAAGAAGGAGTTTCCCAGCGATAACCGCTACTAACTCTTACTAAAATCTAAATTACAAGCCGATACTGTTCCAGACACTGTAGTCCTAGAAATTTATTTTGAATATGAAGTAATTTTATTGTTCATTTCAAATTACCACACACAAGTACAACGATGAACGTATAGGACAACAGTCATGATGATTGTCATACAGAAAAATTATCACGTAATATCATTCTGCACAGGCAAGAAATAACACAAGTTTAGAGGTATAAAAACGCAGTTGAGACAGCACATAATTATAAGAAGAACTCTGTAACACTCTTAACAACACAATAATTCATGATGTTTCAAGACCTTTAATGTGCCTTCGTCTTCAGCTGAGTCAATGGATTCAAACGCAACATCAGCAGATTATAAAGATGGAAGATAAAAAAACTTAATTTTACGTTTGTGGTTGGACGAAGTTCCTGGGCTGAGAGCCTCACTCACGTTCCAGAGTGTTTGGATGCCTTTACATGTAGCTGGGGGGGGGGAGGGTAGTTTGCGGTCCTTGACTGTCATCCATCAAAGTACTGACCTTGCTAGATGCTGCTTAACTACCGCGATCAGAAGACCACCGAGTTTGTCAACGTGGTATGACTGATGACAGCAGATTAACGATGAGGATTGAAAATGTGGTACATTTACAATCGCAGCTCGCTGAGCTTACCAGGAAGAAAAAGGTTTCTGATTGGATGTGCTGAGAAGAGTGCCTTATGACTTGGCAAAGAGAAATAATGGAATTCAAGACTTAATGTTCTATTATAAAGATTAAAAACCTGTTTTGGGCAAGATTGCTTCATTATCAATAACAAACAAACAGATTGTTTGGTGAAAATTTTATTGCAGTTTATGATGTCCGTATCTGTGATTTATTTTTTTTGCCTTCTCGTATTTGGCGATTCCCTAACATTCGTAATCTTAAGATTGTTTGCACAGGCATGTTCTTGCTAGTCGTGGTTTTTATACTTTACTTTTTAAGGGCTAATTTTATGTTCTGTAGCACGTGTGTTGAATAGCAAGCGGACTGATTTCCCTGAGGAGAGACAGCCGCACTGACAAGGAATCTGATAATGCGTTTGTGGATAGGTGAGAGCTTTCACTTTCGTGAACATTCTTTTGATTTTAAGGGCCTGTGGTTGAACATAAGTGAGACTTAACCTGCCTATCACCAAGGTGAACCGGGCACGATTCCCAGCGGGGTCATTCGTATTTTCGCACTTAGGGAACGTGGCGGACGTTGCGATCGGCAGGCAAGTTTTCCCAGGTCACTCTCGTTTCTCCCGCCATCTCACTACGTCGCTGCCCCATCTTCTTCTCATTTCACCCTCATCGGTTCTCAAGCCTTCGCTGTAAAGCGCCTGCCAAAACGTCTAAACTCAAACAATTTTCGTTTTAGTTCTAACTTTTAATACAGTGGATATGTAGTTTTTCTCAGCCAGTCTCCATATTTCCTTAGCAAAGCCACGGATATTAACAAGAAATAACTATTGTGACTACAAACGCCTAATTAATATATTCATATATTGGTGTTAATGAAAAATATTTCGTTATTCTCTATATAGAAAGGACGTGTTTGAAATAACTAATTAGTTTTAATTTATTATAGTTTTCTATTTTTAGCTTGTTTTATGATCTCCCTGTAGCTCAAATATCTCGCTTGTTTCTTCGCGCTGTAAAAATCACTAAAGCAGAAGGAACTATAGTAAAGACGATGTACCACCTGTACGAAGAATTTTTTTTTTTGTGCGATGAGGCATTAGGACAATGGGAAAATGCAGTTTATGCAAGGTGATGTATTGCAGAACAACATCATGAACTGGAAGAATTCGTCTTTTGAGAGTCAACAAGTGATGTCGTCAATATCCCCTGCAGCTTAGATGGGTAATGATTCCACAGACGTTTTGATGGGACAGTTAATGATAATGATGCAATGACAGACTTAAGGGGTTTAGTGGAGTTAGTATGTGTTGAATGTACACTTGCAAGACGTTCGCGTGAAATCGACGAACTTCAGAATAAACAGTGGTCGGCTCTAAATATTGATGATGACTGTGCGACCCCTACAAAAGAAAGTAAACTTGATATTGAGGATGGAACAGGAGGCGAAGACGAGCATGAAGACAGCATTGATAATATTGACTGTGAAGACAGTGTTGATGAAGTATCTGATGAAAAGATAGATGATTCTCGCGATATTCCCACACATTTCACCAACGTGTTTCCTTCGACAGGTGGTGTGAAGAAGGCAGAAGGCATCAATAACACTCGTTACAATATTTATTTAAGAACAGAATAAAATTGTTGATAAATTGAGATATTTGATCGAACTCCAAAAATGCGGGGATTTCTCATGAATTTTTGAGATATCTTCAATCATTGTTGAACGGAAGAATCGTGGTTATATCTGATAAGACGTTTGGCGACTATCCATGATCTGTAAATATCTGAGAAATGTAAAAATGGAATGTTCAAAATAGTTAGAAAAATAAAATGTTTATAATAAGTAAATAAATACAATTTGTGTATATAGCAATTTGTGATTAATGTATTATACAGTCCTTTCTGAATCTCTAAAATAATTATTAATTTAGTGTTGTAAGCATTCAATTGAGAGTCCGTTTTATATAAAATTTATGTGAGTGCATGAAGTAGCAGGGCTATCGTTTGATTTAAAGTATTATGCCTTACTCGGGTCGTTTAAAATCGACTGAATTCTATATGACGAAAGAATGAAATGAGGGGAATATTTTTGAGAATTGTTTTGCAACTAGTTGATTTGGTAGGTCAGTTGGTCTGGGAAGTTCACTTGGTAAGTTTGTATGACACTTTGGTATGGTCAGCTCTGGTAGAAATGTTTTGCGAAATTTAAAGGAAAACTTTCTGCGAAGATGTTAGATATGAGACTATTATTACGAGACTTTTTTCCATATTGTCCATCATCGTTTATTTATATAGGTAGGTGGTATGGCAAGTTGGTCTTGTAGATTGGTCCATTCTGTATTGTATGAGCTGGTCTCGTCAGGAGTTTGTCTTGGGCTAAGTCAGTCTCGTAAGGAACGAGTCTTTGTTGGAGTCGGTCTTGGGGGGAGTTAGTCTTGGGTGGTGTTATTATTAGGTGGAGTAAGTCGTTGGCTAGTATGGTTAGTCGGTATGGATTCCTGTTGTGACTAGCTAGTAATGGTCAATTCTAGGAATTGTGATTTTTCTCGATTTTTTGAGTTCTATATAATTTGAGTCAAGTTCAAGGTCGACAGTAACCAACATGGTGGCTAATTCTACAGCTCCTCTGGAGGCAAAATAGATAATTATTACACTAGCATCACCTACGTGATGAAAAAGTAAACAAATGGCAAACAAAAAAAATGAACATTGTGAGTGGAGTGCATTCGACAGAAGGAGTTTAGTGAGGGGGTAGGGGAGGAGAATGTAAATACATTGAGAAACATTGGTGGTGGGTAGAACGAGTGTGAGTAATCACGGAACAATAAACACTGTAGGGTGGCAAGCGAACACAAGTATTTAACCAATGAGAAACACTGGTGGCGATCACTCGTCTGCTGGACATGGTCCTGAGGGAATCTCAGGAAATGTAAAATTTTGTTAATTTCTTGAAATATTTTTATAATTTTTTAAAAAAATTTTATTTTTCTTAACTGTTGGGGTTAAAGGCTGTTTAAGGTCATGGACAAAGGGTCAAGGACAAACGTTAAGTTCATGATTTTATGTATTAATTATTGTGGTCTGATGATGTCATAGAGTCTTGCGTCCCTTCTTAGACCTAACATTGGAATTTTTATTTCTTTATAAATTTTAAATTAATTTTTTCAATCAAATTGTTTTATTTTTTACAGTTTATTTAAATTTTTTGATAATTTTCAAAATAATTTTGCAAATCTTTGGATTTAAAGTTATTCATGTCAAGGTTGTGGGTCAAGGTCAGGGTCACTTGGTTCCAAGGTGGCATTCGGGTTTTAATTTTTTTCGAATTTTTTTAGTTTTTTTTATTTTTGGAGTTTTTCGGTTTCACTGTCATCCAAGGTCAAGGTTGAAGATCAAGGTCAAGGTCATCAACACCTTACGTGGCTGACGAGATGAACATTGGTCGACCTGGCGAGGATAGATCGTGTCGGACGTTTATGCGATCTACCTGTTATCGAAACATGGACCTCCTATATTCACATCTTTAAATATTTTTAAAAATAATTTTTCTATTTTTTTCTTCAATTTTTTTTATATTTTTAAAATATTTTTTAGTGATTTTATAATTGTTTTGCAATATATTGCATTTTTGGGTTTAAGGTCATCCAAGGTCACGGGAACAGGCATGGAGTAAAGGTCAAGTGTTAAGGTAAGGGAAACATATAGAATATGGCATCCGACCGCCTGGAAGGACAGATTATGGTGTCGGCTCCGATTCCGATCTCTCAGCCCCTTGTGCCCGACTAGCCATATGTATTGTACTGATATCGTTAATTTGCATTGATTTCTACCTAAGTAAGTATTTACATAAGAGAATAATTGTATAGCACTTATTAAGTTCATAAAGTTTGTGTTCACGCTGACACCTGTTATTTGCTGAATATTTTCAACAGTATCTGCCTGGTTCACATTACTAATAATGCGTACATATTATGGCCAAAACCTCAGTGCACAAAGTATTAAATAAATTCAAATCTTATTTATATTAACACGGTTGAAAAGTGACTTCAGCCAACTAAACATACTAGATTATTAACAAATGGCATTTAATGTTATTGCCAATTATGTCCAATTTTTCTTGCAGGTTGCATATAAGCCGATCTCTGATAAAATATGTACATATTTTTGTTGGTGCTTCGTGACCTCTGTTAATAATTATCGAGATTGTATTTATTTAGTGAAACCCATTTTCAGCTCCTCCGTCTGAAGATTTTCATTTTGCTACGTTTAGCACAAGCGGTTGCGTTATATGTGACTATCGCGTACATCAATTATATGTGCTGTTATAATAAAATTATTTTTCTCCGATATTATTACGCGGAGACTGTTGGTTCCCGTCTCACGGAAGTGCAGAAATACGAATGGCTGGCATTTATCGTTTCATATCCCTTTGCTGAGAGCATAACGTTTATTTTGCCAACCAAAATACGTCTATCGTAAACTAAAGTAACTGTGAAAATCATAATCGCCTTCCTTGTCTTCTTCACTCAAACAAACTAATTATTTCAGTATAATACAACACAACATAAATTCAATAAATGAGCTGCTAATTTTTTATGCATCACTGGGTTGAGGTAGACATCTGTGCCCCGGGTAAGTCAGTAAAAATTACCATGATGTCATTAAAATTTATCCTTTGATAAAATTAATTATACAGGATATCCGAAAAGTCTTACCTTGATTACAAACTGTATTTATATCTGCTATATGTAGATCTGTCACAGGTGCCAAAATGTTTCAAACTAACCAAGTTTTTTTGTTGCAGGCTTCAGTTGCATGGCTGAAGTGTAACAGCTGCAATGCCAAGGAAACCGGACATGTTCAGAAATCAGGAAAAATCTCAGTGTATCTTCTGGTACCACGAAACTCGATCAACAATAACAGTGTTGAGGAACTTTCAGACACCACATGGAAAGATGCCGCCCGATGTCAAGAGCATTATTTCGTGGTATGTCAAGTTCAAGAACACAGGATTTGTTGCTGACATACCGACAAGTGGCCGAACATCATCTTCTGCTGAAAGGGTGGAAGAAGTGAGACAGTATTTTATGCGAAGTCCCAAGAAATCTGTGTGTAGGGACTGTGTAGGGCCTTACGTGAATAACAGATGCCGAAAAAAGTTCTCTTCGTGACATCGTACACAAAAAGTTATTGTTTCGTGGAATTTGTTCAGGCTTTGTTGCCCAATGACGCCACGCGTTGGTATGACATTGCATTCGAAAATTTATCATGTATTGAGGGTGATAATGGCTATCTCAAACTTGTTGATTTTCCTGACGAGGTGACCTTTTTTACCAGTGGTGTAGTGAACCGGCAAAACTTGAGTATTTCGGTTTCAGATCTCCCTGGGTATCTATTCTCTATCTTGAGTTTGCTTAAAGGCATTCAACGTGATCGTCTTTATCATAAGGAGGGCGATAATGATGGTTACTCGTAGGCGTCTTTATGTGGTATTCTGTTAGCCATATCTGTATTGATATATTTGTGCAAAAATGTACCTACGTCTAGCAACGCAGCGGGCTGTGTTCTGAACCCAACGATCTGCTAGTTGAATTATGTAATTTCTGATATTTAATAATGCATTGTATCAGAAATGTTGTTAATATAGTGCATTTTTTAATATAAGTGAAATGTTTTTCTTAATACATTTTCGAACAATATTTCTAAAATAAACTTACTTATTGCTATGGATTCAAAGTATCAGGTTGTACTAGTTCATTTTGAGCATCTCGAGATAGCAGCACTGACCCTTGCCCGAATTCATCACTTCGTAGTTACGTTAAAGCGAGAGTATCACTTGCAAATTATAAAATTTACTCCTTTAATATGTTCCAGACAGAGTTTATTTCTGCAGAAGTATACGAGAAGATAATATTTCTAATGTTAAGGGCATTTTAAGACGTTTTATTTTCTGTGAGACATTTGTAGAATAAACCTCAATACGTTGACCATTTTCGTTCCGCTTTCGTTCGTAAAGACACCTTGTTGACCGGTCTTTATATGAAGACAGTCACAAGGCATTCCAGAGACGATCATCAAGACATGTGTTACAGAATAAAATTTCGCCTCGTAAAGATAGTTAAGAGGTAAAAAATGTCTTTATATAAAAACAGGAGAAAGTTAGAGAATAAAGCGCCTTGCGAGGCGTCAGAGTGTACCAGAGGCAGCCCAAAGTTGAATGATTGGTTCGCGCTTCTGCATGACAAAACTATCGGACAAATCTTTTTCGCTGAGGGCAGTTTCACATCTCTAGTATATCTAGGCATGTTGCAATTAATCGCGGTTCCTCAGTTGCTTAAGTATCGCCCAGATATTATTTTTCAACAAGACGGTGCATCGCCTCATTGGGGTTTGGACACATTAAGTTTTTAATGATTTGTGAACATGTCCGGATTCCTGGACACTTTAACTGCTACACTACCCCTACGTTACGGAAACCTACAATNGGACACTTTAACTGCTACACTACCCCTACGTTACGGAAACCTACAATAAAAAAAACTTAGTTGGTTTGCCAGATTTCTGGCAACAGTTTCACATCTCTATCGCACATATAGTGAATATAAATAATGTTCATAATAAAGGAAAGATTTNGATTTCTGGCAACAGTTTCACATCTCTATCGCACATATAGTGAATATAAATAATGTTCATAATAAAGGAAAGATTTTTTGGGCAACGTGTATTTCCGCGTTTATATTGCGTTGCATGTGTCAATAATCTGTGGTTATCTAAAAATAGTTGAAAGATATCTTTTTACTCTCAGAGTACATTCCAATTTTTCGATGCACCCTCGCCTGTTTTGCTTCGACTACAATCAAATGATCGAAGCTACCCGAACGTCTTTGGAAGTGTTTTCGCGATGACTCGATCGTTATCTAATACATCCCACCCAAGCAGTGAATCTGCAGTTGCACATTGTTGCTGTTTGGCTGCGATAACACAAAAGTAAAAAAAAAAGTAGTGAATGTAAATAATGCGAGCTGTGGAAGGGGCGAAAATAATTGGGATACTTTATATACACTTACGCGCAGGGTCCCTCCCGGATAAAGAATGATAAAAGGAAGTTACGGAAGGGGGAGGGGACGCAGAAAAAAAGTGTGTTGTCCGGAGGAAATCTAGGGCGTCTATTGTTGCTCATGCCAACGGGTTCCACGCGAATAAGAGAAGGGAGAAGGGCGCGAGGAAGATGAATAAAATGTTTTGAAAACGAAGAGACCGGGTTTACTTTTCTGCTCCATTGTAACGAGACGCTCCTTCTCCATGTCAATACTTGTTTCGTCAGTTTCTTTAATTAGAATGGACGATATTGCAGCCTCCCTCGGGAGCACAATGGAGCCGTAGTAGAACATGCACCTCCGTTCCCTTCACCAACGTATCTTATCCCGGAGTCCTTTGTGATATTTCCTATAGTCCTCGAAGTCCCTGCCAAACTTCTCCATTACAATTACCTTATGGAATCATTTTTTTTTCCATTCTCTCCATTTCTGAGATAGTTATTGTTCTCTTATAAATCTCCGAATCTCGCCACACGAAAGCAATGTANTTTCCATTCTCTCCATTTCTGAGATAGTTATTGTTCTCTTATAAATCTCCGAATCTCGCCACACGAAAGCAATGTAAGTTACTTAACACTGATAAATAATTGATGAAGAAGTTAATTTCACTTAATTAATTTTGAACCTTTTCGTTGTGCTTGAATTATTCACTTTCTCTGATTTAATTTAATTGCGCGTTATTTCGTTTTAAATTATCTCGCACATTATTATCACGGGNTTCACTTTCTCTGATTTAATTTAATTGCGCGTTATTTCGTTTTAAATTATCTCGCACATTATTATCACGGGCTCTTACTGAAACAGCATTAATTGAAACAGTGATTCCAGAGGCCGAAAACGAACAAGCACCTACCAGAATTTTTCACTATGCTAACATGATACACCACCAGTTCCAGTACACATGTTCGTTAACAATGATGACGTGGTAGTACTACCACATTAATATTCTACCAGNTAACACTGATAAATAATTGATGAAGAAGTTAATTTCACTTAATTAATTTTGAACCTTTTCGTTGTGCTTGAATTATAAACTTTCTCTGATTTAATTTAATTGCGCGTTATTTCGTTTTAAATTATCTCGCACATTTTTATCACGGGCTATTACTGAAACAGCATTAATTGAAACAGTGATTCCAGAGGCCGAAAACGGACAAGCACCTACCAGAATTTTTCGCTATGCTAACATGTNTCCAGAGGCCGAAAACGGACAAGCACCTACCAGAATTTTTCACTATGCTAACATGATACACCACCAGTTCCAGTACACATGTTCGTTAACAATGATGACGTGGTAGTACTACCACATTAATATTCTACCAGAGTTAGAATTAATTAGTAATATCACTTTAAATGTTCGTCGGGATCTACGAACTGTGTTCACGGCAAATACGTTGCTATTTACGGCGATAACCTGCGACGTATTGGCTTCTAGCAGGAACAACGACAAAAATAAATATTTACTCGTAAATCAAGAAGTTCTGGCGCGTCACGCAAAATTCCAATGGAAATTTTCAAATATCTCCTTGAAGCAAGTGGAAGGGTTGTGAACTGTTCAGGATCATGAAACACGTTGAGTTAATCAATGAAAATATATTTTCTTCTAAGGTAAAAAAAATTTATCGACATTCCTTTAGGCAACTTATTCGTTATACCTGTTGCTATACATAGTTAGGTTGAGATCTAAAACTTTTGATAGGCCCTTAGTGTATCTGTATTATAGGCACATTTTTGCCTCAAATTCAAAATTAGGGTTCCAACATGTAATTTCAAGTTTATTACACAGTTCAGAGTAAGTATAGAGTTGAGAAACACAACAATGGACCGTGGGCAGTACTTTCAGTTCTTTCATGGATAAGGAGCTGAATATGGTTTATGACAATAGAAATTGGTGAACGGTGTAAACTGTTTGTGGTAGCCAGTAGCCAACGAAATATGATGTGATACGTAAATATTTTGTATGTGTGATTTTAAATAGCTCTCTGTGCACACGAAAATATCCCGATATTATCTCCTAATGCTTACGTTATGATTTTTTTACTTTAAATGCCTCCTCAATCAGTGTGGGTTTACGTCAGTGGTTGTGATAAGGTCTGTATGTATTTATGTACATATATATATTTATATATCACACGCATTGTGATTTAATTAAAATACCATCTCTATTTAAATTGTAATCAACGAAGATAATTATGAGTACTGCATATGTAAGGAGGGTTCTATTTTTTACCATGATGGGTTTGTCGCTTGAAACCATTTTAAATCAAGAAATCAATTAACCGCTAGGAATACTTTTTCAGCGATAACTCCCGTGGACATGCTCATCATCACATAAACTTCGCCTGGACTGCCCTACTGCTACATAAGGTAGTATTATTTTTAAGGAGTTTTTACTAAATTTAAAATAAGTAATTTATTACACACAACCGGACAGTTATATCCAGTACAATCATTTCAAAAGGCTATGGTATAAAATAAATTATTTATTTTACAAAGATTTAACGGCGGAATAGCATCTATGATCTATGCGCTGTTTCAATTCACCCGTTTTAAGACACACAAACACACACTGACCCAAAAAAAACTCATTAAAACGTATATTTACAACAGAAGCTTGTATGTTTAGTACTTTCCACCAGTGATGATCTTTAGATAATGACTAGCCCAAACAACTTTGAAGGCGTAGCGATTGTGCACATGAGCGTAGTTTAGGCACGTTGCTATCTAAGTACGTACAGAATGTTCCAAAAATAGGCATCCAAACTGATGTAGATGATAGAGAGGATAAAGATCAACGAAAAAGATACATATATTCTCCGATTTTAGAACGTTTATAAGTAAAGAATTTTTTTTTAATTTTTCGAACTTGCTCTCCTTTACACTAAGAATATAGTGACAAAATTAATTGTTCCAGTGAAGTGACGTGTGTAAACATGGTAAATGACTAGTGAATGTCATTGTCATTACAGCGACGTGAGAAATAAAAAATGTTTTGCAGAAGTTATGTATCATCCGGATATTTATCATGAGTTTATAAGAATTTAAAAAATATTAATATAGGGTCTGAATAACTAAGTCGTAATATTTGTAAATTTTAAAAATACCTTTGACTCTGTTGATAGAAACTATAGGTAAGATAATCAGATAAATTGATGTTAATTCTAAATTGGCAAATATAATACTTGGAGCACTCACAGACACAATCTCAAAAGTAAAACTCAAGGGCAGAATACGTAAATCTTTCAAAACACACGCAGGTGTAAGAGAAGATGATGGTTTATCTCTAATCTTTGTTAACTGTATCCTGGAGAAAATAGCTCGAATAAAATATGTAATGCATTTTAATATCGCCAATAATGTTGGGAATAAGGAAAAAACCTATTGAACTCAATTGTCTTGCATTCGCAGGTTATTTTGCTACACTTTCTGGAAATCAAACAAATGCAACAATACAAGCTTATCTCTTAGAACGCAAAGCCGATCGAACAGGCTTAAGAATTTCCGCAGCAAAAACAAAATTGATTACAAACATTAAAAATACACTAAAACTCTTAATTACTGATATTGGTCGAGTAGAGAAGGCTAGAAAATTTAATTACCTAGGGGAAATTATTCAAGAAAATGGTTCAGAAAAATTTGCTATAGAAGAAAGGGTACATTAAATGGAAAAAGCGTATGATATTGACGCATTCTGCGTCCCTATATTTTATTCGTCAGAACACACGCTCTGGCAAAGCTCGCCGGCGGACGACCGCAATAAGGATTAAGGGTTTTGTGGACGTGCCGGAAGAGTGACGCCAGGAGCCTCGCAGCTGCAAAGGC
>NQII01000394.1:1451548-1462785 GCA_002778355.1 Clitarchus hookeri | reverse complement strand
ATTAGCTGTTGTACAGCTGCTATTGGTTTTCTTAAATAGGTGCATTGAATTTTTTTTATCAGTACAAGTAACTATATGAAATACGACTCCTAAATAATTTGTACTTCCATTGATTTCAGTGCAGCAAGTGATAGCCTGTTTGGAAAAAAATATTAATTTTAATTGACCTTTCCATTGATTTAGCATTGAATATAATAATAACCGCTTAAAAAATATTCTAGCGTCTGCTCTGGCTGTTTGTGTGTTTGGAAAATGCCGAGTGAATTTTCCTGGAAACAGAAAAATATCAGGATTAAATATCAGTTGTGATAAAGTTTTGACGTGGTAAGTTATGTTGATGGAAACATTCGTCCATCTTGTGGTTTTGAGATACAGTGTGGAACATGATATTTATTATGTATTAGCTTAAGCATTTATACATTTTTCTCCAACAATGATGAATCATCTCGGGATGCTGCTATTAAACTTTCGTTCTTTATGGGTATCATCCGTTACAAGTACGTTAAATCAAAGAACTTATTACCTAATAACATGTTAAAACAATAAACACAGGTATCTGTTTACAAAGGGGAAATCTAAATATTTAATCGCCACTTCTACCGGATATTGAACCAGTGATTAACATTGTGCTGTAAACACTAAAACACTCAAAATAGCCTCTATGGCGATAAAATAATACAATATACACGTGATAATATTATACCTTATTTTGCATAGTAACTCTATTGGCATATGCACTTCAAAGCCCACCTTAACTACAAAAGAACAACCGATACATACTAGAGCCACTGTGAACGTTTCATATTTGTGTTACAAATCGAGACCTAGCATCAAAAAAGCCATTTTTTACACAAATATAATTTTTTAATAACGGGAAAGTTTGCGTTCCAGTGCATGTATTTCGTTGCTGTAAACATGTAAGAGCAACTTTCGTAAATCTCTAAGAGTCTCTTCCGTAAAGTAAGGAAGTAGATACTAGACATTCCATTATCCTCTTTACATCGGAAGTCTTCAACTAGAATACATTTTGGATTTCTCATGCAAGGATATTGTCCACTGATATTTACGTCTTGCTGGACTGCGTGTACGCAAGAAGTCGTCGATATCGCGTGGGCTTTAGTAAATACGTTTTTAAGTTTCGTCACTGATGGCACAGTTGACGCGGCGAATGCAGGAAATCTTCACGAGCAAGATTCTTTCATTGAGGTAACGTTTCAACTGAGTCAAAATCATTCAATTTCTGTTGACTGCCAAGTGGCGCCCCTTCTGGCTGATGTCGCTAAAGCGTCATACTTGAACCACGTGGTTCCACGTTCCAGACTCAGGTTAGTTATTGACGTGTATTAAATTCTTACTTATAAATGCAAAATGTCGTGTTCACCACCAACCGTTTAGCATTTCATCTAAAGCTGTGTGATATCCACTTTTCAGTATCGTTTAGGGCCATGTTATCAATATCTATATCGATGCAGTATATCGGTGTCACTAAAGTGTAGAAAATCGTTGACAATAAATTGCAAACAAATTGTAAATGTAGGAAGTAAAGCGGTCTCTCTTATTAATATTTAAAATAATAAAATTAAAACTACACTCGTATAACTGCAATATTTGATCAATGAATAGCCATCCCCAGAGTGAGACGCCTAAAAATAATGCAGCAAAAATTATACAAAAAACTGATTACAACACTATTACTATTCAGTACTTTACCAGGGTAATCCTGTACTCTTATCTAGATTTAGTACATTTTTGTATCACCCTTAGCGTGGATACGTGCTGCGGTACAGTCTGACTTAGTGTCATAGAGACTTCTAATGCTTTTCTGTTGCCTAACTGTTGCAACTGCTGGTCAAGATGTTTCAAACCCATTTATGGCTGAAGCTGCTTACCTGGCTAGCCTCAGACCTGTTATCTAGGTTACAAGTCTTGAGATCGACCTTGCGAAGGAAACAGTCCTTATAAAATAGCGATGTAAGTGGTGGTAAGAGGGGTTTATACATCATGAGGCACCTAAGGCAGGCCCCTGAATAAAACCGCCAATTTCAGTGTTAGAAGAAAATGTTTCGGGCAAAAGTTGCTTGTGTCCAAGGCGTCAATAACCTGATAGTGATGATCTCCCCGTACGTGGGAGTGTAAAGAAAATACAAAGGTCAACTTCGATAATTTAAATGGAATTATGGTTTTTATTAACACCCCTCGACATTGCGTATGAAGATGTAATATATGCGATGATATTTGCAGGTTATTGAAGATCGCTGAAGGTCAATTACGTAGCAAACTGCGCCGCCCCTATCTTAGGTCAAGAAATATGCTTTTTATAATGTGTGAAAGGCAACTTAATTGATAACGTTAAAGTAAAGTGTTAGTTGTTTGGGATCCTTTTTAACTGTTTTCTTGCCATCAGTCAGAATAGTGCATTATGTTTTAACATTGTACAAAGGATATTTTTATAAAATTCTTTTATTTATAGACAGAAGAGGGTAATAGGGCATACAGAGAAGAGATTCGGGATTCGGAGCCACTTCCTACCAACCACCATCTTGTTTTATTCCGCCATTTTACTTCCGTTCGATATATTGTTTCCGACCGTCATCTCGTTTCCAGTCATTATCTTGTTTCCGTCCTAGAATTTTATTTCATTACGCTTTATCATTCCACCTTAATGTCTGACATCTAAGTTTTCATTCTTCTTAGTCACCATTGTTCCACTAGATACTCTATCATTCCATCTTGATTTCCAACATCTTGGATTTTACCATGATCCATTATTTCATCCTGGTGTCCGCCATATTAGATTTTATTTTACTATGCTCTTTCATTCCTTCGCACCGTAGTCGCCTTTGCTATACCCTGCCATCTTGGATTCCATTTCCTCATGCTCTCTTTTCACCTTTGTCGCCTTTGCTCCACCCCACTATTTTGGATTTAATTTTATAATGCCATATCATTCCTCCTATCTTTAGTCGCCTCTGCTCCACGCTGCCATCTTGGACTTTATTTTATTAGGCTCTTTAATTACTTCTCACCTCAATCACATCCGCTCCACCCTGCCATCTTGACACCATGCTCTGTCATGCCATGTCAGCCATCTTGTGATCATGCTGTCATTCTTTTTCACCTTGGTCGCCTTTGATCCACCTTAGTGTCCTATGCTCCACCCTGCCATCTTTAATTTCATCTACTGCGGGCAGCCGTCTTTGTTGAACTTGTAAATGTTGTGTGTAGATGCATAGGCAAATGGTTCCTCAGGTCTAGGGAAATTAAGTTCTTGCCTGGTGAAAATGTACGAGTAATTGATTATATATTATTTAACACATGGCAGCCTGGGGCTATATGAATAAATTGCTATTCAAAAGGAAACCTATGAAGAATACTAAGGGAGATCAGCAAGAATAAAAGAAATTACGGGAACTATCAGAAACAGACCAGGGTATTTACTATGATCGTATCGATTACAGAAAATAATACAGCAATCACGAGACTCGTGGTGATGATCGAGAAGAAATGATAATTGATGCAGATATAACCCATGGACCTATAGTGAATAGCAGAGAACTTATGAAGAAAGCCGAGGAATCAAAGAACACTGCGTACCTATTTTATGACAATCCCAATGATTTGGTTGATAGACTGCGGGTTCTAATTCTATTGCAAAGAGTTGGATATCCTTCTGTCAGTAAGAGATAAATTGATTATCAATGAACTCAGAGCTAGAGGCTTTATTGAATGACATAGTATGTATGTGTGTGATTTTGTTAGGAAAAGGAATAAATAAAAAATTATAAAACTTTTTTAAGCTTATTATTTTAACTTGCTATTGCATAATAATGAACCTACAGCTATGTTGGATGGTGTCATGCTTATTATATATTTATACATTTTTGGTAGGCTGCAAGTATTTGTGATGAACATTCATGGAGTATGGCTATGTACAAATATTTGTTGGAGATGAAGTGATTGTAAGTTGCAAGGTTATAAGGATTTTAACTAAATATACATACATGCTCAGTACACCTGATTCCGTGCATTTCTATGAAACTTGGAACGCTATTTACAAAATAATATTCCAAAAAAAAATTTTTAAAATTTCTTTTTGAATTTAGTGTTATTTGTAAATAAAGTCGAAAAGACTGTGTGACTAATTTTACTGCATTTTATATAAGCTGGGTTCGCTATTGCGAGCAGCTGGGGGCACAAAAAAAAATTACACAAGCCAACAACGATAAAAAAAAACCTTTTTTTAATGATTTTTCCGGATTCTTATGTTTTTTGGTGTGCTGAGCCCGAAAATAATAATAAAAAAGTAACAAAACACACAATTTTTTCACATTTGAATATACAAAATGTGAGAAATTAATTTTTTATCTAATATCTGTGCATTTTTATATACTTTATTTATGTTTTTTATACACATTTTATATGGTTGATATACATTATTAATATACTAAAACATGCAGTAAATCTAAATGAAATTAGGTTGGCAGCGGTGGTACGACTTTTCGTTTTCTTTCAGTCAACACAACTTCACTTTTCAGCTTTTTGTCCATGTGCTCTAAGTATTGCTAACCGTGTTTGTAAAAACTTTCCTAACAGTTTTTGTTATATACGTGGTGAGTTTGTAATTAAAAATCTTCAAAGAAACATTACAGAGTTTGTTAAAAAAAAGTGTACTTGCTTTATTTTGGAATAAAACTCGGTGATCAAGAAAAACCTTTGGCTCCACACAAGGTATGCTATGTTTGTGTTGAAGACCTTAGAAAATTGTCAAAAAAAGGAAAGACAGCTTTTAGATTTGCAGTACCCATGATATGGACAGAACCAAAAAATAATTCAGACGATTGTTATTTTTGTAGCATTGATGTTACTGGATATAACTCCAAAAATAATAAAGTAATTGTCTACCCTAATCTTCCTTCAGCTATTCGGTCAGTCGGTCATGGTCCGGGACTTCATGTCCCTGAGCCACCACAGCCTATTGATGATGTTTTGCTTTATCAGTCCAGTGAAACTGTGACGCTCCCCGCGTCCATGTATTTTGGCCGTCAGAACACACGCGCCAGCGAAGCCGCAGGCGGTCAACACCAATAAATATTAAGGGTGGCGGACGTGTCCAAATAAAGGATCCCGCGCCTCACAGCTGCAAAGACGGGCCACCCAAGTTTTCTGCACGTGCAGACGGCATCCGGAGGCAACGGAAGCCACCAGGGCACGAACACAGCTACACTGGGCAGCTGCCCCAAGATACGCCGAGGTCCCACGACCCCGGGCTTCGCCGCAATAAACCAAGAAAAGCTTTTAGCGGGTGTACGAGAAGAATAGCAGCATATCCGGGGACAAGGGATGGACCAGTGTGGGCACTGATCCAAAGACCACCCGCCAAGTAAGCACGTGCAGAACGAGACAATGAAACGGCCATACCAGAACCGAAGGTCCATGATGGGCAGCCCGAGCCCCAGACACGTGTTTTTATTACTCAGGGAGACGCCACGAGATTCCCGGACCACGTGCAGACGAGGCAGTTTGAATATGGCGAGGGAGGCTACAAAACGAGAGGAGTCCGAGGAAACAAGGCAGTCAGCGGACGGGCGTCGACGAGCGCGGAGCGGGTCGCCAACGACGGGCAGCCGACGAGAGTCCGAAGACGCGGAGCGATTCCGGAAGAGCCAGCCGACATCAGACGCAGAGGCCTGCCAGTTCCAGTTCACCAGATCTCAACTGCAGGACCAACTACCAGCACAACAGGACAGATAAGTACAGTCATCCAGCGTGTGTGAAGGACCCTGAGTAGTGTTCCGCGAGTGCTACGAATATCTAGAATCACCCAGCAAGTACGAAGCAGATTATTCCCCCCCCCCACGACGCGAACTATACGTAATCTACGTACAGGAACGGGAGGGAGTTGTCTCGAGAACTTGTGTGGCAATTAACTTGTTTTAAAGCAATAATAAAACTAGAGATTTTTCTTGAACTCTTAATCATTACAGTGTATTGATTTATTAGGGAATTTGACCTTTAGAGAACAGTGTCAATCACCTTCCTCCAAAACCACAGCTCTGGGAGTTCTCAACTGTATCTGATGATGGTAAACCAAATGATGATGAGTTCCAATGTCCTCCAGAAAATTTAGAACATCAGTTGTTTACACAGGCTGAGTTAAATAATTCGCTAAGAGATTTAGGTTTGACTAAAAAAAAGGCTGAATTACTTGGCTCTAGGCTAAAAGAAAAACATTTGCTGGCACCTGGAGCATCTATTTATCAATATAGAACAATATCAACAGTTCGATGAGTTTTTTAAGCAAGAACAGGATTTGGTGTACTGCCATGATATTTAAGGTCTAATGAATTAATCCGGAATTTAGTACAACAATGAAGAATGGAGGCTTTTTATAAAATCATCAAAAACCAGCTTAAATGCTGTTCTTTTACACAATGGTAATACTTATGCTTCATTGCCTGTGGCTCATTCAGTCCTTATGAAGGAAACTTACAAAAATCTAGACATTATTTTAAAGTAAATTATCTATCCTGCTCACGATTGGATGGTGTGTGGAGATTTGAAAGTGGTTTGCATGCTCTTAGGCCAACAAAAGGGATTTACGAAATCTCCATGTTTTATATGTAAGTGGGACTGCAGAGCAACGGATCGACACCTGGAAAGAAGAACATTTTGCATAAAATTTTATTTGCTCCAAAATCAATTCTTCTACCACCTCTTCACTTTAAATTAGGTTTGATGAAAAAGTTTGTAAAATCCTTGCCTAAAGATGGTGAATTTTTTAAGTATTTATGTCAAAATATTCCTCATTTATCAGGAGTCCAACGGAAAGAAGGAGTTTTCGTTGGGCCTCACATTCGTAAAATGATGTTCGATTCCGACTTTGAAAGAAAAATGACAACAAAGAAAAAGGAGGCTTGGATATCATTCAAGCAAGTTGTGACTAAGTTTTTGGGCAATGTTAAATACCCAAACTATGAAATTATCGTAACTAAAATGATAGACAAGTTCAAAAATCTGGAATACCTGCAAGGACAATTTTTTTTATCATCTAAAATAAATAAAGTTTTCTAAATATAGTATACAAGGGAATTGTTTTTCATGTCCACAATTGCCTCAATTTATAAAAAAAAAATTTATTAACAAATTTAAAAACAATACAAATATTTATTTTATTAATTCAGTTTATATTTGATTTCATATCTAAAAGCATTGGAGATTAAATATTGTAAGTTTTATAAATGTTATTTATGTTTATAGGTTTCTAACAATTATAAAGAAAATTGACATAATTTAGTTGGGACCCAAAATAAGGTCCCAACTAAATTATCATAAAAGAAAATAAATCTATAATTTCATAAAAGTTTATTTTGTGTATTAAATTAAATTTATGTACATGGGAAATATAATTAAAATACAAGTAGCTCTATAATTTTACTTAATTCTTTTACATCAACATTAAAATAACATTACGAAATTTCTAGATAAATTACACGATGATGTAGTCGATATTATTTTTAACATTGTAGATGAAAAAACATGAAATAAAATATATACAAAAATTTGGATCACAGAAATTTAAAAATTATTACTATTTATAAATTTTACACTATATCATTTTAATTAATTATTTTTGAAGTTAATATTAGAATACATTTTTTATATTTTTTTCTGTTATTACAAAGTCATTTTATTATCTATTAAATAATTTTTTCATTAATTTATTCTGTTATAGTTTTAATTTGATGTTATTTTTATTATAGCAATCATTATAATTGTTTTTATTAATTTCTGTTTTTTTTTCATTATATGTAATTTTTATCTTCGCAATCATTAGACATTTTAGGAATAAAATCTGTTAATTTTTTTCAATGACAAATTATTTACTATATTAGTATTTTATTGTTTTATCTTTTAAATATTTGTTCAAAAATAAATGATTTAACATTTTTTGGTGGTTTAGATACATAATATTTGAATGAAATAATTACATACTGTTATTTGAATTACAAAGTATTTTCATACATTTATATAAATAATTAAAATATAGATATATAAATACAATTTTTCAATAAATTTATAGTTATGAACATTAAATATTTTAATATAAAACATTATTTAGTCTGCAGCACTTCAGAGCTTATAATTTGGGAATTTTTTAAAATAATATTTTTGAGTACCACAAACTTTAAATTAATTTGTTGATCATGTGCTCTACTTGTGGCTGTACAGATAAAATCATTTTTCATATTTTAATATTTTTTAATTTTATTTTAAATTTTTAACTTTTATCTTTTTCTTTTTGTAATTTTTATTTTATATTTAATTTATTTTCATAATGCTAAAACATGATTGTCTTTTTCTCTGGCTTCTATTTGTTATTTTTTTTTATTTCTATAGCTAACAAAACTTGTTCTTTTTCGATATTATAATGTGCTGTATTCTTCACATAACTGAATAATATTTTTTCTACAGTTAAACAACATTATCTAACTTTTTTACACATTCTTTGTTTTGATTGCGATAACATAAACTTTAAAATTATTAAGAGATTATAACATCCAACTTTTAATTATTAAAACTATTTGGTCATTTTGTTTTGATTACATTTTTAATATATTCATATTGTAATGCTAAAGGAATATCATGTAATATTTCTGAACATTCAAAATTTTTCTTTTTTAAGAAAATATTTTAGGAATGTTTTTTCTAATATTATCAGTGATTCCATTTTGAATCGCTGGGTTACCTAATAAATAAATAACCTCATTAGTAGTCAAAACATAGTTCTGTGCAAATAAAGGAATCTGAATACCTTGAAACCAATTTCCCAAGTTTATTTTGTAATTATTCTTGTTTATAAATTGAAAAATATCTAATTTCTTATCAACAATATTGATATCACAAAATTGGTTTCTCTTAGACAGAATCGTCTCCATTTATAAAAATTAAGTTGGAAAAGATATTCAAAAACTTTTATTGAAATTTTTGAAATCAAAGTTATGCTACATTTAATTTTTTTACTTACATGAAAATTAAAAAATATGTATTGATAAAAAAAACTAAAAAATACCAAAAAAATGTATAATTGTAGTAAGTAGTTAAAACATAATATATTATTGTTCAAGTATAACATCGTATTTAATTTTGGATGTAAATTTTTGAATAGGCCTAAATTAGTGCTAGTGAAATGTTTATAAAATTATTAGCATTCTTCATCTTTGAATTCATAATCAAACTGTATAAGCCATACTCATTAATAAATAATGCATTTTCTGCATTAGAAGTTAGACCTCTCACATTGAGGTGTCTCAATTTTCNTTATAAATATTAAGAAAATTTTTGTAATAGCTTCATCTTTTTTCATATTTTATAAAAGCAAAAATGTATTTATTTTTATAACAAAGAATATTTATTTTTAATAAATTAAAATTTTGTTAATTGTTAACTAGAGAATTATTTTCATGCCTATAACAAAAACAAATTTTAAATAATAAAATGAAAACAATTTATTTACTTCTGTTTGAAATTTTTTTTTATTCTAAATCATTTTTTATAAAAGATATAACATAATTTTGATTTATCATACATAATTTTTCAGTACCTGTGGTCACAGGTACTAAAATTCCATAATTAACAAACTAAAATATATCTATACCTGTGTTTTATCGCTATCACCTAATATAAAACATTTTAAACATGTTTAATTAAAATAATATTCTATATAAATTAGTATGCTTTTAATTTTAATTATAATGTCATTATTTGCATTATATTTTATTAAAAATTAAGTGAAATTATTAATACCTGCTGTAATTAATCGATTAGTACATTCGAATTAATTATCAAATAAATAATTTTTTTTTTAATGTGTCGATAAAACTTTTAAATATCTAAAATCTAACACAAGGTTATAAATTGTGTGGCAATTGTGGAAATGCATCTTTTATTATTAGCAGTTTTTTTTTTTTCAAAAATTTCATTCATCTCAATTAAGGTAATATAAATAATTGGAAACAATAAAAGCTTATAAATAAAGAAATCTAAAAAAGGCATTAATTTGGCTGTTATCAATTATTCCTATATAAGATAATAACATCGGAAATCCTAGAATAATATCCAAACTATTAAAATCAATCAATTTAATTATAAAATATATTATCAAAACTGTTTCTGCTGAAGGTGTTTGATAAACATAAAAAATGTGAATTTTTTTTTTTGGAAATATGTTAACCAATTTATTTTTAGAATTGGATTTTTATTAATTATATCATATTTCAAATGTTTTAAACAAACATATTGATTAAAAAATTCATATAATTTAATATCGATAATAATAAAAGTATTTTTATATCAACACAGAAATTTCGGAAACATTAGATTCAGGAGCATGCCATTACCCCCTGTAAAATATTCAAGTAATGATATTCCATAAAAACTATGAATATTTTTAATATGAAATATATTTTATTTAAAATAATTAATAAGTATTGGATAAATAAAATGATTTGAACATAACTATGTTGTAAACATATAGAATGAACAATATCATCAACCAAAGCAGTAAGCATACAAATTTTACCATCTAGTATTTCATCTTTATATAGAATATTAATTTTTTAATTAAATAATTTCAATTTGTTTATTTGGTTGTATTGAAAAAAAGCAAGACCTAATATTTTGTCTTTAAAATTATATTCAGATGAAGTTGATATTTCTGAAATCTATTAATACCTTGTAAATATGATAAAATTATATATGGATTATTGCTCTGATGAATGAATTTTTAATTTATGTTTTCCTTAAACTGTGAAATATTTATCAGTAATTAAATAATTGTATTATTATTTAATACAAAAATGTATTATTTGATTGAAAAATATTTTCATTACTTAATACAAAATTTTACTTAATATTAATTTGGTTATATTTTGTTGAACACAAATATATATCGGAAAGTTTATATTTTTACCCACATCTTGTTTATTTTTTGTTGTAATGTTTCATTATCTCATAAATCAGTTATTTGGAATTTATGTATTTCTTGATACAATTTTAAACCATAAGCATATATTGTTTTATTAAATTTGAATTTTTAAAAAATACATGTATTTGTCGCTAGTTAATAACACAGGAAATTTGATTTTGTTCGAGTGCAGAAAGAGTTCTAAAGATTGATATAATTAATATAAAATATGTCTTTTATATAACAAACACAGTAACATAAAATTAAAAATGTG
>NQII01000394.1:1389492-1451410 GCA_002778355.1 Clitarchus hookeri | reverse complement strand
TCACAATAAATAAAATACGAATATTATCAACAATTATAAAATATATAATCTTATTTATATATTTGCCATCATTATTTTGAACATTTTTTTTTAAATATTACATAAGACATATCTCAAATTACAAAATTATTACAAATATGTTTTAAGTTTGTTTCATCTTGCCGAAAAATTCACATAACAAATTTCTATTAACTCATAATAGTTGTTTTGGAACTCTCGAATAAGTTTGAGCTGATTAAAAAACAATCGATATTTATATGTCTTCCGATAGTAAAATATTCTCGAATTAAATCTTGTTTTTTTTTATAATTACATTGTTAAATTTAACTATGATGTATCTTAACATTCTTATGAATAAATCATCTTATCAAGAATATTTAAAAGAACATTCCATTTCTTCTCTAATTTTCTAAATTCGAAAATCGTCTATTGATTTAGCACATTTTTCTTGATTTAAAAATTTTGAAAAAAGTTAACAATGAAAAAAATTTTACCATTATTTTTTTATATATGAAACCAATCATCAAATTAATTTTACCACAATAACTATGGCCTAAAACAAATTCCGTTATATTACCTAATAATACATCTATTTCTTTGATATTCTTCATTTAAAAAAAATACCAATTCCCCAAATCAATTTTCTTAATTTAATAAACCATTATTTATTATATAAATGAATGAAGTTTTACAATTAACGAGTAATAATTATAAAATTACAAATATCTTCAATATTTTATTTTTCACGACTAACATTCATTTGTTTTAATCAGATTTCATACAACATGTTTAAAGCCAAATACAAATAGTAACGTAATTAGGGTTGTTGATACAAAGGAAAAAAAATATTATTTCTGGAATGTGAATCATTAGAAAAAATATAAAATTATGTTAACAATTTAAGACTAATAATATTGTATTTTAAATAAATAATATTGTAAATTTAATAAGTGGTTAAGGTTCTAAAATATAAACTTAGATGATTAATTATCATATGTATATATAAGTTTTAAAAAATACTATTTACATTTATATTTTTTATTAATTATTAAACTATTTCCAGTATATTTTATATATTTTCTTTTGCTTATCACATAGTATCAAATTATTTTATATTTTCTTTCATAGTTATTTTAATTTATTTATATTATATATTAATGAATCTCTATCTTTATAATAAAATAACTTATTTTCTTAAAATTTTTGTTTTATAAATTTATAATGAATATTTCTTCAAAATTTGTTTGGAAATTTATAATATTGCCATTCCAATGTAAATTGTTTTATAAAATTGCTTTGATTTTATTCATATAGACAGCTTCTAAGTTTTCAATTAAAATTGTTGTGTGTACATAATTAGGTTTAGCTACTGATCTTTCATATTTAATGAAATTATTTACTATTTTATAACAATTAGATTTATTATATTTTCCATAATTATACTATAAACTGTGTGTATATAGATCAATATATTTTCTTGCCAAATGAATTGATGAAACTTTAAAATAAATAAATATTTTAAAAACCAAATTATTTTCTAAACATAATTTTAAGGTTCCATAATGTAAATTTTTTTATATTTTTTTTCCAAGGTGGTAATTATTTATTTTCTAACTTATGATGGTAACAGAAAATCTTAATGTAAATTGTGTAAGTTTCTTGGATATTCTATATCAACTTCTAAAATATACCTATCTTCAGAATCAATTAAACTTTTTCTTCTATTATTTGAATATTTAATTCCTGAACCCAATCATACTTACCATATGATAAATATTGTGACATTTCACATCCATACAAACTTTTGCTTCTAAGTTCATTTAATAACTTGGTTATTTATTTTTATCATAATTTTCTATATAACAATTATTAGCTTTAACATATATTTTACAACATTGTGGAATTCCACCTCTAATACATTTTTCTATAAAAAACCATCTTACCATAATCATTTAATAAATCTTACTCTATTTTATTTTATTTAATATTGAAACGTAAGAAATTCCAGGACCTGTATATACCAAGAGGAATCTAAATTAAAATTTATAAACAAACCACTTTAAAATGTTGAAGATATAAATTGAAATTAAAACGTTACTTTTATTTTATAATTTGGTCTATTATTGTAAATTTTTGTATACAATTTTTTAAACCTTTTTGGACGAGTATGGTCTTTATAAATGTTATTTGTTTGATTTAATTTTGAATAAAATTATTCTTTTGGTGGTAATTCTATTTATTAAATTTTTCTTTAGAATTCTTGTATTCAAATAAATAATTAAATATTTATATTGTTTCACCTAATTGTTCAATTTCAAAATATTTATCAATTTCTTTAAATTTTTTATTTCTGTTAATTGATCTATAATAAAACCCATACATTTGGAAGTGTCTAAAAATCTTATTTCGAAACCATTTATTAACTGTTTTAATAATTGGAATATATTTTTCTTTATTATTAAGCATTGTATTTATATTTTAATTATACTCTTCTTCAACTTTAATAATTTAATGAGTATCATAAAATTGTAATTATGTATATTTGAATATTGTTAAAAATGTAGGATTTGACGTTTACATTACAATATGAATGAGCAGCCTCTCCATTATTACTAGTCAAGAGGGCATTATCCTTAAATTTTTCACAGTAATTTTCACATTTTAATACAATATTTTAGTCTCTTTATAATATTTAATATGTTTTTGGTTTTCAATTAATTTTTCTTCTTCATCGAGTGTTAAATAAAATCCTATTTTATTTTTTAAATATCATATTTATTTTTGTAAAATGAAGGGTCCATTTTAAAATTTTTATTGTGAATTTTTTGGAATTGCATTGTGAAATTATTTTAATTTTTTAACACAAATTTTTTTATTTTAAATGATAATATTTTTTAAATTTTTTGTAACTCATTTAAAATTGTTGGTGCATCTTTACCGATATTATCTACAGGTTTATTGTAATAACCATTAGAATATTTTAAATAATAATAACAATTGTCTGGTTCATGTCTTTAATATTTAATTATATTAGATTTTTCATGATTTGTTTCAAATGTGTTAATATTTTTTTATGAATATTCGAAATTAATATAAATAACAGAATTAACTTTTTATAAATTAATATAATTTATCAATATTATTATTGATTGAATTTCGGCATTTCTTTCACTCAGCTTTATTTGTTAAACAACATTCTTTGTGTACATTTAATTTTTTTTAGAAAAAAATGTTTTCAAACATCTATACATTTCCCATTATTATTACTATTTTGTGATGAACATAATTGTCAAAAATCTTTAATCTAACAATAATGATTATTATGATTAGTAAAGTATAATGAATTTATTTGTAAAATATTGTTATTGTCTGTTATCTGTAAATGAAAATTTTTACATTTTTTATCATAAGAATGTATATTTATAAAAATATTAGAATCCTTCCCAAATTTGGATATACAAGTTATTTTAATTGGCATTTCAAAAATATTCTAAAAGTTTATCAGTTTCCAAACTAATATTTTTATATTTTAAAAAAGTATCAACATGATTTGTTAGGTGATTTAAAGCAGATTTTGTGTAATATAGAAAAATTTATTACATTGATGCATGCTTTTTATTAATAATATTTGCTTTTTATTTTTTATTTTATCTTTTAATTCTATTAATTACGAAGGATTTAATGGCTTATATTTATTAATAAAGAGTTGTAAACAAATAATATTAGATAATGTACACAGATTTTCTTATTTGAAATTGAGACATTTGTATTACAAATTCTGTTTTTCGTTTTTTATAGAATTTTATATCTTTCTTCATTGGAAATTGTATAGTTAAGTGGAATGCGAACCCTTTTACTTGATTATTAATTTGCATTTTATAATTAGTAATTATTTTGCATTAGCCTTAAAACCCTTGTAACCTTTAATAAAATAATTTATTATTTTCAACATTTTAATTTTTGGCGAATTAATAATATTATGAGACTCGAATAAATTATATTATTTTTATTATATGTTTGTATCCTATTCGTAGATGCCTTTTTTGCTATAGAGGTTTTGTTATTTTTCTATTTAAAGTTTACATACATTATGAAAGAATAAAAAAAAAAATATTTAAAAACAAAATTTTCTAGTTTGTATTCTTAACTAATTCCAACATTGGGATAAGTTAAATATTTAAAATTTGTTTGACAATTTATTTACTTTATAGCATTAATGAGATATTTCTTCTTTAATTTGTGTGTATTTTTAATATTTATATATTTGGTTCTTATATCCCATTCTATAATTTTCATAATATTAAAATAATTTGATTTCTCTTTTACTTAATTTTGTATTGCTACTTTCATTTCACTAACTTTATTATATTGTTTCTATTTCATTAAATAGATAATTCTTTTTAAACTTGTGTACACTTTAGTCTTACAATATTGAGCCTTTTTCCTCAATTCTACCACTTTAATTTTACTCAGTTATAGTGTTGGCATTTTTATATCTGTATTTTTTACAAATTAGCTTTTATAAGAAAATAATAAAATATTTTTTTATAGATATCAATTTATTGTTTAAAATGATTAGTTATACTTTTAACATTATCAATATTTTGGGGGTCACATTTTGTGATGTCTGACAAATCTTTTAAATGTATCTTTTCATCATTATTTTCACTACTTTATCAATGGGAATAACATTTTTTATTTTTTTTGCTTTTTCTTAAGATCAATCTTTCTTATAAATTTTTTCAAACATATTCTGCAAATATAAATTGTATATGGATGTAGTGAAAATAAATTAATATCTTTAGTTTTATTTGAATGTTCACATTAGTTTGGTGTATATTCTATGTTCTTATTAATCTGGGATTTTGTTTTTTGGTGGTTATCATGAGAATATTTAGAAAAAAAATTTCCGCATTCATCACATATCGATCTCTTAAAATTTTTATCACGGGTTTGTTGATTGAAGATTGTTTTACATATATTTATATATTTATGTTTTCAATTTTTATGAGAATGAAAAGAATTTATATTTTTTTTTACTAATTATTTTTACTTTTAAATTACAACACTTTCTGTTTACATAAAATAATTTTTAATATTTATAATAAAAATTTATTTATATTCAAGGATCTAATTCTCAATAACATAAATAAAACAATTGATTTAGTCAAACTTCATCAATTACAATTAATAAAAATATATAAATCATCGGATTTTCAAATTATGAAATACATTATGGTAAAACCATTTCTTGTGTTTTAAATTAAAGTTTTAAACATATTTTACCGTATAGAAGTGTTAAAATTATTGAAATTAAAGGTTTAACAAAATAAAAAATGAATAATCTTGGCATGATATTGAATTTTCTTTAATTTAATAGATTTATAAATAATTTAAATATATTTTTCAATACCTTTTAAGTAACCCTGTTTAAGGAATACCTAATATTTTAATAAATAATGTTTTATAAATATATGTATGGCATCTCACAGATACCACCATTAAATATATATTCGTAAATATTTTCATAAATAACTTGGTAAATATTTTTTATTTATATTTTCATAAATATTTTCATTTATATTTTTTGAGCTTCAAAATCTTTGGTTCCTAAATAATTGTATAAAATTATGTTAGTGACATTTTCATAAACAATATTATAAATATTTTTATAAATAATTTTGAATATAAGTTATTGACTGACAGTCAATTCTTTAGAAATATATTTATATAAATTTATATTTCTGCCAGTTTTATGCCAATTCATTCCAGTTAATAATTTTATATAAGTATATATTGAAATTTTCAATTAGTATTAATATTTTTTCTTTCTCCGTTGTCTCTTGTATTCATTTTCACAAATTTTACATTGAAATGAATAATTACCTTTTGCTTTTTTGTTTTTACGCAATAATTTTTAATGGGTTTGATTTATTTCCTTTTTTTTTATTTTTTCTTTCCAGCTTTTATAATAGTATATAATTCATTTTTGTTTATATATATTTTTCCTAATTTCATAAATATATACCTTTGTTCATTACAACAAATTTTACACCACAATTTATATTTATCGAAATTTTTACTGAATTTGTCTTTTTTTGTCCCTTTGCATTTTGTACATGTTTAGTATTGTTTTCTTATTAATTGTTTCATTTTTTTTTCTTATTTCGATCATATATATGATGTTCAAAATTGTGATCTATATTTATCTAACCATTTTCTAAAAATGCTTTTATGTACTTTGTCTCTTTATATTTATTACATGTTTTTTCTGTGTTGTCCATTCTGGTTCTCTATTGTGGGCTTGATTTATAAGATGTAATTTTTTTAAGAGAAGTAAGTTTGTGGGTATAATTTTTAATAAATAATCTGATTGATTTTTGATGAAAATTTGGTTTAAACAATTTTTTTTTAGTACAGTTTCACTAATTTTGCTTAAAAGGGGAATTTTAATTTGTGCCAGTTTTTCTAATTTAACAAAATTATTTTTTCATATTATTTAATTTTTACGAAAAGGTGTGAAGAAAAATGGCTTGAATTTTGGTTAATTGTTTTATAAAGGTAAGAGATTTTGATATGAAAACTAATTTTTGTTGAAAAATTTAATAATTTGAATGAAAAAATGTGTTTTTTGACAAAATAAAGTAAATGATTTTAATGAAAAAATGTGTAATTTTATGGAGAAATTAAATTTTTTTAATAAATTTAAGTAATTTTTTATAAAAAATTGTAGAATTTTTTTGTAAAAAATGGTTTAGCTCTCATATAAACTGTCTAATGATATCTCTCCTCTCATTGCGTTGACTAACCACTGAGAATGGTTTCCCACTTAAGGTTCCCACCAGTATGCGGAGTTTCAACAACTTCCGGCACCAGCCCCACCTCAAGTTATCGGTAATCAGAGAGAACCTCTGCTGGAAAAAGCTGATCTGCCAGAGCTTTTTCTTAATACGTGGTTTGCGTGGCTTTTGTGGGGTTTAGAACGTAGTATACCACGCCCCAAAATTTCGTTCATTCTAGGAATACACGGACTTCTGACACTCATCGCAACGGCTTGAAGGAAGATAAGTTGAAAACTTGGGTGTCTTCTCTCTTGGCCCCGGCCAACTGATAGGATGTATCTTCCGCGGCTGCGAGTGTGCCTGTACTTGGAGGCACGAAAGACGCCAGGCATACATCTATGTTTGTAAAAAAAAATGTAGAGGTGGTACACCTACCACTTACCAAATTGGGGAACTCGAGGAACCAGAGGGTCCCTAATAACGGAGATATCTTAGGAATAGTAATTCATCCGGGCTTTCTGCGTCTTGTACAGTTTGCCACTGTCGGATTAATGTGTCGTAGTTAGCAATTATTAAATTGTACACCTCTGATCATAAGACTTTCTGGATTTGCTGTGAAGAGGAATGTGCTTCGAGGAAGTGTCACTAAAAACTTGACACTCGTTACACATTTTCATCATTGTAACATTCGTTTCCTGACTTTGGAGGAGGCTAGAGGTAGTTGAATAAAGGCAGTGTCCACAGATTTGAAAACTGTATGATAAAAATGACTTTAATATGTAAAACTATTTTTGTCACTTTTTTTGACAATTTTACAGGGAGTATTCCATTCAAAGTGAGATTTAAAATATAGTGTTAAAGAAGGAGAATAACAAAAATAAAAAGGTTGTTTCAAAACTATTAAATTGACTGCGGACCAGTTGCACGTTTATTTCTCAGAGATATCCTGTGATGCGTGCACGCATGTGAGTACGATGGCATGTAAGAGGAAGTCTTCGCTCATGCAGTTGTCGGGGAAAGCTATCCTCGGCCGCTTCCTACAGGGGGAGAACTCCCGGGAGAAATTTGATGACAGTGTCGTTAGGTTCCTAGACATGGCGGAAGAGGAGGGGGGGGCGTTCCTCGCCCTTCCCGTAACTGCAGTACTTATTCCGGACCCCTTTTCATGACCCCCCTCCTCCCGACAAAACCTAAACCTCCCGCATCGCAGCTAATTGTGCTCGCGAGGCCCATAACAAGTACGTTGGGGATCCCCACGCCACGCGCGTGCGACTGCAAGCGTGCGCGGTCCTCCGGTATTTACATATCCAAACACGCGGGGTCGGGGACNAGAGCTTGCGACGAAGCGCTGTGCTTGGAATGGTTTTCAGGACAAAGTTATCTCAGCCCAGCAGAACACGTCACCTTGGATATGTAGCACGAACCATTAATTAAAGATACGGTAGACCGATTATTCGTCTTCTGCACATGTACCCAACATTTACCTACCCCAAGGCAACACAACTGTCAAAGTCACATGATCAACGCTGATTAACGTGTTTGTTTACATATTAATTTTTAAAAGACAATAACTTTTATAAAAATAAAATTATTTTAGTAATTTGAAATAAATCAAACTGCAATACGAATTGTTTATAGAAAGAATATATACGTTTCAAAGCACTTGTTTACTTCTGAATTTTATAACCTAAAATCCAATCCACACGGTTTTTGCTAAACATGTTAACAAAAAAGCACTTACACTACCATCATGTGGATATCGGAAATAATTAAAAGAGCTGAAAACCCCTAGTTCGTTCATCGCATATTTCACACTGTCCAGTAGTCACCATACAGGAGGTTAGTGTTGATCTGTAGTTGATCCGTGCCAGAGCTCAAAACGTGCTAACAGTGCTCACGAAAATTTGTTGTAACATCTCACGTGGTCTTTGACAATTTGCAAGGAACTACTGTTAATTCCCTATTTTCAAGGACGTGTCTCTCCCTTAGCAATCACGTTAGGTCATAAGTAGTGTAACGTTTTCCTTCCCACTTCCCATAGCAAATCATCTAACAAAGTATGTAGCTGGAGTTCAGGATCATTTTGTATATCTATGTGTAATTCATTCTTGGCAACTTCCATCTCTTCTAAAGCCCTACTTAAGTTCTTCTTTCAGCATAATGCAAACAAATCTTAACCAAGTCTACAGAATTACACCAAAGGGCCTACACCCCACATTCATGCGCACTCTATTAAGAAAATCTTGCACAATAATTATTTCTTGCTGGGCGTTACCTACACAGCTACTTTCTCTGTAGTTTTTTATTCATATTAATTATAACTACAATATTATACTTCATAGGTAAATTACAAGCAAAAGTTTAATTAAACCCAAAGTAAGATACTTTTATGTTAAGGGAAATATCAAACGCTTGTGATACATGGCACATTTATGCAACATCCAACACATCATACATGGGGTGATTTTTCAAAGGTTTGAATAAAAAAGCGTGAAGATACCGCGAACTGACTATATCCCCACCATGGATCTGGCACAGCATTGTTGTTCATGTCGTCGATGTTGCTTGATACCACCATCTATGTTGGACGTAGCCAAAGCTGATGTTACACGATACCTGCTGCCGTACTTGGTCTTGTAGAAGCTTTTGCAAGGCGTAGTGCACGAGCCGGTACAACAGCAATAATGCGGGCGGGCATTCAAGATTTCGATAGCCTGTTCACGGTAAAGTGAGCAATTTTTAAGGCCCTAGTTACTAGTTAGTTCCTATCAGAAATTTTTATTGCTCCGTCACTTTTTTTTAATAAATGTGGCCATGTTATTAAAAAAACACAGTGTTTATATTACACCCGACTCTAATCGTTAGTATATGGCAACAATAAAATTAATTTTTTGAATACTATTCCAAATGAAAGGACTTCCAAAAGTGCTCACTTTACCGTGAATAGTCTATATTACAAGATAGCAGTTGACGTACTAGCACTAGGCGTTTGCGCAGATAACCATATGGTTCGTAATAAATATGAATCCCACAAATATAACAGTCATTCGCCAGTTACTTGTATAGGCCTATTAAAAAACTAACACGTACCAATATTGTTCTATTACCGTTGAAAATTATAACAGTTAATCGCTTTCTGGTGTATAATCAATATTTGTAAATAATAATGTAAAGTCACAAAAGCTTTATTTCTTAAGCATTCAGGTAAAAGGAAACATTTTGCATTATATAGTTACTTCTTAACGAAAATTTGTAATCCGTATTTGATGAAAAAAGAAAAAAAAATGACAGAGTTTTGAACTCATGCCCAAAATTTACGTAGAGTGAGTGAAGATTTTTGGGCAGCTTACAGCGAGGTATTGAGTACCGATGAGGGTGATTGAAGTGATTATGGAACAGCGCCAGAATGAAAGGACAGGGAAAACGGGAGATCCCTGAGAAAACCCGCCGACCAGCGGCATCGTCCAACACGATTCCAACATTCGGTAAATTCGGAAGTGACCCGGCCGGGGAGTGAACCCGGTTCGCCTTGGTGCGAGTCGGGCAGGCTAACCGCTCAGCCACCGCGGCCCCAATTGACGTAGAGATTGCCGAATCATTAGAATACTACTACGATACCAATTCAAACATACGGCGCGATTTTTAAATATGACTTATACGCTAGTGTTTTAAAAAGAACGCTCGTATTAGCTTTTCATTACCTTGTTGACGTTTTAAATATTTGGTAGGCTTCCAAACAGCAAATAAAAAATGTCGGAAATGTTACTTGCCTTTAATGAATTTCAAATTCAATTCATTCGAATGTGTTTGAACTACACGGACATGTAATCAAGATGGATGCATCCTTTTCGGTTTCTTCATCAACTCGTTTCAAGTAGTGGCCACGGGGAGCGTCCTACGTTCTGAAAATGGAATGTGATTGGCCAAGTACGAAAGCTGGCAAGGAACCTGCCATTGATAACAGGCCAGGTCTGATTACCAAACGTAGTATGTGCCTTCGCCATCATAGACTAAAGATGAGGTAGACCTCCTCGTATATGTCTTCCGTGCATGTGCCCAACATTGACCTACCCCAAAGGAACACAACTGACAAAGTCACGTGGTGAACAATGATTAACGTGTTTTTTTATATCTTAATTTTTAAATGACAAGCACTTTTATATACGTAAAATACCTTTTCAATTTTAATTTAATAAAATGGCATTACAAATTTGGTAGAGAAAGTATGAAAATATCTCCAAAGCACTTGTTTACTAAACAGTATTCTAACCTCAAATCCAATCCTTGCCGTTTTTACAAGTCGTATTTGACAGAAAAGCAGTTTGATTTTGGGTCACGGATATAGGTTGTGCGTAGCCAGCGAGATTGGTCTACCTCATCTTTAGTCTATGTTCACCATACTGCGTTTGTACACTCAGGGGTTCCATGATCTCCGAGTTAAACAGCTTCGGGCGCGGCCAATACTTGGATAGGTTACCGCCGAGGACTGCCACGTTGCTTTGGCACATTTATACTACATGCAGACGCAAAGGCATTGCATCTCCAGCGTACAGAGGTGCGGCCCACTGGGGGAAGGTACTCTTGACTACGTTGTAAATGCTACTTAGCTGCAGTTACATACACACCAAACCTGGTATGAAATCTGATCAGACAAGGCAGCAAATGCCATGAAGGGTACCACACTAGCTGGTAAAATGGCCGCTACGGCAAACTTTGCACAAGCTTTTACGGAATCTGGTTCCTTGTAATATGGACCAAAGTTTCAAATACGTACAGAAATTCATTGAATATTGTTATAATTGCATGTAGACTGGTATTTCGATTTAAGATAACATTCGCATGGAGGACAATCCTCCAGTGCAGCTAAGTTTACTGATTAAATGAATAATGACTTCGGACATCACAGAGAATGATATTATAAACATACACGTGACCAAGCCACGAATTGCGTGTCTGTATTCTGTGCTGCCATCGCTGTGTCGTCAGGTTTTGAGCTTACCTTTTTTTCTTCGTCTGTGCTGTCTTCGTTTACTCGTCTATTTAGTGTGTTGTGCAAGATTATCGTATTTTCTTAGTTGCTCGTTCGTTTGTTAGGCTTCCTGTTTGGTTTTTTTTACTTTGGTAGTATTCTTGACTATATTCATCGTGGGACAATTTTGTGTATTAAATATCTGTCGTTAACAACTAGTCTCGGCATGTTCTCATCTGTGTTTCCACACTCTAAATTTAAATCAGTAAGAATTAAACTGTTTGAATTAGTTAACGGCACCTGACTTATTCAAGAATCACTTCAATCAATTTAACTGATGAGTTAGTGAAAAAATACCAAGTATCCTTCAGTTATTGATTCAGTGAAATTTTCCACTTAATCATTGACAATATAATTCGCTGTTTTTCGGTCATTTTTTTTTACTGAAGGATTAGTTTATAAAATGAAATAACAACGCATAAACTAATGAAACCAACAAAGAAAGCGTTCTTGAATGTGAGTTTAGTATTTAATAATTCCATTTTACATGTTAACATGTTTCATTACGTTCTTAAATCTTTCATTTAATTTCTACGTAATCATCGTAGCGTTCGGTTTGAAAGATTAAATTACATTAATTGCGGTGAAGTGAGTGCATTCATAAGCATTGTTTGTTTTAACAAACCCAGTGTTACTAATTAAAATAAAAACGAAAAGAAAGGCCATAAAATTGAAAACTACATACGCTCGGTAAAATATTATAATACACATATTTCCTACTTTGTAGTCAATGTTGGTTTGGTAGCTCAGTCGGTAAGGTAACAGTTTAAAAGCCGGATGGGGATGGTGTGAATTCAATCCTAGTCACCCGCGAACACTTTTTACTTTTTTAAATTATTCAATATAAACAGTGACCATTGGAAATATGTTTATTTCTTGTGGTGATTTATTTAAATTCAGTAAAAACCATATTTAATTCCCCGCACGTAGTCGGCTGTCACTTATTCAATCAGTAAAATTTTCACTGAAACAACCAGCGGTTTTCCACTGATTCTAAGTGCAGACATTTTCACTGATTCGAGTAGTTGTATTTCACTTAGATTCACTGGTTTTTCACTGATTCGATTTTAGTGTGTAATGTCATCCTATGTGTTTTTCGTAGTGACATGCATAGCTCTGTAATGGCGTATGACCCAAGTAATTATTTACCTAATCATTTACCCACATTGTAAGTATCATTCAAAGATCATAACTACGTGGACTGAAATGTAACTTAGTTTTTATTCTGAATCGTTAACATTATTGTGACTAATTCAAAGGACACATTTGTTATTGAACAGTTTTTTTTTCCTACAGCGCACAGAATGTTCAGTACTATAAGACCTTATAGTGGTTCATTCAACTGTAATTACAGGAGATGCGATGGCGTTAAAAAAAAAAAAGAGATCCAAAATCTTGAAGTTACGATTCACCCCGAGAATGCCGTTGAGCAGAGATCTGAAGTAAGAGCGGAAGAAAAATGAAGCGTAAAAATGGCTGTGGAAACTTTTATATTCCTCTCTCTTGTTACAAGCTACACTGTCTACTGAAACATGGAAATTCACGAACACAAAGTTCGTCGCGGAAGAAGAAATAAAAGGGGGAAGCCTGAGTCGTACTCAAGGCAAAAGTGTTCGCTGCAGTTTGGGTCCTGTGATGGTTGGGAGGGGAGGCAGGGGGGAGAGGCGTATGAGTCGGGGTCGAGAGATGTTTCAAATGCGATGCGTTGCGGAATGTTTTCCAAAAAAAGGAAGAAGTTTTCTTTCGAAACTTTTTTTTCTCGAGATGAGAGTATGATGTGGCCACCGTCTCGTTGTGCAGGACGCACGCGGCCAAGAAGGGGGGGCTCGTTCGAGCAAGTTGCTCGCAGTCTCCGACATCAGACCAACTTCAGCCTTGAGGTGAACAGCCGCACTCTGCGGAATAACGACGTATGTGACACGCAATTTCTACTGGCATCAGTCCTGGATCAGGTGTGTGCATGCACATCTCAATTCAGCTTTAGGAGATAATCTATGACCACAACTGCATAACGTGTTCGTGAAAAAAATATTGACTTTCGTGCTAACAAAAATGTCGGCAGCGAACATCCTCAGATATTAAAAGACCTTAATATTTTATTAAAGGTACGGTTTTTATATTTGTTAAAACATGGCAATGTAATAATTATTATTTGGTAACTTCAGTTTTAAGTTGTTGGCAACACTGTGTAGTGTTTTGTTTTTTCTAGTTGATAAATATATAACGGTCAACATTGTTGTATCAGTTTTGCTGTTAAAGTATAATAAAACATTTCGTTTATTAAAAGGCCTTTATTCATTAAACCTCAACAATATTGATATAAATTGAAGTGGTTTTTATATCCACATTAGAATACTAATTTTCATAATAGTGATAGTGCCTTCAAAATTTCCAGTGTCACGTATTTGGGGTACTTGTTGGTTTAAACTTTCACATACCACGGAATATTACAAAATGTGCTGAACAAGTTAATTCAGCACAGCTTGAAAATAATCCAATAAATCATTAACTAGTCAGAACATTGGTATTATTTAATATGTAATTTATTACTTGTCGATAGTTTTCTCCTTGTTTCGAGAAACAAGCAGCATACAACGGAGCAAACGCGTCTTCCAGCACAAACAACTCTTTTACGATGTAAAAATAATTTTCTTTGCTTCGTTTCCTTCGGAGAAAGAACATCTATAACTGTATCAGGAGTAACTAAAATGTGCTGCCAAAACTTTGAACTTGTGACACAAAAACGCCACTTATTTCTCGCTACCATTGTAACAATAGAATAATTTCGTGATCTATGCGCTTCGCAGAGCTAAATCCATTTTAAATATACTCTCTTTACAACTCGACAAAAAGATGTCGGATGTCTGCTTGATGTAACTCCTGGAGGTCGCGAAACAATTGGCCGCTCTCCTGGAATACACGATCGCATACCGGAGGAAATGCGACGACTTGAAGGCTGTACTAAATCGACGGTGCCCGTTGTAATAGTTACAATGAGGCGAATACTTCCAAAGACTGCAGCGTGTCCGCTCGCACAGGACCGATATGTAAACACTTTGAAGGAAGAACTTGTTATGATCTAGTGCACACCGCTTCGCAAGTATGAAGTGTATCGTCCTTTGAATCTGTCGGACGTGTCTGTAGTTACAAGCCTGCAGTTTCCAGAGCTGCTCGCCACTCCGAAGTTGCGTTAAGTGTCGCCGACGTGCCGGGGCTACGTAAACACGCGATTGGCAACCCTTCGAAGTGGTGTCAGGAAAAGAATCTCCTACGACGACGAGAACGGCGAAGCGTTAGGTTCGGCAACGAGAGCATATTTCTGACGCATTCGTGACGCATTCCATGGTGTACACTGCGATGACACGCAATAAACCAACGCCTGGAATCGCAGCGTGGGGAGCCACGGCCTACAAATTTCCGTTCGCCCGTGCTTGTCGCGCAGCGAGTAGATGATCACTGCGCATGCGCATCCGTGCAATCGCCCAACTTATTAAGTTTCCATTCGCGCAACCGCAGCGTAAATAACGCATTAACTAATTTAAACGTACCTTTTAGGATGTGGATTTCGTCTTTTTTACCATGTTACGAGGTAACATGAACATTCAGTCTTTCATTTCGTTTTCACGGAGTCATCGTAGCACTCGGTTAGGAGTTTTAAACTGCATGGAATGTGGTGGTGACGTGAGTACATTCATACGTACTGTTTGTATCAGCAACCGTAGTGCTACCAGTTGAATTAGAAACGAAATGAATTTTCATAAAATTTAAAACTTCACATTTTTAAATAAAATGCATTAATATATTTTCTTCAACAAAGTCAACGTCGGCTTGGTAGCTGATTTGGCAAGGCGACAGTCTGAGCAGATTTCCGGGAATGCTATTCCAACTGGATAATGACTACTGAAACACCGCTCGTTCGGACCGGTGTCCCATTATATGAGCTTGTGTGGGAATGGACTTGACGTCATGTGACCTGCCCTTTGCCAACGCCGATAACCTTTGACCCGTCGCGCCACCAGGTGGATTGTGCGTGCTACATTCCGCGGAAATATATCCACGATCTCTACGATCGTTTACATGGGAGAGTTGCCACTTGTATTGGCGCTTGAGTAGAGAGCACAAAATTGTAGGTATTTCCAACACGCTCTGAAGGGTACGCTTGGTTATGGTCTCATGCAAATGCCGGTGTAAGGTAACAAATACAACGGCATGAATAAAACTGATTTCCCCCGGGACAAGAACTTGGTGTTTTCTTTATTTTGAGCTTGAGTATGAATTGTTCCTTGATTAATCTCTTTCCGTTCCTCGACTAACCTCTCTCTCTCTGTTTGTCGTATGATTCTGTCGTTCTAATACTAACAACCGTCCTTAAGGATTAATATCAACCAAAGCTTTTAGTGGAGAGTTGCATCGCAAACTGTTTGTTGATTTACCGACTTATCTACAGATTTTTTTCCTATGTTATTCCGGGAAGAGTTTTTTCCTGGTTATGTTTGTATAATTTATCGTTCTTATACTTCAAAGTTTTCCCCACACGTTTAAGTAAATTACTTAATTGAGTGCGCCTGATCTGGAGAAGATTTATTTGAGGTGGCTTTTTTCTCGCGTATCTATTCTCATTAGTGAAAGCATGAGAGAAAATTGTTCTGATATGTCGCCACTTACTCGAGCAGTTTTAACAGTTTGTGCTTCACGAGTACATTTTTTTTTCTGCTTTACAAATATATTTTAGGCTACAGCGGGGTAATTCAGATATTGGGGCTTTTTGAACAATGTTGAGGTTTTCCACATGCTGTGTGGCAACTGAAGACGCCATGTTGTTGTTAAATGTGGCAGAGTGAAGGTTAGAGTGTTTTCATAACTGTGTGTGTGTGTGTGTGTTTTTTTTTTTTGTGCTGGTGTCTCCATGAAGGCGACATATGTTTTTCTTATTGAGGGTAAGAGAGTTATACCTGCACTATGTGTGGCATGTAATATTTTAGTGTCAGAACGCAAGCTTTGAGTGTTTTCGTATATCGATCACCGTATTTCTTTATATGGTGCACACAACCTTAGTTTCTTGCCTTACCTGAACCTGCATTACAGAACTTTCTATCGTTTGGTCTATGAACTACGTCCAGCCACATCACATCTGGTTTTGTGGGGCTATTTGGATAGGAAATTGAGGGGCTATTCTGAAAAAGCACAGTTTTGTTATTACTGAAAATAATACCTCAGTTTTTATTTCCAGGCCATAAGACATTATAAAAAGAAAAATTTACGGCTGCAGTGGGAGAATGAAGTAATGTAAAGGCCGAAACGTTTGTTGTTGAGGGGGATTGTTCATTTCCAAGAACCAGTATATTATTTAAAGCACTATAGACAACCTTGCATGCTAAAGTTCAGGCAAAAATATATTAGCTTCATGTCTTGCAAGGTATAGCACCTGCAATAACGAGAATTACGGACGCCATCCAATCCTTTACACCGGACATGCTGACAAGAGTGTGGAACGAGTTTGACTATCGCATAGATGTCGTTCAGGCCGCTCGTGGTGGTCGCATTGAACATTTACGAATGTATGGTAAATAAACTTCACGGTTCCGCGGTTCATTTAATTTGTCAACCAAGGTTGTAGGTTGTTTGGTTTTTATATTATATGCCTTCAAAGTTGGGGTATTCTTTCATACTCATCCTGTATACAGTATGCGTGAAAGTAGGCTTCCCTTATCAATCTGCCTCTAAAAATAAAAGCAGAGGTAGACGAAAAAGTAGTTAGTCTGACGTGTCGAAATGAGAGAAAACGTGACTGTCATAGCATGCTGCAATGTTGAACAGAACGTAGCAATCGCCAAGGCTTGAAAGCAAATGGAACACAACTCCAACCTGGCAGCAGCAAAGAGAACAGCTGCGTCGTAAAAGTTAAAAAGGCAAAACGTCCATTGCACTCGCCTCGTCAAGGAAAGACGATAACTTCAGTGATTCTGACACAGACCACTACAGATGTGGATTCTGCGATGTCGGTTACTACTCGAAGCCATTTACCCTAAAAGATGATCGTATTCGCTGCCAGAAATGTGATGTATTGTACCACAAAAAGTGCGGCGGAGTTGAAGGAAGGAAGCAATGCATCTGTCGTAAATGCTTGTAAATTAATTTTGGAATGAAGAGAAAAGAATTGCTCATAGAAACAATTAATTTTCTTCTTATTCAGGTTTATTTTTTCCATTTTTGTCCTGTACACAATGTTTTAGTATTACGCATGTTTCAGTTGTAATCAATGTTTCCTCTGCTATCCATGTTATCCCACCATCTTATCCAAATAGTCCCCTGAAAATTGTTTCCACTTTCAATATGGCGGGTAATTCTGATAGCTCGATTTCAACATTCGAATTTCATTGAATTTTAATTTTTTTTTTCTGCAGAAAGGCAAAGCAATATAATATTTATGTGCTTGCATGAATCCTCTGTGCTACATCAACGTTTTTTAAATTTGGGATTTTTTAAGGTGATTAAATAGCCCCGCTGTACTTTGGTAGGATATGTTTGTTTGCGTTAATTGTTACACTTTCCCATTCAATTAATGCCGTCTATTTCCTACTACAATTCTGACCTCGGTGATCCTTCCCTTCCCTTAAAAAGAGGCGCAAAGTATGCCGTTAACGAGAAATTTACATTGGCAGTTTTAGTACAAAAGTTTAAGTGAATCTAAAATAAACTCTGCTTAAGCGTTAAGAAACCTAAACAGTTTGGAATCAATTTTAAATAAAGGAATAATTAACTCCTTATACTTCATTATTTTTCAGTGTGTGGCACAAATGCGTTACAGGCGAATAAACGAAAATTTTAATCAGATTAATCGTGGTATGTTTCAAAGTGAAAACTCCTGGATGGCTGCCATGTCGACAAGCAAGGGCTTCCAGATGTCTCGGACCACCACCAGAGATTCAAACATCACCGGCGTCTGTGACCGTACGTGGCAGCACAACATCTGTTTCACGAAGTGTTTTGTCATGCGGAGGCGTTAGGCGCGCTTATCAGCTTTCAGCAGGTTGTGGCTTCGATCACGATCCCCGGCACTAGGAGTGCATTTTCACGCGAGATTTTCCCGTCCCTATTCTCGGAAAATGCCCGCGCAGTTTCGTTCCGGTTTCCCACTGATCAGACGGCGAAGCTCTTTTCATAGAACATTACAAACATTTCCTGAGAAAAATAAATTGTATGTTGGTGTTACTTCGGGAATCGTAAAGCAATTTTGAAAAACAAAAAAAAACATACTTGTTTTGAATTATGCTATATATATTTAGGTGAGCATGAAACAGTAATGCACTTGTTAACTATACATATATATATATATGTGTGTGTGTGTGTTAATTTAAACCGTAGCAGAAATATTTTACCTTATTTTTTAGGTTAATTTAGGTGATCCAGTAAAAAAAATGTAAAAATGAAAGGTGTTGTTTTTGATTAAATAGTGTTTTCAATAACGTGGTTTCGAACCATCACACACACACACACACGCGCGCGCGCGCACACAATATCCAAAGTAATACGAAGGAAACGCCAGTTTTTCGCCGGTGACCAGTTACACTCGGTGAGAGTAGTTTCTTGCGGCTATATCTCTACAGTACAGCTCCACAGTTGCATTCGTTTCTTTCTATTTCTGGAACGTATTTTCATAGCAGTTATTTAGCGCAAAATTTTCCAGCTAGTTTAGGGATATTTTAATTTATATCCTATTTTGTTATACAAAACTTCCTAACCATCGGGTAATACTGATCTACGCCGAAATGTATTTGGGATAGCCGATGGGTGATCATTTTGCTCACGTTTAGTAGCCAGTCAAATAATTTCTCTAACTGGGAAGGATTTTACCATAAAAATACTCTTTCAGTTTGCGGTTACAGTGCGAACATGAATATCAGTTGTGCGGTAGAAATGCTGTGCATGTTTACAGTGGATTTCAGCGGTGTAGTCCAAATAGCACTTTACAAAACTGTTTTCGTATGAATTAATTGAGAGGGTNGTTTACAGTGGATTTCAGCGGTGTAGTCCAAATAGCACTTTACAAAACTGTTTTCGTATGAATTAATTGAGAGGGTTAAAATATATTTTTGTCATGACAAGAACAAATTTATCTGGGAGAATTTCTAACAGTTTAAATAAGGCTTGGATTGGATTTATTAACGTCCCCGGGGGTAACTCCTGGAGGCTTATCAGGGGACGGGTTACAAACTAGCATATGCCATAAAGTAAGCACACGTGCCTTACCCAGGGTTCGAACCCGGAATCTCCCGCACCTCAGACCGGTGGCGCACCAACCGACTGCACCACGAGAATAACGCTTAGAGAAATACTGAGCGGTTTAAATTAACCAGATAATTTATTAATTCACGTGATTATATAGGTAAAAGTTATTTCAAGACTGAAAGGTATTCGTGGAAAGAAATTTTTGCTCCCTCCTAACTGTCTCGTGTCCCCTCGTGTGAGACAAGGTGTGTGTCCGTAAAGGGGAACCACACTCCGTAACTTCGTGTCCAAGCGATGTTTTATATATCGATAAGTTTACGTATATTTACGTGTTTTAATTATATGTTACAAACTTATATGCATGTGTATAATTGTGTCAATATATACTGTGAAATCGTTATCTCAATATTATAAAAATCACAATTGGTAAAATCGGACAGGAATTTCAATGAGAGCGAGTAGTTTAGAGGTCGATTTGATTTAACGGATCGGAAACTGAATATTATCAAAATCTTGTGTATTTAAAAAATTTTTGTTTCNTTAGAGGTCGATTTGATTTAACGGATCGGAAACTGAATATTATCAAAATCTTGTGTATTTAAAAAATTTTTGTTTCACCTCAGCTTATCGATATTTTACCAGATATGTAAGGGCACTTTAGCGTGATGTGGAGATACGGGCGGATAACATTTAAAATACGTTTATTTTCCCACCGGTAATGTTGGGTAATTGTTACAAACCGAGCAGGTCTNTTAGAGGTCGATTTGATTTAACGGATCGGAAACTGAATATTATCAAAATCTTGTGTATTTAAAAAATTTTTGTTTCGCCTCAGCTTATCGATATTTTACCAGATATGTAAGGGCACTTTAGCGTGATGTGGAGATTCGGGCGGATAACATTTAAAATACGTTTATTTTCCCACCGGTAATGTTGGGTAATTGTTACAAACCGAGCAGGTCTTTAAGTATTTGGAAAGACAATTAGTTTCATGCAGTATAATTGGCGCGTGTCAGTCAAAATACCTATTTTGTCAGCACAGCTTATCATTGAAAATGGGCATGGTTTGCCTCACCAGGGATAAGGACAACCAAAACTGAATCGCGACCGACATAACGTGATGTCGGCTTCCCTGTCTAGAAAAATTTCTTAGACCAGACTAAGTTGAAAATGTGACAAGAAAACCTCATTAAAATTCCACTGCAAAGACTTTAGTAGTAAGAGTTAACCGCCTACTATCAGATTCTTATAGTTATTTTAAAAACTAAAATGACTCCCGGATCACTAATACTCAAAATCTGGGGACTCTAAATCGGAATTGGTGAGACTTTCGTTGTTTTAATCAGTTAATAGTGCCTAACTCTTTCAGTAGTCACTTCAATGTTTAACGAACGAATTAGTGGAAAATGGAAAGTTTTCCTTTACTTATTATTCATACAAGGACAGTGTTCACTGGTTCATAAAAATTTCATGAATTGTTTTTATGTGATTTACTTTTCTACTAATGGATGTATCAAATGAAAAAAGTTCCACGTGGGAACATTTTCATGAACAGGTAAAACAGTAAACAACATAAGAACTAATGACATACATAAAATATGTGTTTTTAAATGTGGGTTTAACCTTTATTAATACAACACTAATTTACGAGGCAACTTGTATTTAAGCCTTTCATTTCATTTCCACGAAATGATCATAGCGCTCTGTTTGGATGTTTAAACTGCACGAAGTGTGGTGAAGTGAGTGCATTCATACTTTCTATTTGCATTAACAATCGTAATGTTACCAACTTAACTAAAAACGAAAACATATTCCATGAAATGTATAGCTTTATATTTTCGAAAAAACACTTAACACATGTTTTCCTTATTAAAGTCAATTTTGGCATAATAGCTCAGAAGGTACAATGACTCTCGGGTAGCAGAATACTGTGTGTTCAGATCCTGGGCAATGCGAATTGTTTACTTTATTTAAAATTAAGTTAAATTGCATGGCATTAACAGTAACTGTCGGAAGTACGTTTATTTTCCGTAATGATTTGGCTAAATTCAATAAGAACAATATTTCATTTACCGCGTTCATTTGGCTGTGACATTTACTCAACCAGTGGTTTTTCGCCAATTTTAAGTGGAGCTATTTCCACTTATTCGAGTAGCTGCATTTGACTGCGAATAAGTGAATTATAATTTAGAATTTATAAATGGCATATGACACCCACGCCTTAAATGGGAGTCGAACCCAGAACTTGTCGCACTTCAGCCTGGCGTTACAACAAGCTGTTTATTTTTACGCTATGGAATTTATGCATTGATTTCTCAACAGAAAATACGATCAACGAAGAGTAAAATATTTGAGGTTTTTTTATCTTTTTTTGTTTTGTTTAGAGCACTTGGTGATTTTCAGCTTGATCTGCAACGTAAAGCGATTATATCTACAAAATTTCTCAATGGGTCTTTGAAGTGTTTGATTTTCCGTAATATCAGAATTATCTACGAATATTTTTATTTATTTGCAATAACATCAAATTNGTGGTGAAGTGAGTGCATTCATACTTTCTATTTGCATTAACAATCGTAATGTTACCAACTTAACTAAAAACGAAAACATATTCCATGAAATGTATAGCTTTATATTTTCGAAAAAACACTTAACAAATGTTTTCCTTATTAAAGTGAATTTTGGCATAATAGCTCAGTAGGTACAATGACTCTCGGGTAGCAGAATACTGTGTGTTCAGATCCTGGGCAATGCGAATTGTTTACTTTATTTAAAATTAAGTTAAATTGCATGGCATTAACAGTAAATGTCGGAATACCGTTTATTTTCCGTAATGATTTGGCTAAATTCAATAAGAACAATATTTCATTTACCGCGTGCATTTGGCTGTGACATTTACTCAACCAGTGGTTTTTCGCCAATTTTAAGTGGAGCTATTTCCACTTATTCGAGTAGCTGCATTTGACTGCGAATAAGTGAATTATAATTTAGAATTTATAAATGGCATATGACACCCACGCCTTAAATGGGAGTCGAACCCAGAACTTGTCGCACTTCAGCCTGGCGTTACAACAAGCTGTTTATTTTTACGCTATGGAATTTATGCATTGATTTCTCAACAGAAAATACGATCAACGAAGAGTAAAATATTTGAGGTTTTTTTTATCTTTTTTTGTTTTGTTTAGAGCACTTGGTGATTTTCAGCTTGATCTGCAACGTAAAGCGATTATATCTACAAAATTTCTCAATGGGACTTTGAAGTGTTTGATTTTCCGTAATATCAGAATTATCTACGAATATTTTTATTTATTTGCAATAACATCAAATTNACTTTGAAGTGTTTGATTTTCCGTAATATCAGAATTATCTACGAATATTTTTATTTATTTGCAATAACATCAAATTAAACTGTTAATTTATGTACACATAGCTAAAATATAACATCTAAACAGCATGGCATGGAAAAATAATAAAGTCTCATGAAGTGTACACTAAAAATATGAAATATTAAAAATCTTTGAAAGCTGTCGATGTATTTTCCTCAGCGGTACGATTTTAGCCAAGGTCTTACTCTTGCACTGGAACGGCGACAAAAAATATATGGTGTATTTCCCGTCCAATACTATGTGACGTTAGTCCGAAATAAAGGGAAAAAAAGTTAGGACAAATAAAACTTTATAACTTTTACTTACGACACAATTAGGTACAAGTGTAAATCGACGACGGCGGTAGTCGTTCAACTGTGATTGCTGGAACAAATGTTACACACGCNACAATTAGGTACAAGTGTAAATCGACGACGGCGGTAGTCGTTCAACTGTGATTGCTGGAACAAATGTTACACACGCTGCCATAAAGTCAAGCACTTGGACCTCTCTGCCACCCAGCTTCCGCAGAGATGACGATGAAAATCCCTTTCCGCGCCCAATTCCTCCTCAGGAAAAAAAAATTGTAATGANCCCAGCTTCCGCAGAGATGACGATGAAAATCCCTTTCCGCGCCCAATTCCTCCTCAGGAAAAAAAAATTGTAATGAAATGTGGCAAAAGGAGGGCGAAGGAGGAGTAGGGAGGGCTGGCGAAGTAGGGCCAATCACCCTTAGACGTCTACCCTTCGAGCCGAGAAGTGCGAGCCCGACGCCAGTTTTAATCTGCCATTCGCATGGAAATTCGACGTGTGGGTTGCGAAGCGTTACACTATTCGTCTCCCCCCTCCCCCTTCACAATTTCCAGCCCGGCTTCTTGGTAGGGGGTTGAAGATGGGAAGGGGGTTGGAAAGGGATGGAGAACGGCCGTTGTGCACGCGCTCGGAATTTCCACCCCGTCATATAAAACACGTGCTACTTATATTCACTTGCGTTTCACTGGGAACNAGGGGGGGGGGGAGAGGGAGATATAGAGAGAGATAGAGTGATAGAGACTGAGCCATGAGGTTTTATAAAGAAATTCTCACCGTGACGTACCGATGAATGCACGAGACGTTAGTTACTTACATTCCACGGTTGGTGATGCGACGATCGAACACTTTAATCTGACTCCAGAAAAAAGATAGGCCTATTTAGATGAATTTATGTCCTTAACATTCTCAGGCACACGTAAAGAAGTTGCTTAGAACTGCAACTGTATCAATAATATTATAACGTTTTGGCGTATGACGGGACCAATCAAAATATGTTTGCGTTAGATGTTACAACGAACAGCTGTCCATGCGGCTACGAAATATAGTCTGGACAACAAACGACATATCTCACGACGATTTGGATTTTTTTATTGGATACTGTTATCTGTCGTGAACATATTTAAATCTTCTTCCCGTACGACGTCCATTATATAGACCAGAGCTGCTGCGAGAGAGGTAATTATGAATTCTGTAAACGAAGTTTNTCTTCCCGTACGACGTCCATTATATAGACCAGAGCTGCTGCGAGAGAGGTAATTATGAATTCTGTAAACGAAGTTTCATCGACTGGAAGTATACATAATTTCCTGAACCAACTAAATCACACATTTAACTCCCTATAAATTTTTAGTGTAAANCATCGACTGGAAGTATACATAATTTCCTGAACCAACTAAATCACACATTTAACTCCCTATAAATTTTTAGTGTAAAAAAAATCACCTGAAAGACTTTAATTATTACGCGTCTTGCCGTTCAGGTATCGTTCATTGGAATTATGAAGGCTGTTGTAATTTATGAGGGGAAGCAAAATTGTCTAAAAGTACCTGAAACTGTTCGTCAACTTTTATTTTTCTTACTCACCCCGCCCTAAAAAAAATTATTTTCTTCTCCAAAACTAACATGAGTGGCCAAGATAAATAAGGTGCACTCGGAAGACGAGGCTTCCGGCAAGAGAGACAGGTATCTGCCGAGTGAGGTGGTGCAATGACCTCGCTGTCGACGGGACGTTGAGTCCTGCCTACCAGGTACATAGGCTATGAATAAGGGCGTCGTTTAGCAAATGTAAAAGTAAGTTTAATGGCACGTGTTTTGTTCCGATATAAAGAAACATATTAGCGGTGGCGTAATAAACGTAATAAAAGATGCAATTCTCTTACATATATATATAATTAAATGGTAATCAGTGTACTTCATATTTAAAATTAGTTGCTGGTATGAATACTATTACTTTCTTTGGATTCAGATTAATGGTTTCCTGGATTTTTAATAATATTTTACTCGGTTGTGACAGGTTTACAGATACAAAATATTTCTTAATTATTTTTTGTTTATTTTTTTNTTTAATAATATTTTACTCGGTTGTGACAGGTTTACAGATACAAAATATTTCTTAATTATTTTTTGTTTATTTTTTTATAATTTTCGAAAACTAACTTCTATACTTTAGTGAATTTGTAACGAATTTGATATAAGTATTTGTTAGTTGAGTAAATTTTTTTCCTGGGTTTTGGATAATTGCCCATTCTTATGAATTTTATGAGCTTATAACAGAAATAATTANTTTTGGATAATTGCCCATTCTTATGAATTTTATGAGCTTATAACAGAAATAATTATTTTTGTAAATGCTTTCAAGAAACAGGGAATAAAAACAGTATCCAAATAAATAAGACACAGTAACGACGCAACAACGTACCAGTAAAACATAAAATTACTAAAAAATAATCCATTCATCATCTTATAATCTGTTCTGAAGATTCAATTACTGTTTTAAAAGAGATGAAATACAAAGAACCAATCTATTTTGATGGTAAGCCTAGACCTATACTATACATCTGTTAACATTCTCCAGCCCTCATAAGTTTTTAACCAACTACAACTTTTACTGTAGGAATAGATTTTTAGTGATCTGCTTTTTCTGTGTCTACGCATTTACTCTTTTGTAGAATCCTTCAGACACTGGCTTCAAGAAATTTGTAGCTTATTTAATACGATGTAAACGGAGCAGAATTGTTATGTGTTTATCACAAAAATTCCGTATTGAATTGCCAACTTTACGAGTTTTTGTAAACATATATCAGCCATAAATAACGGTGTTAACATGCAGCAGTTTTTGTGGTACAAAATGCTGTTCAACTGCAAACGTAAGTAAATGACTCATGTTAATGCGTAGCTTAGAACATTTACAGAGAATCCAAAAATATTACTAATTAATTGTATTACATTTATGTTATGTAATATTGTTATATATATATATACACACACACACTAAAAAATTGTTTTCATACTGTGGTTAATAAACGGTTTTATTACGGTAATTATTATTATTTAGAGCTGAGAGCGTANTTTAATAATATTTTACTCGGTTGTGACAGGTTTACAGATACAAAATATTTCTTAATTATTTTTTGTTTATTTTTTTTATAATTTTCGAAAACTAACTTCTATACTTTAGTGAATTTGTAACGAATTTTGATATAAGTATTTGTTAGTTGAGTAAATTTTTTTCCTGGGTTTTGGATAATTGCCCATTCTTATGAATTTTATGAGCTTATAACAGAAATAATTCTTTTTGTAAATGCTTTCAAGAAACAGGGAATAAAAACAGTATCCAAATAAATAAGACACAGTAACGACGCAACAACGTACCAGTAGAACATAAAATTACTAAAAAATAATCCATTCAATATCTTATAATCTGTTCTGAAGATTCAATTACTGTATTAAAAGAGATGAAATACAAAGAACCAATCTTTTTAGATGGTAAGCCTAGACCTATACTATACATCTGTTAACATTCTCCAGCCCTCATAAGTTTTTAACCAACTACAACTTTTACTGTAGGAATAGATTTTTAGTGATCTGCTTTTTCTGTGTCTACGCATTTACTCTTTTGTAGAATCCTTCAGACACTGGCTTCAAGAAATTTGTAGCTTATTTAATACGATGTAAACGGAGCAGAATTGTTATGTGTTTATCACAAAAATTCCGTATTGAATTGCCAACTTTACGAGTTTTTGTAAACATATATCAGCCATAAATAACAGTGTTAACATGCAGCAATTTTTGTGGTACAAAATGCTGTTCAACTGCAAACGTAAGTAAATGACTCATGTTAATGTGTAGCTTAGAACATTTACAGAGAATCCAAAAATATTACTAATTAATTGTATTACATTTATGTTATGTAATATCGTTATATATACACACACACACTAAAAAAATTGTTTTCATACTGTGGTTAATAAACGGTTTTATTACGGTAATTATTATTATTTAGAGCTGAGAGAGTANAAAAAAATTGTTTTCATACTGTGGTTAATAAACGGTTTTATTACGGTAATTATTATTATTTAGAGCTGAGAGAGTAATGTAGGCAAAAAAATATGGCAGTACAGCGAAAATAATAAAACGGTGATCCTGTTTTAAATAATACTGAGGCGCTATCCTCGGAGTAGGAGGTATCAGGTTTTTATTCCTTATAAATTCTTAGTGCAGGAAGAAAAGTTGCTTTAAAATGAAACATTAAGTTTGTGTGAATTTTCTCCTCCCATTCGAACACCATCTCTTCCCCTGGGAAACTATCCAATCAAACTCTCAGCATGAAAGTTAAAAGTTTTAATATGCAAAAAAAATATTAAAATTTATTACTGCTATTAAAATGCAGGATGCATGCCTTTTTGTGACACGATATTGTGCATAAAATATGTCAGTCATACGTACCCACAATGTTACGAATTTCAATGTAGTTTTCAATAAATATTCCTTAGATCTCATAAAAGTACTTTCTTTAGGTGAGTTTATCATTTATTTTAAAAAATGGACTTCATTTATTATAATAAAAAAATTTATCAAAACATACAATAATTTAACCACAGAGGCACAACCTCTCTAGCGTTTATGACGAAATAAATTTCAAGTTATGTTTCTTTGTTGCCATTTTATTGCACGATAGGTTCTTTACTACGTGGCTTTGAATAACAGTGCCTATTAACAAGTGAAATATAAGTCGCTGTGTACGAGAACGACATACTGTTATTTACAAAATAACGATCACCATTAACGTTTTGACAAGTAACATCAGCGACATGTACACGCCGAAAGCTTTGAGAGTGAGCTGCAACTTGACGGATGCTGAAGTCAAATCATTCCGTTTGTAGCACGGTCCCAGTCTAAGAGAGACGAGAAAACTCATTTCCAAATGTTTCGAGTATCGTAGCACAAGACGGTTGGATTGAACAGAAGCTGTCGCTCCAGCTGTGTACATGTAAGAGAAAGGCAGGGACCGGGTGTATTCTGGCTCACCCCACCGTGGTCGAGAATGCTATCTTCTCTCGCCCGACCCACGGAACTACAAACTGCCACGCCGGGTAGTGCAAACAAACCTGAACTTCTCCCCTCGCGAGAGGACGGGGGTATCTCTCCCTTCGCCCACCCTCGGTCGTAATCACCGGCGGACCTATTTAATTCTCCCCTTTCTCGCCCCTTTGGATTACCCCCGGAGGATTTCCTTCTTCACTGCACGCTCCTGCTTCTTCAGGGTCTGCGCCGCGTACCTGGGTCACAGAACAGCCGGAGACATAGAAGCGAAACGGCTGTGCTCTAACTCCGACCGCTTGTCCCGGGAATGCGTGCTTCGCCCTCTGGGCACAGAGTAGACAAGTTCGTAGAGTCGAAATGATATATGCGTACCCGTTCTATGATTGGCTGCACGAGGCTCTGGGAATGAGCCTCGTTCCCGATTAGCCACTGCGTGTCGTGAAAGGCACCTCATTGGACGGTCTGCCCAACTGGCTGGTGGGTTTCCAGGCGCTGATTGGTGAACGTCTCTTTCCGACATGTCGCCGACTAGTGACGCCATATGGTTGGCGTGTGTGGCTGGAGTTCGTTATGTTTCACGTGTGCACTCTTAAGGATTCTGTGAATCTTCCGCCAATCATCGTCGGTAGACTAGCCTGCAGGAGGCGAGCCGAACCAACAGTGAACCCGATCAATCTTGGGTTACATTCGTTTTTCTACTGACAGCGCTGAGATTACCGGTCAGTAGGAATCCATTTAGGAACGCCGACAACCAGGCAGTGGTCTCAATGGAGGAACACTTGTGAGATAATGTCAGCAGTAGATAGAAAAAATGGCTTCCACTACGCCAGACAAGTTTGTTGCGATGCAATTAGCAATGATAGTGTTTTTCAATGTAAGGATATAATTTTGTAAAAATTTAAGAAAGTACAGGTATTTAACTCAGACGCAAATAATTGAATACTAACCCATCCATACGCACTTCGCAGCTCCGGCAGATAGCAGCAGTTTTATAGTTCCCCTTGGTTAGAATCATCGTTTACCACCGCGGTGTTTGTCCATATGTAGCTACATAGCAGATAGCTCCTTCAATAGAACAACTTCAGCAATATTTCGATTGTTACCGCAACAAACATAAGTTTACTAAAATATCAGAACATTATGTTGCTCGTACACAAGTTTGGCTGCTGCTACAGTGCAAATAAATTATAAAAGTTTTCTGTTGTCCCTTCTCTGCTAACTAAGAAAAGTGAATGGCCCGAACAGACCAAGAGGAGAAAGTGCCGTGCACAGTCTTACTCATCGGAGTACAGTTGCTGTGCGGGAGGGTGGAGGGTGTGCTGGCCTTCGGACCTTAAAAACCTGCCCCCCTCCCCCCTGCACATCGTAGTCTCATCAGGAAGTGTGCAATAACAGACAACGAAGCCCATCATCAATGATAGAAACGGGGGGAGGGGCAAGCCACACAGTACGTATACAGCGGTGTTGCAGCCGCTTGTACCGCGAATTCCAGTTGCACGCGCCACAAAATTGGCGTCACCGGCCCGCGACATGCCGGAATCACATTCTTTAATCAGCGCCTGGTATCTTACTGGCCAGCTGCCCCTCAGTCATTGGGGTATCCTTCGCAGTACGTGGTAGCCAATCAAACACAAGGGGTGTTCCCAAGGCCTCGCGCGGCCTATCAACGGATGGGTACTCGCACATTATAAAAAAACCGTCACACCGTTTCGCCTCGGTGTAGTTATTTACTCTTTGGCGAAGCTATGTGTTGTTATCTAACAGAATCCCAGGTACAAGCTGTTCGCGGTTTATAAGCACTTTTGACAATACTGCTTAGGATAGGATCTACATTCTGCTCGTGTCGCATCCTTCCCCTTAAGTAAAATTAGCAATGCCATAGACCCTATGGGTTTATCGGTGAATCGATCACGTGTAACCGTGAAAATGTTATTCATGTAAGTGTGAATTTAAAGGCTAAAATTTACGTATTATATTATGCAATGCACGACATAAATGAGTTAATTACATTGCCCACAAATTAAAATGTCGTACTGTTAATACGAATAAAAATTATGGATCTGCATTTTTCACATTGCTGCTGACATTAGTGGAACATGCCATGTCGTTAAAGATGTGCATTTTTGCAATCGTTTTTAAATGAGTCCAGTTAGTCGTGAAAAATTCATAGGAATAAACAGTTGTTTTGTTTATATGAAAATTATACCAAAACTACGTTGTCGCCTGTAAACAACTTAGGAAATCAACGGTAAAGAGTAAAGAAGGAAAGGGACTGCTGGGAGCACCATTTTTGCGTCACCCCTCTCCCACTTACTCTGGTATAACCTAGCCGTACAATCTGTGTGCTGGTCTATTCTGTGTCTGCTGTACGCATGCAAAGTCGAGATAACTGTGCTGGAACTGTTGGCGACTCTTATGTAGTCGGCTACACGCAATTTTTTTCTGCGGAACTTTCCGACGTTTTCCCCCGCTCTAGCCAGTCCCGGGGCGTTTCCCAAGCGCTGCCAACCTCCAAGCCTTAATTCGACAGCGCAGCCGTTATCTCGCCCTCAAGACGCATTATACCAGGTAACATTTTTTTGCGAACTTACGTGGTGTGGGAGTAACTGCGAATTTAACTGGTTATGACGCGACTTTGGCGATAAGAAAGTTCTGCGTGCAGCACAGACCTAGTATTCCAGGAAAATCCATCCGATATCTGTGGGTTTCGAATCATCTAGCTGGGAGGAGTGTGATATAAATGAAACAAATTTAAACATAACTTCAAATATGCATGCAGTTAAAGCACTTTACTTGGTACTGCATTTTATAGAATACAAAGGCTATATGCAAATTTTACCTTTCTAAACATGCATAGGAATGCTAATTATTTTCATTCATTGCGGTAGCCGAACGGTTAAACCTGTTTGTATAATCGATTCGGAGTTTATCCCGTGATGTCGATGAGGTTAAGGTTCGATACCCCGTCATTCATACAATGATTTTAAAAAAATTATAATTTGTGCAGCGCTCCTGGTAGGCGAATATTGAACCAAAATGTATCCCCTCTCTATCTCGTCGGAGCGACGGCAGCGTTCCAGATGGACGGGCGATTCAGTTACCAAACAGTTTCAAGTTTGGCCCAAACCATGAAATTCTGAGGGGAAAACATCGTTACCGGAGAAATTACACGAAAAATAAAAACGCCGGATGAATGTGTGAGTGTCCGGCGGAGTACCCTTTGTACATTAAGTCGAAACTCGTATCCCTTGCGGCTCGTGTGAAAGCATTAAATGGTTAAGTCGTCGAAAACTTTCTCTTAGGGTATTCAAGAAACAGCGAAAAATAAAGTTCAGAGTTTCGAAATTATAACTGCATAAACATGAGGAACTAGGTAATCATATAAAGAAAGCACAAGCCTCAAAAACATTTTTTCACCACCTGCAGTGGGTTGCACATGAATGATGTTCGCTTGCTTGTACAATAAGCGCATTACGAAAAGTAGTTCGTCAAGTCTGGCTTGGTATTTGTACAGATAGTGCGCGATTTTTTTATCCTACACTTATTCATTTACCTTGACCAACCTAGAAACTCAGAGGTCCCGGTGAAACAAAAAAAATATTTTGATGTGTGAAATTTTTACATAATATTTTGTATTTTATAAATCAATATCGCATATAATAACTAACCCCTATGTTTCGCTTATTTAGAGCACTCGATATCAATGCATTCAATTATGTACAATAAAGTAGATTCTCTTCTATTCATCTGCGTATTTGCGTCTTAACTTTCTTCCCCTTCGTTATCACGAATTTCTCTTTAATTATGGGTAGTTATGTTCCCTATATCGAGGAGAAATTAACGTTTCCAGTTGTGTTGATCATGATTTCGAGTCCTAAATTGTACATAAATACGTTAGCGTCTTTCATATGTAAATTTACAAACGTAATTTTCCTTTTACTCTCCAGAAATCAAACAGCGAAAATTTTTGCTGACTACAGAAATTTGTCTGCTCCTTTGTAATGACTTAAATGAAACGGAACTAAATTTTTCTGATGTTACGTTGATTTCCTTTGACCAAAAATTAATCCCGTCATCCTCTCCACTAATTCTCAATGCGTTGAATTTATTCTCAGCCCAGTACCAGGTATTTAACTTGATATTCATTGCGAATCAATCCTACGAATGTAGTCAGCGATTCGGATTTCGCGTGCAGGAGTTTTCTGTTTCAATAAACGTATACTTCGGAAATCGAGATCTCCGAACAACAAATGACAAAATAGGCACGTTAAAAGTCTGTTAATTCCCGTCGTGCAGCCATAATCACGTCAGGAACATTTTCACATAAATCACTTGACTACAAATGAAAGCCCAACCAGTGCACTGCCCATTTATACATTAGTTACGCGATACTACTGCCATCTGTATATTTGCATATTGCTATCCCATTACTTTTTTCAACTCTGTGTATATTCCCGCGAAATTAAAAATCTGCTCAAATTTAGACTATCGGTTCGGGCCAGCAAGCCTCTGGAGGAATATGTAACCTCATAAAATACGGCATTAGAACTTAGTTATTTAAATTTATATATTTACCATTTATCTAATTTGCAATAACGTTACCTCAGTACCCGTGCCGCTACTGTACCACTTCGTTTGCGTTCACCAAATGTGCTCGAAGACGCGATAATTATGGATGTTCAAATAATCCAGATAGAGTTGCATATAAAAGTGTGGAAACTGTGGCATGGGATTTGCTAGGCGCGATAACTTGCAGAGGCATGAAAAAAACTTCCGTAACTGTTGGATTTTAACCTGCCAAGATCCATTTTGTGCAGTCTCCTTCAACGCAGTGTACAAGTGAACTTCCCACAAACCCAAGGGCTCAGAATGAGTATCCACCATCGTGTCAGCGACCATCACGGCCAAGAATAGTGGCAGGGTCTGGGTTGGTAAATGACAATGGTTTCGTGGAGGTCCAAACTGCATTCCAACACAGCTTTAATACCTATGCCTCCACAACGAGAGCGGGTATTCGAAGGATGTTTGCACATTTTTGGCTCGAATGAGGCATAACATCTTTGTTGGCTCTCTACATAAACACGCCGGTGATAAAATTTCATTTTTGGCTCGAACGCAGCTTTGCAAAAACGTCCCCATACAACGAAAGGAAGGTATTCGAATCGAAATGCAAGATAACGAAAATACTATATAGCAGCATACTGTATATATATACGTCACGAGAAAGAAGCATGTTTCAGAGTAAATATTTACGAAAAAATCCTTTCCTCTCTCAACCACATGCTTGCCCCCCTAAGCAAAACATTTGTTGAAAAGTCATAATGGAAAGTATTACGTGCCGTATACGGATGTATTATGCAGCTTTCTATAAAGTAATCATTACTCGAAAAATCCAAAAACGTAGTTGAAACCTAATCGTTGCCCCCGCGTTATGCGAAATGGAAATGCACAGAAAAAAGGCCGCGCATTCCCTCTCATCAAGGCATAAACGCTCATTATTAAAAACATTTCCTCCCAAGTTTACAATCAGTACATTAGGAAATTTATGCAGCGGGGAAAAAAATACCCATATGGTTACACCATGTGCGGCGATTTTTCTAGCATCCATTGTCAGCATATAAAACTTTTTATACGCAAAAATAATACACGTATTGTAAGATTTGAAGGCAAAAAATTATATACCGTGAGGAGACGCTAGCGTAAAGGTACACCCACCACAAATACAAAATCACAAAGAAACTGTTTTCTTTGGCAAACAAAATTTCGGTATTTTCATACATTCGTGTGCGCTCGCTCCATTAAGAGATATATCCGACCCGCGGTAAATCATCTTCCCCCTCCCGTGTACCGACAACGTCCAGCGTCACAAACACACTGCTACGTGACTTTAGTCGAATTAAAAGTGACATGCGAACATGAGTACGTATATGTGTGTGGCCTCTACGCCAGCACCTTTTAATAGTATTCACTCTTTATGAATTACGCTGACTAAAACATAGTTTTATTCCCGAGATGCTAGTCCACCATGCAGATTTATAACACAATACGAATCCCAGCAAAGATACGTGCATACAGCACTCATTAAATACCCTTCAACCTGGTCGATACTTATCAGGAAAGAGTTTACAAGTGCGAAAAAAAAATTAGAGCATATTTCAGTGAGTGCATTAGGAGTCCATGCAATTTTACAATTATGTTAATCCCTTTCAAATGTATAAAATTAATTCTATGTACAATTTTTTTTAAAAATAGATTCTGTCTCTAACTCTACTTTGTTTTTTTTTCTTTTTGGTATACAAAAACAAATGTGAAATTTTTATTAATTCTGGTAAAATCAAAGATACATTGTTATTCTGTGAAACTAATGTTTATGAGGGGGAGGAGGGAAACGGGCATTCTCCACTTGCTCATTGGCTAACCACACACACACACACACACACACACACACACACACACACACACACACACACACACACACACACTTACACATACACAAAGCCAGAAATATCTCAATTGCAGGCGAGGCTGAGATATGCGTTAAAAGCCATTAAGAGAAAATTGCAATTAATGATGTGAATACGAGTCCCATTACAGAAGTAAACGAGAGACACATGAAATCGTCATCTGAGCTCCCGCACATGTCCACTGCCCAGCCTCGTTGTACCAGGTGTTAAATTCTATTTTACCCTAGCAGTATGTGTACCAAGTTTGGTGATATTTGGTTGAAGTTATTGAAAATTGAAAGAGGGGGATGCACACACACACACACACACACATACACACGCGCAAAACATACATCCATAAAAACAGAAACACTCATACACACACAGACACAGGTTCATTATTTTTAGCCTACTTTCAGAAGGAAAGAAAGGCTTATGAGATTATTTTCCTGTATGTGTGACTGCGTGTTTGGCTGTGTGTGTGTGCAAGTGAGCCCCCTCCCCCCCCTCATCAATAAATTATTGAAAGGGTGAACCGAATTTCACCAAACTGGGAACACTTGTAGTACTAAATAAGGACACGTGGCATTTATAGTTTCTACCACGCCGGGCACTTACTTTTAAAATGGCGGCCATTTCAACATTTAGGGCGATATGTCATATATCGGAAACCGTCCATCAACTGATTTTTTTTCAGAATTTTGTATTCTCACAGTGCAAGTTGCTAACATTGGATCAGAGGTGAATCCTTTTTTTTTGTTTATCGTTTTTGGAAGATAGCGCTACATGAAAGAATAAAAAAAATTTGGTTATACATATATAGTAAACTACTTGACCTATTTTCGCCAAATTTGGCACGTAAGTAATATCATGACTGGCTTGGTAAATGCCAGTAATTGAACTTTTAGATACTGGTTTTCAAAAAGGCGGCAATATAAATATTTTAGGTTTATTTGGTATTGCTACCATACCGTTTGACCAACTTCAACCAAATTTTTACGCTGACAGTATCTACTACAGGCATAATATGAGCCAAACAACCACTTTTGTCCGCCATTTAGAAGGAAGATAGTGCTACATGAATGAATAAAGGTTTTATGGTATATCTCGGAAACTACTCAACCAACTTTCTTAAAACTTGGCAATAAGTTACAATATGATAGGCCAAGTAAGTATAAGTAAATAAACTTCACGAGGCACTTATTATCAAAATGGTGATCTCACAAATATTTTTAATTTATTTGTTTTAACTACCATACTATTTCGCCAATTTCAACCAAATTTCGTACTGTGACGATATGTATTAAAAGCATCATATAAGCTTAACCACTACCACTTTTGTCTGTCATTTTGAAAGATAGCGCCCTACGCAAAAATAAATGTTTTACTTTTTATCTCTAAAACTACTAAACCATTTTTCGCCAAAATTGGCAAGTAAGGAATGCTATGATTGGTCAGGTAAATATTAGCAACTATAATTCATTAGGCACTTATTTTCAAAATTGAGGCCATACAAATATTTTAGGTTTATTTTGTATAACTACCACGCCATTTAACCAATTTAAACCACATTTTGAACGCTGACAGTATTTATTCCAAGCATCAAATAATCCAAAATAAATATACCTTTGTTCACCATTTAATACGATAGCAATACATGAATTATTCAAGTTTTTGTGTAATTTCTCGGGAAACAATTGACATATTCCCACCAAATTTGGCAATTAATTTGTACTGCGGCAGTTGAAATGTGCAAACATGTTTCAAGTATACCAGACAACTATTTTCAAAATGGCTGCCATCTAGATATTTTAGGATTGTATGCTATACCTTAGAAAACTTTAATCAATTCCAACATAACTTTGTATACAGAGAGTATATATAACTAACATCAAATGTGTCTATACGGAGCCTCTTTTTCCCTCAATTTGGTAAGAAAGTGCCACATGAATAAATAAAGTTTTTATGTCACATCTCGGGAAATAATTTCCCGATTCCTACCAAATATGGCAAACAATTAGTACAACGATATTTAATGTTAACCTATATGTTTTATGTATGTCAGACACTTTTTTTTTCAGAATGGCGGTGATATAGCCATTTGAGTTTTGTGTCTTATATCGTCGAAACCATGTAATAAATTCCAAAAATATTTTGTATGATTAATTGTAATATTATAACAATCAAATTCGTACACAACATCTCTTTTGTCTGCCATTTTATAAAATGGTTTCACTTGATAAATTAAAATTATGTGGGGTCTGAATTAACAACCCATTTATGTCAAATTTAGCAAACAATAAGCACTATGACAGGCTATGTAAATTTTGTTAATGTCATATATACAAACATTTTAGTTTAGTGTGCTATATCTACAAAATTATGTAACCTATTTGAATAAATTTTGTACATATTATCTGTGACAATAATCAAATGAGCTTATATATAAATTTTTGTCCTCCATTTATGTAGATTGTCACATGTTCAATGGAGTTTTTATGCCATATACCGATGACCAATCAACCGATATGCATAGAGAATTCGTCCTTTGCCGAATTTTTTTTGCAAAGAAGTGTTAGGTGAGTAAACTTAATATTTTGTTATGCTGGCGTAATTATTCAATTAATTTCCACAAACTTTTGCACACATACAGAAGGCCAAGTATAGTAACATGGTTTAAAATGGTAAGGCAATGATTTAACAGATGCTGGCCATGTAAATATCTTTATTTGTTTGGCAAGTATATATAACATAAACATTTAATGAATGTTTTATGTTGACAATATATATTACTTACATCGTGTTCAGAGCCTCTTTTGAAGCAATTTTATAAGGTATCCCCATGTAAGAAAATAAGGTTTTATGCCATATCTCGGAGACCAATCAACCGATTCCTAACAAATTTTTCACACAAGTAGCGTTATGGTAGGCCGTATAAACTTGTGTGTTTTAAGTGGCTCAGACACTTATTTTCAAAATGATGGCATAGTAAATATTTCAGTTTAGTGAACCATATCATTCAAAACGTTACACTGATTACATCAGTAGTTGATGCTCTGAATCATACCTCCGTAATGCAGTTGATTGCAAGCTAGCTAAATTTTACGAGTTTTTCTGAATTCGAATCCCGGGAAAGTCACTCGTGTATTTTTATTGCCTTCGTAATGTTCCACGTTTCTGGTTTCATCTGTAATAATATTGCTGTCAATGAGACGTCAGTGCCTACCTACCATTCAAGCTTTCAAGACCTTTACTAAAATTTATTTGCATTCATGCAGAGGAGAGTAGTCGCATTTGTTATTATTAACTTCTTGTTCAAACTAGTCTCATGTAATTTAGCTAGCGCCTTTCTTTTACTTTTTGGGATGTGTATATGAGTTTACGAGTTTACCTATAACATGACTTGTTTTCTGACGTGTACGAAAAACATTTTTGTTAAAATTCAAGGAATGAATAACTTTCCACATTAGCACGCGACGCACTGTTCTACATCCCTGTCTGGGCGAGTGCCATCCCCAGTAATTGTTTCGGCAAGAGGCAACTGGTACTTCTCGTCAGAACCGGGTTGAGAGGAGGGAGTTTTAGGCTCTGACATGGGTCTATCCAAAATAACAAGACTATCTCGTATCCAAAAGTGGTGACGTAAGGCACTCGCTTCTACAAATGGTTTTCTGGGTTAGCCGGAATATCCACTGTAGGATTGCGTGTTGTGGACAGGGGGATTCTATCTGAACTGAGATGAGATGAGGCGAGAAAGTAATGTCAATCAACGTGGTTAGTTCTGTAACTACATCCTAATTGGATATTCCAATCAACGAACGCAAACTCACTACAATCACCCCCAACGTGAACAATAACGCCAAACAATAAACGGTCCTTCCGTTCCGTCATCAGTCCAATTACAATGTTTAGAAGTTTTGATGAATACCTGGGTAGGGCCATGCCTGACATTTGTGTTACCGGATGATCAGCTCGGAGCCTCGGATGGAAGGGTTGTCGCACACCTCGTCCAAGCGGCTATTGCACGACTGATCACAGCTTCATTCCGTCACGCAATGCCTTGCCGCGTGGCATCGCCCCTCCCCCTCTCCCCCTCGCTGACACAGGCCACTGCCTCGAGTTAGCCTGCTCTTGTAAACTCCATTAGAGGGCGTTAATAATAGATACAGAATAAAGTTATTACTGAAAAATTTGGTTGGCGCAAATATTTATCACAATTCGTGTCAAACAATAACTTTGTCACAAAAATATATTTAATGTCTCTATTTACCTCCAGATCAGAAGCGAACTATTTGTAACACCAGCGCACCTTGCGGCGGAAACTTTCCCTATCCCAAACTCTCCCGAAAGTAATCTCGTTTTGTTCCTAACCTGAGTAGAACCAACCATACTTGGGTATTGGGCTGGTAAAACCAAACGCTACCTTCTCAGCCAACCAACCATCCGGAATGAAAGGAAACATCGTGATGATTTAAGGGCGTCGTCTGGTTTGGGGTATTTTGCGTGTCCAGAAGCATTGGAGCGCTAAGGGCGACTTAGGTGTGCACATCGAGTGTCTGGTCGCCTTTACACGCGTAGGACTGGACTGACGTGCTGTCTTTCTCTGGTCGATTTTCCTCATAGGACATTCGGTGGTGGCTCTACCATTTTACGGAATAATAACAAGGACAACATTTGCGGCGCATGTACCTTCCCTACGTTCAGTAGCTTGCAACGGAAGTTTGATACCCAAAAATGGCAATGCAACACTCGTAAGAGGCCTCTTCAAAATTTAAGAGTAAAAAATGGAGACGGAAATAGAAAGCGCAAACTAGCTTCTGGAGGTGAAAATTTTCCTAAAGGCTTTTCTTACGCAGACGCTGCTCAAAAATACTGAACATTTTTCAATCAACAATTATACTACTGCAACTCTGCGCTGTTTTTTGGGGCCAAGACAGGCGTCGTCCTTACGATGAAAATACTGAATTATTTGTAATTGTAACGGGTTATTCGGTACGTCCGCGTGTCTCAACACTATAGACGCCTCAAGTGACATCACGACTTCGCGAATTCTGATCCGTTCCCTGGCAGTGAGCTACGCAGAGATAAGAGTAGCCCACTCCTAAGCACATTGCTTAAATATCTGTAGTCGTAATTACGATACAGGCCTATAAAAGCGAAGGGCTTTGAAATCGACACTAAGCAGTGTTTCTAGCGACTTCACTTGACGACGCCTTTATAAGCGGTGACCGTGGGGGTGTAGTGATCGGACAACTCGCCTCCGATCAAGGCGAACCTAGTTCGATTCTCAGAGGGAGAACCTGGTTTCTCGCATGTGGGAAATTTTGCAGGTATTATAGATGTATTTTCTCTGCCTTTTTCGTTCCGCTGCCGCTACGGCTTCGCCTCAAGATCCAGACGGTGAGCGCTGACATCTCTCTCGTCTTCACTGGAGCTGGAAGATCTCGTTGTTAAGCGAGTTTCAGTCCTCTCAGATGCCAGTCCCGCGGAAACGTTCGGGGAAAACGGGAACGAAGTCACGGTCGAAGAGTTTCCGGGGACGTCCGTTACTCGCGCGGGCTCGGTCGAGGACAACTCTCGACGCGCATTGCCGTCTCCCGAGGAAGGGGTCCCAGCGTGCATTATTCATGTCCGTCCGCCCTCGGGGCTCGTGGTTGGTTACCTCTCCTCTCCTCCCGCAATGACGACACGACAAATTGATACGAGAGTGCTCGAGGATGAAGAGGCGAGCTTCTGGAAGACAAAGGCGAAGCGGCGGGGGAGACATCTGAAATGGACATGGCGGGTGGATGACTCACGCCAATCACCGTGTGCCTGCGGAGAGGATAGGCATTCAAGAGAAACGGCTAATGGCAAACACGTTCTCTCATGAAATTTTTTTTAAAGTTGTCGTGCTGCTGCTGGATCTCTCTTGCATGTCCAAGATCTAGAAACGCGAAAGTGCTAAGGTCGACCCAGGCATGTGTGTCGGATACCTTATCGCCTCTAAGTGCAATCCATAACTGAACTGCCATGCAAACTTTCTCTCTAGTCGTCTCTTTGAGGTTTTCAGCATGCAGGCCTTACAGTTTCCATTAGAGTTTGCAGTAAGCAACCTTACATAATATGTCCTATACGTAATTTTTAATACTAATGCTAAAGACGAAGAATTGCTGTTAACAATAATATGTTCAATCTTAGATTATGTTTTGATCTGAGGACACTGAAGCGTAAGTATATTTGCAACAATGATTTGGTTTTCTCTTTGAGAAATTATTCGAATAATACATTTATTCAAAACGTCACTCAAACCATATTATTTATATCATTAAGATTCTTATTGCGATCTATAAAAATAAATTCTAACGACACCTTGTAACACTTTTAGCACGGTTAAGCAAAATACTTAACAACTATTTGCTTTTCTATAGGTGCGTAGAAAGTCAGTATACCTCTATATGCCCATCTAATTCGAAAAGTTATTACGTATGAACGTATCACAAAATGTGGATAATACGTCTTAGGAAAAAAAACATCCGTCTGGGTCCTTGCATGGTCTCTGCACAGCTGAATGCTCCCTTAAGTTTTATTGTTCATGTTAATCAACATTCTTGGTGCCACTTTCTCAAAGGCTGTTCACACTGCGTTTTTGAGCTAATTGTCGGTTAAACAATGGGGCTTACGCACAGTTTCCATAATGAACCCCGGAGTGCGTTATCTGGTTTTGCCAGGTCAGGTCTTCTAGGATGACACGGAAGAGGAGCTGGACAATTGTCTGATCCAACGATTCGTAATTATTGCGTTAAGAAGTTGTCGAACAGCCAATGCGAAGTGTGCCGGCGCCCCATCGTGTTAAAACCAAACACTGAACACGATTCCCACGGCCCCACAGTTGTGGGATAAGCTAACAGTCAATCATTTGGAGACAGGTGACACCAAGAATGTTTATAAACATAAACAACTGAACTTGGCGGAGCATTCAACTACGCAGAGACCACGGAGGGACACAAGCGGATCTTTTGGACTCCTAGGGGGATGGACCACCTTTTGTGATACATCCATACATACGAAAATTTCGCATAACCTTGATAAACATGATCTCATAAAAATACTAGCTTGTCATCCGCGGCTTTAACAACATGTACTACATGAAACAGATACGCATATTTTTATGGAATTTCCTCTTCATCAAGCACATTATTCGTTTTCTCTACAAATGCTACCATTTCAAATATAATATTTATTTATTGTATATAATGCAATTATAATGCAGTAATAGTACTAAACACATTTGCCCCTTTATATTCCCTTAAGGTTTAATTGTCGAAAAATCCGTTTAAAGTGGATGTGTACACTCAAAAGAGAGATCAGCCATGAAAGTTTATTTTTGTAGGTGCAGCATATTGGGCCATGCATTCATGAGTCAGCAAGGACTTCTTTTCATATAAGTGGGTTAAAGCAAAGGGCGTAACGATGTCTTATCGGATGTATGAGCAATTGGCGAGCCCCTCAAAACGCTTTAATTAATTTTCTCTTTATTAGGATTTAAATTTCACAAAATATTTGACTTAACTTTTACAGATTTCTTTAGGTAGTATTTTTTAATGAAGACCACAGCGATAGTTTGCCGGGTTAATGAGCTATTGAGGCGTCCTCGAAAACGCATTTTACCTTATTTCACCCTCTTGGAGATTGAATAAAAAAAAATCTGATACAACTTTTTAAGAATTTAAATATATATATATAGTAAAAAGTAAAGAGCACCGCCATAACGTATCGGGTTCCTAAGCAATTAAGGAGAACTCGAAAACACATTTTACCAATTTTAACTTTCTAAGATGCCAAAATTCTAAAAAATTCTTTAAACAGCTTGTAATTCATTTAGATAGGCATAATTTTCAGCAAAGAGCGCAAAGGTATCTTACCGGGTTAATGAGCCATTGAGAAGTGCGCGAAATCGCATTTAATCCTCTCTTAGTAGGGTGCCTTCACCCTAAGGGGTTAAGTAATCTCTAATTTTCCATGCTTTTTTTTGCGCGGCTGTTTGGGCTATGCCTTAATTAGTGAGTGAGTGAGTGAGTCAGTCAGTCAGTCACGACACTTCATTTTATACACAGAGAATGCATGAAAATCTAACCATGACTACGATTGCTCAGTGACTCTACGGAATTTTACTTTTCTTTTTCAGTTTAGCTTGTTATTGTTTTTTTAATTTTGCCTCACTGGTACATAAATCAGCAGCAAAACAATTTGGAAACCTGACAATGAATGCACTTTGTATAACCTATTTATATCCGATTTGGTATGTGCACTTTTCGTTCTTCAGCCTGAGCTCCATTATTTAACAAACCATTATTTGGGAGCACGGAAAATATTATAACACTTGATAATAATTCTCGTACAATAAATTTTACATTACTAAAATGAAAAATGTAGAATTTTTTTTCTACTTAATTTTCCTCGACCACACGAAGGTTAGCAAAATTATCTGCCGTTTTGTTACAGCCATTTTTTGATGTCACGGCGGTCCTTGGCCTTTATTACCTACGCCGTGCGTCATACCTCGCTTATTGTAACATTTGCTCGTGGCCAAACATTGTCGCGCTTTCCCGTGGGCGTCGCCGATGGGTAATTACGTGTTTGCTGTCCAGCGGATTTCGATTTAGATGCATAGCTTTTATATCAGCGATTCCGGGGATGTGTTTGCAGTTCGGATCCGGTTCGCAGCGCGCGTAATCCCAGAGGTGCGTTTGTGTGTGTGTGTGTGTGTGTGTGTTTGCGTGTGCGTGTGAAGTCGAGGGTATTCGCTTTATTGAATAGCAGAGCGTTAAGCGACAGACAAACAACGACCACCAGTCCAGCGATGTGTGAGCAAACACTCGGTCTCCACCAGCAGGTTCGCCCGCACGCTTCCACAAGAAGTGTGCGGGCGATGCCACAGTGCCCCCTTGTTGTCTTGCAAGCGTACAGGCGCGCGTGCGTGTTCCCACAAATAAAACAACGCTCCGAAGTATTTTTTATCTTGCCATATATATAAAACACGTATCTGTGTCACCGGGCCACCATAGTAGCCTAAAAAACTGTGAAATATTTGGCTCTAGAAGTTCCCCCCTCCCCCCTTCACGGCATTCTATGAGAAGTTCATCATTTACAAAACTGTATTTGTAGAGTTCAACACGGTTGCCATACAGGTGTGGTAATTTCAGAACACATAAGGCAGACAGCTGCCTCGCATTTGTATGATCAAAGCTTACTTTCGTTAGCATACATAACATTTACATATATCCACGTTGAAATTTATTTTAAGGCAAAGTTTAATTTGTAGACACTGAAATGAACATATCATTTGCAAACACTACCCAGACAAATAACGTTTTATGTGATATATAAATTTAGTTTTATAACACTTCATTTTAAAAGTTGGCATATCATGCAATAAAATATTTCTAGCCGTAATTTTTATAGAATAAGAAACAAATATTAATTTTATTGTTATGTTATTCATTAATCTGTATGCCGTTCAAATAAGCAAAATTGAGAAATAATTTAATGTGTAAACGATCACTAGTTTAGCCAATAGGCGTGCATGCGGTAATTCAATACGCCGAAGAAAGAGTATAGTAAAAAATAAGTTGTAGTAAACCCAATTTGTATACGGATTAATATACTAAGCAAAAACTTATCTGTGTGCCACATTCTGAGCGAGGAGGACTTATTATATAGCCTGTTTATACATCCACAATGGTGGGCGACACATGTCAAGTTTGCTACTTGTATTGAAGGACGCGTCATATCTCTGTTTGCTCATGTGGTAACACACAGGAGTTGCACAAATAAATGTAAAATTCATACATAAAATTCAATTATTTTCTTTTGACAGAAAATTAATTTCAGGAAGGTAGGTTTATATACACATACATATGTATATTCAAACACTACGCTGACTTGTCACTTTTCGTTAACATTGAAAAACCAAACCCGCGATAAAAAAGAAAAATATGTTATAATATTAAACGTATACTAATGTTACGAGTATATGAAACTAAAACTACCGTTAGGTATCTGTTATAAGGTTAGTGAAATATACAAGAAAACTTTATCTGTGCCTTGCTTTGTTCGGGGTTGTTTGATTTTATTCATTTCATGAATAAGAGTCTTAATTTAGTTGCATATTTAGTCTATAACACTAAACATATAAGATTTTTGTCTAAGGCTTGCAAGAGAATACGTGCTCTCATTAAAGCGTTAACTGGACTGATTGCCCAAATATGAAACGCAAACGAGAATACGTATAGCAAAATAGAGAGCAGAGATAAGAATATGCATAGTGTACTAGTTGAAAATGTAAAGATATGTTTTGAATGAAACATATGGAATAAACAAAAATTTAACTATATCCGACACACAATATACATGGTTGAAATTTCTACACCGTAATATTGTTGCTTTATAATTAACTTACACGCAACAGAACCTTAGCCCAAATCATTACAACTAAATTAAAAATCGCTGTCTCTGTAGCAAAATTCAATAACCGAAATTAAGTCAAACTCATTATAAGAAATGTAACAGTAAAATATATTGCACTCCACTAAACAAATATTTCCCAGTCTTTCTTACAAGTAGTCCTGCCTTCACAATACCCAACGAAACAACCACAGTTTTCATTCTTCGCTGCTGTCCTGGGAGCCCCCTGTACACTGCCCCCCCCCCTCCCGCGCAACGCACTGCACTTGCCAGTGTACCACGAGAACAATTTCCATACGTGGCAGTTATCTACCGTCGATGAATCAGTGAGGTTTGCTCCTGATCGCCTCGACGTCTGGGGTCCTCGTCAACTCTACTGACACCAGAGAAAAGGATACCTTACAAGAACTCCTGCAACAAAGGTGCGAGGCAATGTGAACAGCTAACGCCAAGATTGTCATTCACATCGACAAATACCCCAATGAAATAGCAGATGTAGTGAATTCTCATGATCGAAATTATTTCCTCGCACATTCTGGTAAAAAACTTCGTAAGCCTACTAGGCCAGACACATAGGTATACAAATCGGGTAGAAGAGCCCCTCCCCCTTCCCCTCCATCGCCCCTCAATACCGCTGCTCTGCTGACTTTCCAGGAAGAGATAGGAACCAAGTCTATGGAAAGGACGGGAAAAGTGGTCTGCGTGTCACTACAGAAACTTAACACCATTTACTTAGTGTTGAATTGAATTATTTATTTTACTGGCATACATTTAATAACGCAGTGTTAGCTATTGTTTTTTTTTTCTTTCAAGTTTCAAGAGAGACCGCATAAGTGCCTTTGGACTTACGTTAGTCGTCATATTTGCTAAAGCGTTAAATTTATTAGTCTCCATGTGGTTTTGAAACCGTTCGGATAAGTACCTNAAGTCTATGGAAAGGACGGGAAAAGTGGTCTGCGTGTCACTACAGAAACTTAACACCATTTACTTAGTGTTGAATTCAATTATTTATTTTACTGGCATACATTTAATAACGCAGTGTTAGCTATAGTTTTTTTTTTCTTTCAAGTTTCAAGAGAGACCGCATAAGTGCCTTTGGACTTATGTTAGTCGTCATATTTGCTAAAGCGTTAAATTTATTAGTCTCCATGTGGTTTTGAAACCGTTCGGATAAGTACCTNCGTTAGTCGTCATATTTGCTAAAGCGTTAAATTTATTAGTCTCCATGTGGTTTTGAAACCGTTCGGATAAGTACCTGCACATATAATGTAGTCGCTAATATAGCTACAGAAATTGCACGTAACCTGCAGGTTTGCAGTCACGTTAAACCGTTCAGATGATTGATTATCAGTTAAACAAACAAATTCGACAGTCCTGCATGCATTCTTTTGTCTGTTCTTGCGTGTCTTTCCGACATGTGCCAAATTACCATGGTCGTGGACTGACTAGTTGTCTTGTGTCGATCGAGTCACTAAGTGCAAGATGCCACTTCTGGGACTTCAAAAAACAATTTAGCAAAAAAACTTTGTTAAATAAATTTTTTTTACATATTTACATATAAAGATTAAACGTTAAAATTCTGATATAATTAAAAAAAAAGTTATGAATATTATTTTATATGATTTAAGTATTTTTTTTCAAGTTCCCATTGCCATAATTTCTCGAAACCATGAAATGCCGGTTCGTTATAATTAAACGTTCCCTACTTAACCCATTCTAGACAGGAAACTATCAATAGCACAGGTACCAAACTCGGTAGGAATAATGTCTAGATGATGGGCCACAACAATTGAATGGTTCGCCGCTTCGATAAGTACGACCAAATACTGCCAGGCGACGTTATCGTTTACTAGTGTTGACAGCCTCACGGACCAGTAGGAGTGCAGTCGCTGAAGAGTGGGCTTGGCGAAGAAGAACAAGGCATTGTTGGCGAAGTGCTGTTATCGAAAGAGGATGCCGTTGAGTGAAAGAACTACGGAAGGAACCTCTTTCCGCACCAGCTTTGCGGAACATGGTGAGAAAGTTTGAAGCAACTGGAGAGCGGAGGGTCACTCCGGGGAGAGGCCGGGGATCTGCTACGCCAGAGGTGGTTGACGACATCATTGTTTCCTTGATGGACAATGCTGCACGAAATGACCGGATTGTCAAGCAGTGCACGAGCTGTGTCACGGATGCTGAACGTTCCCTGGTCCACGGTCCGGAAGCTGATGTGAACCATTCTGAAATTATACCCGTGCAAACTTAATATCGCACATTAGCCGACACTAAACGATACACAACAACCTGCTGACTTTGCTCTCTGCTTCCTCGCAAGGATTGCAGTTGACGAGACCTGGTATTTGAACATCATGTGGAGTGACGAAGCACATTTTTCCCTTACAAGTGCGGTGAACACACAGAACTGCCATGTTTGGGGATCTTCACTTCCAGTCAATGTGCATGAAGTTCCTCACCATAGCGTGCTTGTCTCCGTGTGGTGTGGCTTCACTGCCAGTTTCATCATTGGTCCATTATTGTTTGAGGAGTTTGGCGCCGCAGGTTCAAATGCGTGCTGTATGGCTGGGCAACTTTACTGCGATGTGCTTCGACAACATGCAATACCCTCTCTGCAGGAGGGAGATGCGTTTGACACAACTGTCTTCTTGCATGATGGGACTCCACCGCATATCACTTATCCAGTTCAACATCTTCTCCGCAACACATTTGGTGCATATGCTATGCCAATCGTTTCCAAATGCTTGACCGCCCCGATCACCCTATCTCAATCCCTGTGATTTTTGGTTATGGGGATACCTGAAAGACACAATTCATCAGGGTAATGTTAGCATATGTGCCCATCTGAAGAGAAGCATATCAAGAGAGGTATCAAACATATCCATGGAAATGCTTCGTGCAAACGTGGAGAATTCTATTCTACTCTTTCAGCCTGTGTTGGACACTGATGTGCGCCATTTCTAGCACACTTTGTAATGGATGCTACGTCTACAAAACGTGGCACAATTTCTGATACAGCAACGCAATAAAAGTGTTTCAAAGGAATTGATTAGTCATTATTTTTCTTCCCAATGTCCTTGGAATGGTTAACATTCCATATCCTGTTCGTGTGGCCGCTTTTTTTCCAAATAGAGACTGTAACGAAGGGAAAGATTAGATACGAGTATAACGACCTATCTTGAGGATCTTAGGGAAGAGTTTTGGCTCTGGAGTGGTCTGGTGTAGCCGAGTGTTTACCGTGAGGAGGAAGGAACCGCGTGTGATGTGGACAGACGTATGGAAGCCGGCGAGTGGCCGCCTTTGCTCACGGCTGTCGGCGCTCGACGACTGTGAGCGGAAGGCTTTGGGGTGACCTGCTTTGCCCGTCGATGTCACCGCCACGCACCACGTTCCCGGATGTGCCCGGCGTTCTCTTGTCGGCCATCCCAGAGGATACCCACGTCGCCAACCCTCGCGCGCTCTTCCGTCCACTGCCGGAAGTGACCAGCGCTCCGAGCCTGCGCCCACAACAGCCTTTCCGCTCCGTCGGCAAGTCGTCAAGGTGTCGGGTCCGACACTTCTGCTCGTCAGGTTCTCGCGTGGAACACCTTCTCGGAGAGACTGAAATTTAATTTCCGGTCCCGTTTCACGGGGGGCATGTGGAAAAATTACATTTATATTTCATAGCCATACATTTTTTTTCATTTGTTTCCGTTCTGTACCTTTCAGCCTAAGGTCACAAATTGACATTGCGAAGAAACTTACTTTGTAGATTCGCTTTGCGGCGGTATCAGGAGCTGCGGCGGTGTTGCAGCCAAACTACTTACCTCCCACCAAGGTGAAACGGGTTCGATTCCCGGAGGGGTCACCCAAACACTCACATGTGGAAACGGGATAGACGTCGTAGTTGGTCGGTGGTTNCGGGTTCGATTCCCGGAGGGGTCACCCAAACACTCACATGTGGAAACGGGATAGACGTCGTAGTTGGTCGGTGGTTTTTTTAGTGCCATTCCCGTTTCCCTCGTCTTTGCATTCCATCGCTGCTCCATCTTCACCCCATGTCACACTCACCAGCCATTAATATCTCGATTTTAAGCGCCAACTGAAATATCTCAACTCACTCAACATGGATGACACCAGACTGGCGCGAATTATTCCCGGTTGGCCGGTCTATCCGAGTGAGTGNATCTCAACTCACTCAACATGGATGACACCAGACTGGCGCGAATTATTCCCGGTTGGCCGGTCTATCCGAGTGAGTGAAGCAACGACGGAATAAATACGTGGTCTGAAAAACCTTACTACTGGTCGTATTTTTCGTATAAATAATATCAAGCTATATCTATAACTCCGGGAGTTTGAAATATTATCAGATTATGTCATCACAATTTACTGTTATCCTCTTTAGGTAAACCGACGAGTCAAAAGGAATTACACTGAAACTCCGGTTGATCTGAATTGTGGTATTGCCACAGTAAGTGGGTTTCATTTTTCTAGCGACGCGTGTATAATAAACTTTTCCACTGCTAAAAGCGTCCCAGTTTTCCTTTAGAGTGCATCAAGGATTCCATGCAAATAGAAGCGAAATTAACTACTTTGAAAAGAGTACGGATTCTGCATGTAACAACACTTTGTTTATTTTACGTTGAGATTAACAAACGCGAAAAATAATGAAAGTGTGACTTTATCGAGCAAGTCAAAGAGAAACATTTCTTATAATAAACACACTTTTTACACTTTCGCCCGTATATCTTTTGCAGTATACTTATACAACTAGTAACAATTGTGCCAACTTTTTGTAAATCTATGGCATTCAACACCGTACGATGTTGTGAAGATTTAGTTTTCTATGTGAATCGGATCATTAGCTATTTTATGGCGATGTTTTCAGAAATATTTTATTTTTGATTTTAAAGAAATTTTTATAGCAATACTAGAGAAAAAGCGATAGAAAATTGCTGCATAAATTACGTCAGCAAAATTATTTTTATTACCCTACTGACAGACGAAAACAGCATTATAAAAATGCATCTGATTCAGAACTGAATTTACCGTTGTGGAGTGCAATTTATCTGTGAAATAGAACATTACAAATAGGGTCTAAACTCGAGAAGTAAATGTGTAAGGCAAGAGAAGAAACGGGAAAGAATGGACTATTGAAATCAGATGAAGATCGTATCCCGAGGAGAAAGTGGAATGTGATTCGGCACATTGCAGGAGGATGAAGAAGGGTGAGGGGGGGGGGGTCACTAGGGACCTTTCCGACTGTCAGCGAGGGCTTTTATGGATTTTCCAATTTGTAAGGCTCGTCACCCTCTTCAGCGAGCGACGCGAGGGTGAGAAGAGACCATGTCCTCGGCTCTCAAGGGACATCAAGCCTGTAGTTACCCGGGATTTCTTCTTCCCAGGTGGACAAGGGTGCGATTTCATCGCGACTCGCAATAGCGGTTCTCTTCAATCCCAAAGAGTGCGTATCGCACAGGAAGTGAGTGCTATCGTGCAATATCGGCAAAAACATTTTAATTTGTCTTTTATTCCTCCCCTTCCTTCCGTATCAACAGTTACGAGGTTTATAGTGTTACGTTCTTGGGATTGTAAAATTATGTTGATCAAAGTATTTAATTCAATTTCAACACACAACTCTTAGCAAAATTTTTTTAAGAGCGGAAAACGATATGGAAGTAAAAACTGAAAATGTATTGCGTATTTAAATGTATTAAAACATTAAGTAAAATATATGTAGGTATATGCATAGTTTATTAAACACTTATATGTTTGAGAAAATATTGTCATATTACATTTATTTCAAATAATATGAAATTAATTTCAAGTCTACAAGAAAACTCTATGTTTGGTGGTACTAATATTCCTGATCGAAAATTAGCGAAATGAAATCGTGTTATTCACAAATAGTTGAACTTTAGTATAACGAAAAAGTTCATTTAAAAACTTATTAAAAACATTGCTGAAATATGTATGGGCTGAAAATAGATACCTCTATGAGAAAATTAAGTATGTCTGACACATGTTAATAAAAAAAAATTGCTCATCCATCCTGTGCAATGGATGTTTCTCTAAAGTTTGTCTGCAATTTTTTTAGTCGCACTCGTTTTCTGTACAATTTTTTTATTAAAGTGAAATCCATTGGCAATACTCGTGACGCGCATTTGTAATCTCGATTACGGAAAATACGTGTCGGCCCGTGTCATTCAATCACGTACCGCCTGCGCGATCGTTAATTTATAGTTGTTCCGCGTTAACTGACGAGTTCATGCGATACGAGTTTCTGCTGCCCGTGTTCGACAGCACGTGATCCTAGTTTTCAAGCGAGAGGGTGGAAAAACGTTCGTTCGGAAACACAGACGAAGGGAAGTGTCGGACAGCGAAAGGGGCAGCATCATCGTCGCCCCCATGGGCCGCGTAACAGAATCGTTTTGNCGTTTTGCCATTGCCCCCCCCCCCTCTCCCTTTTCCCTCAACCCCAAGCACCGCGCCACCGGTTCAAATCGACACATCACGCGAGCACACATTTGCGCCGTGTCTTGCGATAAAAAAAAAAACATGCATGGGCCCGGCGATGGAACACGTGCAATCGCAGTAAGACTCGTCTTGTTTTCGATGAGCTGCGAGATTCCTCTCCGAGCCGCCGTGTACCTTTTTCCGGCGTTGTCAGATTGCGCGAGCGAACATGCTTCCCGCCAGAGAATTGAGGGTTCGGCGAGAACGCAGAGGGAGCACGACAACGCACGCGACCCAGGAAAATTTGCCAGCACGTGCATTATGTTTGACGTGGGTGGGCAACGAGAATCAGCAGTTAATTACCACGTTCGCTCAGAGTCTGCGTATATTCAGCTTCGTTTGCGAAGTCGACGTGGACAGGCACGGTCGGCGAAGTGCCCTAAAAGTTAAATGTGGCATTATTTTAAGTGAAACGTTTGTTCTACATTTAGTAGCTCAAATATGTTACTCACTATTTCACCCAGCAAAATAGACGTAAAGCGGAAGGTTGCTATCAATTGACCAGCGCCATGGATGGACCACCGCAATGTTTCTCACATCTGGCACTCCTAGTGTAACCTAGCGGTGGCGGATCGTACCTCTGCTTCGCGAGAGGACGCCTTGTTAGTTTGAAACCGTTCGTGCTGCATACAACGGAGCAGCACTTCCAGGTGAGATTTTCAAAACAATTATGTTACCTTTAGAGAAAATATTATTACAAAATTATTAGTTTTTCTTAAGTTAAGAGGAGTATCTTTGGATATTATTTTTAATATTGCATTTAGTCCTTGCGGTTATATGTGCGCAATAGTGAAAAAAGTTAAATGCAAAACAAACATGTTGCCATCATTTGACCAGATCCAACACCCATCAATTCACCGATCCAATCATGGCAACCATATCCTTGATTTCACTTTTGTAAAATTTACGAGACCTTGGAAATTCGAGTTCATGCGGGGTGCGTGTAAGGTACACGTTTGTGTGTGTTAGGGAAGGAGAGAGAGAGGTGCTATCTGTAACTGTAGTTGAGTCAACATATTCATGCGGGGTGCGTGTAAGGTACACGTTTGTGTGTGTTAGGGAAGGGGAGAGAGAGGTGCTATCTGTAACTGTAGTTGAGTCAACATATTCATGCGGGGTGCGTGTAAGGTACACGTTTGTGTGTGTTAGGGAAGGGGAGAGAGAGGTGCTATCTGTAACTGTAGTTGAGTCAACATGTTCATAAAATAGATGTGCTGTCTCGTGCGTTCTTCGTGGCTGCTGATTATAGATTATGAGGGCCTCTCTTATTTTTATAACTGGATGACTTTACATAAACAAGACTAGCACATCCGTAATTTCGAAAGACAATGGGTGTACAACCTCCACTACTATCAAAATTGGGGAAAAAACATAATGCCTTATTCACGGAGTCAAATGGCAACAAAAACGGTATGTAGACCTAGTGATCAACAAACTTTCTCACATTCTTAGCCCCTACTTTTTGGCCCACATGCAGTGTACGGCCAGTTGGCAGGATTGCATCTGAAGACGAAAAAAATGTTTATTAAGCATCCAAAAAGTCCATATATTCGGATATGTTTTTGTTTGAGATAAATGAACTTATTNCGAAAAAAATGTTTATTAAGCATCCAAAAAGTCCATATATTCGGATATGTTTTTGTTTGAGATAAATGAACTTATTCGATTTTTTATATACATATACAAAGTACGATAGACGTCGAAGCTAATCAATAATAAGTAAACAGTAATAAATATAAGTGTTCCCTCAAATATTTATCTATTTCCTGTGAATTGTGCACAGGTTTTTGCTGTTCGAAATCCAATAGCCGAAAACAGAAATTCCNCGAAAAAAATGTTTATTAAGCATCCAAAAAGTCCATATATTCGGATATGTTTTTGTTTGAGATAAATGAACTTATTAGATTTTTTATATACATATACAAAGTACGATAGACGTCGAAGCTAATCAATAATAAGTAAACAGTAATAAATATAAGTGTTCCCTCTAATATTTATCTATTTCCTGTGAATTGTGCACAGGTTTTTGCTGTTCGAAATCCAATAGCCGAAAACAGAAATTCCACAGAAATGAAATAATATTTAGTGTGTTTGTTGAAATGATTAATGTTATTAAGATTACTGCGTATGTAAAAAAACCCATTAATTACTTAGATTTGCAAACTACCACTACCGAACTGTGCTGTTAGTTTGGTATTATTTCTTTTTGGCAAACAAATGTTTACAATAATAATTTTCTAAGAGAAGCANAACCCATTAATTACTTAGATTTGCAAACTACCACTAACGAACTGTGCTGTTAGTTTGGTATTATTTCTTTTTGGCAAACAAATGTTTACAATAATAATTTTCTAAGAGAAGCATAGTTTAAAATAACAATTATACGCGATACGAAAAATTCTAACATGAATTTCAACCTAACATGGATTTAAGCACCCAAACCANCATAGTTTAAAATAACAATTATACGCGATACGAAAAATTCTAACATGAATTTCAACCTAACATGGATTTAAGCACCCAAACCACTACTATCGCGAATATACAATCAGCTGTCACACACACTGTGCTTAACCACCATGGGTGAATGCATCTGCGAGATTAAAGACATTTAGTTATACAGTCAATATGACCGTTTGTATTACTTTTTGTGTTACTTTAATTGTGTGTCCAGAGAAGCAGCGGCAAGGCACGTCGATGGTTTACACGTACATCTTCTGTTTTGCTGGTCGGCTATGCGGTAATCTTTCTATGAGCAGCGTGTCAGGCTGAAAGCAGGAGACTGTGCGCGGTTTCCTATTTATCCCGGGAGGTCAGCAGCTTGTCGTTGATCGGCGGAAGATTCTACGCCTTGTTTACAGACGGTTAAACCATTTCGTCGGGGTGCAAGGTCAGAGCTCGCGACATGGACAACAATTTCGCTCCTGCGTACCGCAAGTCTGTGACCGAGTGCTGAGTGATCTCTTGCAGCCCCGTGCCAATGAGAAGAAGAATGAGAATAACAAAAGAGGATTGAGTAGGCAAGAAGTTCAACATATCAAGCTCTTTATATTTAATTTTAAGCCAACAGCCACACAGTATTGTAAGGTATCCAATTCTGCACAAGCATTTACAGGGTATACCAAAGCTGTTATTGTACCAGTGATTAAGGCAGACATTCTTGCTGTTGTCATTTTTTATGGTCCATTTTCGTGCCATATTTTCAAAAGGCCCTGTCCTATTTTCTATGGTAGGTTTCATATTTTAAGCCTTCTCACTTGGCCAATCAAATGGTAGCTTCAAAGCACAGGGTGCTACCGTTAGCCACTGATAAAAACGAATTTATTTAGTAAAAAAATCATGTCATCGTCATTGTAAGAAATACATTCAAAGAGATTCAAAATAATTCAGTCTAAAATATAGTCACAGCAACAGCTTTAAGTTGGTCCTTAAATACGTATTTCCAACATAAAGCAATACGCCATTTGAAAAATATATAATATCAGCGGTTGAGCGTAGGAGTAGTATGGCCGGAGATGTAACATATGCACACGTTCTCAAAGCTCAATTTACTTAGTTTTCTTCGTTTTTTTTAATCTTCCGGATGCGTATTATAAATTTAAGTGAAACGATTATTTTATGTAAACTGACATAAATCGTGAAAATCTTAAAGAAAAGCTCTGATAATTTAACACTTTTAACTCCACAAATTGAAAACCCATCAATATGCATTAATTTTTTTCTAACTGCATTTACAATATAGGTTAGTTTTTAATACACGATTTCCGGAATACCACTTCTACGATTGGAGTTCACATTGACCTTGAACCATGTCATCCAACATACACCCATCGAGCCTTCCCTGCTCACTTGTACAGAGGTTGGTAAGCCGGCTTGTCTACAATGTCTTATAGAAGCTTGTGTAAAAGGAAGTACGGCAGCAGATATCGACTTATATCGCTTTCATTATGAGGCTATTTATTACCAGCAGCACTGGAATCATCGCAATACGTATTACCGTCAGACATGAAAAAATTAGATTTCCAAAAAATTGGAAATTCCTGCCATATGGTTTGAATATTCCAACAAAATGCTCGAGGATATTAATGTTCGCAATGATATATTGAAAACCTATTAAAGCCTTATGACGGTGCGTGCACACTTCTACCATAACTAAATCAACACCCTCAGGGCTCGGCGATGAAAAATACTTTTTTTTCCTGTTGATCTAAAATTAACAATAGCATGATCTTAAGTTGCAGATTTCTTCAAGAATGATTAAAATCGATATAATAGGTAAAATAACTATACTGAATATATGTGTTCGTAATAACTGTTTTAGTCACAATAGCTAATACGAAATAGGTTTTGTAAATTATGTTGTAAAATTAATACCACAATTTTGATATAACATACGCCCTCCATATAAAATACAATAAATAACTTTGTTTGTACAGAAAAAACGTAAAGAGAGACTTTATGAAATAAAATTAATTCTCATAGAATATAAACACGCAAGGAAGGGAGCATGATGAGCATAAATACAATGATTGTTTACTCGCACAAACATGACAACATTATTTCGCTCATTATTGGGAAAATTTTGCAACAAATAGGCACTTTTTCTATCGTGTAAATTTCTCTGAGTTTTCCTATAGTATTCAGTACAAGTGATGAAATAAATAAATTTTTCACAAAAGGTTTTACCGAACTTTTTAAAAATCTTCTGCTACTATACCAAAATGTATTGCCATGTGGTCTGCTTCGCAATATGCTATTCGTGTAGTATGTTTTATACAAACATATACTTATAACAATAGACGTAAGCATACTTAAATACGAATGCACTGTGAAGTTTTAAAAAGCATTATATTCTTTTCTGTAAATCATTTGCAGAATAGAGCAAATAATAAGTTTCCTTGAAATAGTTTGCCATTAACTGTTAATTTTTACAATCTGTCTCTTAAAATGTAATTCCTACTTGTGACTAATTAATTTTTTACGTAAATATTGACCACAGTCCGCACAGTAATGTTGGCAATGTATAAATGTGTGTAATTCTATACACTAACGTACTTACAGCTTACAACTTTTTTTCCTAGGCTAAAGAAATGTAATTTTCCAGTTTTCTATACACTGAAGCCTAAGTCAGCGATATATATATATATATATATATATATATATATATGTATATATTTGTGGAAAATTGCCACTGTTACTTGGAAAAAACGTTGGTATATGGCCGGAAGGTTCATATCGTTGTTAATTTGTAGTTGCCGAAGAAGGAAACAATGGGCAGGAAATAACAAACTAACAAAGGATTTCAAATTTATTCAGTTAACAGTGAACAAAGCATGGTTTCTTTTTGAAAATACCTTGTTCTCTGAGAAAGCTGGCGACACTTGCCATTTCTTTATCGCTAACGCAAGGTCAGATGTATGAACTTAAGCAATGTTAGTGACGCCTGGCGTTACGAAACAGAAACTCGCAAAGTTTACGCGCAACAAATTTATGATTACTTCCTGCTTCGCTGCAGGCAGATAAGTAAACGGTGTTCTTATATATTTCATATTTTGTTTTGTAATCTTCCATACTTTATGATATGTATTGATGAAGAGGTAAATATGAAGAAATAAAATAGCTTTATACTTGTCTAGCGCAGAGGTTTCTATCAAGGCCGAAATAGCTCGTAAACATGGACACCGCTGTCCCCATGTAACTTATAATGTCAACTACGATCAAGCTACCCAACTTTATATTCTTTCTAGGTTTCTTCTAATTTCCACGATATAAAAAACATAGTTTTAAGCTTTAACGTTTTGCATTGATAAAGTTTTATTTACAAGAGAAATTCGTTAGGGCGGCAATAATTTTTTTGCAATAAAAGTCAATAACTTTAAGAATTATAGTTATTATGTTAATTAAAATTTGCTCGGTGGTTTTATACTCATACGAAATGTATTACTTACTCCTTACTGCACTATTATAAATTCATCACTTAATTAATTAATTAATTATTTTTTGGGATAGCTTTACTTCATTAATTTATTTTTTATCACACTGTATTTAATTATATTTTATTTATGTCTATAAATCTTATATTAATACACTTTTTGAAGTTTGCGTCGTATAGTTTTGATATCTTAACGATTTCGCATGCTCGTTATAATTACTTTTCCACTATTTCGTGGTGAAATAACACTTCCTTGGAAGTATTTCAAGTGTCTCAAACTTTACAACCAATGGTGGTAGAAAAGTAGTACCTCGGTAAAAGACCCTGTTATAATATTACCAGGGTATAGAAGAAGGTTTGAAATTTTGTACGACTCTATAATAAACATTACTCTGAAGATATGATAGGTGCTGTTTATACCATAGAAAATTTTTTCAATGCAAATGCCGTAAAAATAACCTGGTACGTCCCCAAAATTAGTAGCGTAGCATTTACGCTTACGGCAAACTTTGCATGTGGTTTTATGTTGCCTCATCGAGAAAACTTGAATCACATATTATTAATCAGTATTCATTTCATCCCAATTAAAGTTAACATCTACATACTAACAAAAATCTTGAAGATGGTGTGAGTTTTACTGGCAACCTGCCAAGGAAAACTAGCAGCAAGCTGATACATTTCACTTGCTGTACCTTGTTACGTGGATAATAGTACTTTGATTCAAGCTTGATCCATACTTGCTTGCTGGTACACCAAACCAAAACAAGTACATTTTGCTACGGGAAAAACAAAGGTGCATCTGTTATCATTTGGTATTACGTAAACTACATAAGACTTACCTCAAATTTTGAATGTGTTGTGCTTTCTGATTTGTATTTAAGGAACGTAATTTCAAGAGCTAGCCAAATTTTCAAATATCAACTGGGTTAAAATTTAACTACATATATCCAATATATAAATCATCCATAATAAGTGATATGGCTGAACATAAATCAATTAATTCCTACGTACTCTTTAGGCACAACTTACCATAAACGTTTGTGGAAGCATTATTGGAATGCTCAGAAGGTCAAATGAAGTCTGGTGTCACGGAAACAAAAAGTTTATGTTATCTGGTAAAATAAATGCTGATGCGTGAAGTTAATGATAAAATCAGGCTATGTTTTTATGACACGAAGAAGTCTGCTTACATAATTTGGTTGATTATTTAAATTTTTGGTCTTCGATCTACAAGGTTTTAATAGCAAACATATTTTAGAGATGGTAATAGTATAACTATTTTAAGCAATGTGTTGGTAAAAAAATCTTGGATGCCCACTGTGATCGCATGGAAAATTCGTCTCTTGCGTTCGTGGGGGTTCAAAGTGAAGTGTAAATTTCAAAACTATGCTTAGCTGTTGTGGTGGATTTCTGCAAAGTAAACTGTACTGAACACTGGACAACTTCATTCCACATACTTCACAAAGAACCAGTTGTGTCTCTGATAAGGCACGTTCAATCGCAGAAGCTAGACACACCGAGACCCCAAATTACTTTAATCACCGGTAGAGTGTATTTTCCTGCAGATCCTGTTTGCAGATATCTGATCCCTTCCTGATTTTTCCCGTAACAATCTCGGGAGAATTTACAATACGATAGTGCATGCGACAGTTCGCCGCATCGCGGAAGGGAAAAAAAAAACATTTCTAAATTCTGCCCTTCCAAGCAGGATGGAAACAAGATGAAGTGACACGCCCGTAGGTAACCTACATTTTATGGATGTTTACGAGTCTGATGGAATGTGTACGGTTCGCTACAAGGGTCGAGGAGTGGTTGGTTAAAGGGGGTTGTGACAGGAGGGGAGGGGAGGTTGCACTGGTTGGCTTCGAGTGTTCTGGATGGGGGCCGCGAGTCAAGGGGCTGCTCTCGTGAAAAAGGGAGAAGTGTCAAGCGAGTATTCGTCCCACCCCCTCCTCCAGACCCCCTTGTTTATTTCACCCCTACCAACAATCCGCCACCCCGCCAGTATCGGGATATCTTTCCGCCCTGGCGCACACATGCATTATTCTCCATCCATACTCCCCTTCCCCCGAGGAAAAAAAAAGCCGCGAGGGGTGGGAGGAAAAGCTCTCAATCCTCGATGGAGGACTTCCCATTTTTTTCCCTCCGCCTGTAGTACCAGGAGAAGAGGGTTGCGTTCAAAGAGTGGATGAAGCCGGGGCGGGTGGTAGTTTGGATTGGGCGTCGAGCGGTGGCGTGAAATAGTCCCGGACAGCGATTTATAGCACGTTAAATGATTAGTGTCGTGCCGGTTTGGGAGGCTAGCTTCTGGCCCTAGCGTTCATCTCGCTCCGCGGACCCCCGAAATAAAAACACATTACTTTCTGTTGCTCCCCCTCTCCCCAAACCATGCGAATGACTCCCCCACCCCTCCTCCATCGCAAAAAACCCCTTCCACTCATCGTCAATCCCCTTTTTTACCCTCTCGCTCTGGGCCTTTTAAAAAATAAAGTTCCATAAAACTGCTACGTGTTTCGTTCCCGACGCAATCCTAGCGCCTCTCGACGAAACCCATTGCCTCATCCCACAAGCAGTTCTCCTCCCCCCTCTCCTCAAAACCTACCGCTACGCGCGGTTTTGGCTATTAGTGATGCGTCATCAATGCTACCCTCAGTCCTGGCGAGGTTGTGGGCCAATGTTCCTCCGCAAGTGACAAATAATGCTGCGTCGCTGAAAACGCCTCCGTACGTCGTTAATCCACGAGAGTGCATAACACGCAGGACTAGCAAAAAAAAGTAACACGTACAAGCAATTTAGTAGTGGTTTACAAGTAGGGGATGAACCTTTTTCCCGTCATGTTTCATAATATATTAAGGGTGTGCTGTACTTTTTTTTATGATGCGTGTATGCAAGGAAGTCATTTTCCCGTTAATTTGCGTCATGCTAAAACCATCAAATTATTTTTAAGGTTGGGTTCTAAAACTGCTAGGGGGCGGCATTTAGTAAAGTTTGAAAACGATTGCGAACGTTTGACAACACGGATATTAGCCTACTACTGATAAGTTGTGACTGTTGTTTTGTGGGTGTGTGTGTTTGTGTGTCTGCGTTTGTGTGTGCACAGGCTGATTCTCATTTATACCAAACAAATTTGGGAGGGTTGTTCCCGATGACAAGATATGTGGAAAACATGTATACGACTTATAATCTTAAAACTTTTCCTGAGGGCGTTATACCCTTCGTGAAAGTGCTACGATAGATTAAGTTCATTTCAAATAAATTCAAACCTATTGTAGATGAGACGTTGCTGGTGCCGATGAAGGTGAAGCGAGGTGATTATTATGGAGCAGCGCCAGAATGCAAGGGCGAGGAAAACAGGAGATACCAGAGAAAACCAACCGACAAGCGACATCGTCTGGCACGACTCTCACGTGCGAGAATCGGGGGGTGACCACGCCGGGAATCGAACCCGGTTCACCCAGGCGGGAGGCGAGTAGTCTAACCACTACACCGCCACGGATCCGGTTATTAGGAACTAAAATATAACTCCGGCGTTCTAATTCGTACTCTAATGCGTATAAAACTAACATACACTAACTTGATTTGCATAAATTTAAACATTACTCTCACAACAAAACATTAAGACTTAAAACTTATTTACTTTATTTGTTACAAACTTGACTTACTGTACAAAATAAGTATTAATGCAGTTACGGGCAGCGATATTTCCAAGGTTGATTTCGAAAGTGCTCACTTTGACGTGAACAGCCTACAGCTACGTCATCCCTTATATACGCTTGTAAGTAAATCGTGCGGCGAACCAAGTAACTAACCAAAAGCTAAAGCTCCTTGACATATGAAAATCAAATAAC